>JAFEMH010002030.1:0-387721 GCA_022495995.1 Adenophora triphylla var. japonica
GGAATTCGGGTTATCGACATCCCGATTAGCACCGATGCCTGTTTGGGAAGACCAGCAGCTCCGTCAAGTCGAAGGTGTCGCCTCGAAGCCTCCCACCCGGTGTGTGAAAGTCGTCTCGAATGGGGATCGAGCGGTATTCTGGGGATTTAGTCACTTTAGAGGGCCTGAATCTGGGCGGAATACCTATTAAAATCAAACATGACGAGGAAGGTCACATGCTAACGGGCTTCACGGTCGAGCCTCCCGAGGCTGATGTACCGGCTTATAGATCGACGGTCACTCGGGATAAAATACCACCGGTCTTGAAAATGATGAGAAAAATGAGCTATCTACACGGCCTCGATGCGGGGAAGCACCAACAGGGAACTACATGAGCTAGAAACTCATCGTAGAGTGAAAGAAGGACGGAGAATACTGCGCCCGTAGCACCAGGATATGAGAGAGCTCTCCACGGTGGACAACGCAAAGAGGAAAAAGATTTTGAAGAGTTGCCCACGGGGAAAGGTCTACCAGGCAATGACAATCCTGAAATCTCTCCCCTTCGGTCCTGATTTGGGCTGACTACTACTTTTGTAAAGGGTCCCACACAACCGGGAAACATCAGAGCCCAGCTCTGCTACGGCGGGGATGGCTAAAGGCTCTTCTGAGGATAAGCCTCGGCACAAGTTCCCGGAAGGAACCCAGAAGGCTAACCCGGTCCGTAGAATGTTCTGGAGCCTACCCAAGATACACAGGGCTACCACTGCCATGAAGAAGTGAAGTATACCTTCGGAGGCGTGCACGACACAGTGGAACAGGTTCGAGGAAGCTACATGACACCCACTTATTCCTCTTTTGCCCGGGAAAGAATCAGAAACACGAATTGACGGGCGACGAGTGCCAAAAGCTAAGGCCACGGAGATTTTCCTCGAGATGATTGGGATGGTGCGGTTATGCGGCAATTGTTCGAAGAAGAAAGTCCAGGTGCCGGATTTCACGATTGATCTCGGCTTTCGAGTCGAAAAGATGATAGCGGCAATTGAGAAAGGAAAACAAAAACGGCCACAGGAGTTCGAGTCATGAGGCCACAGCCCAACGTCGATGCCGCTAAGGAGAATTGGGAAACTCTCTGCGGGGCGGTCCGCGACCAAGGAGGAAATGATCACCAAAGCTTGGATTGGTCCCCCGTCCCTTTGTGTCAATCTAGGAGCCAAGTCCTCCCAGAGTCTCTCTCTGTTAAGATCGAGTCTCTAGGGTCTGTTCCAGATGTGCACTTACGCACTGAAGACTACGAAGTGCGTAGCATAGCCCATTTGTATCCTTTCGTTTTGATGAAATGACGAACCTTTACGAGTATCCCTTGATTGCCACTTTAACTAATGATGAATTAATTAAAAAAAATTTTAATAATAATTCATTAGATAAAGAAAGCGAGACACATTAAACGAAAAAAAAATCAAATCAAACAACAAAAAAAAATCTTTAAGCGGGTTGTCAGAAGAGGAAAATCGAGCCCAAGTTTGCCGAAGAGATTTTGACGAGTGTGAATTTGGGAGCTGCGGAAGAGCCTAAAGAGACGCAGATTAGCGATTTCTTGAAGGAATCGAAAAGGATGCTCTGCAAAGTCCTACAAAATCCTCAATTCAAAGGAAAGTTGCCCTCTTCATCAAAGAAAACATCATGTGCGGATCACGGGTTGCAGTAGAAATCATCTCGAGATAACGGATCCCACTTCGAAGGGAATGTGAAAAGCTCTTTGGCGGAATTCCGAATAATCCGTCACAAGTCATCTCCCTACGGGCCCCAAACCAGCGGAGGCCGTCGAAACGGCAAACAAGACTCTGGAAAATATCATCCCGAAAATGGGCATCAGGCGAGAGATTGGCCCAGAAGTTACACTTGGCACTGCAGAGGCTACGGAACATCGATCGAACGGCAAGCGTTGGAAACACCTTTTGCCCTCACATACGGAATGGAAGTCGTACTCCCAATCGAGCTAGAGATCCCTCGCTCCGTATGCTTTGTTGGAAAGCCGGATCAACGAGGTCGAATGGCTCAGTCGCCATGACGAATTGGCCCTACTAGACGAACGCCGGCGAAGGCCATGGAACACATCCGAGCCTACCAAGGAAGAATGGCTAGAGCCTTCGACAAGAAAGTAAAGCATCGGGAAATCCGAGAAGGGGATCTCGTTTTAAAAGAAAAGCCCCGGTCAGTATCAACCCCCTCGGCAAATGGGAGCTGTATGGGTCGGGCCATATGTAGTCAGAAGATCTTCTCGGAGGAGCCATGCAACTTGCGAGACCTCGACGGGAATCCTTTGTACACCCGAGTGAACGGTGACAAGGCTGCGCAGCGAGATACTACGCGTAAAAAAAAAAAAAAAAAAAAAACAAAAAAGAGTGCTAAAGAGTAATACCCAACTAGGTTAGAAACCCGAGAAGGGCGGCCTAGGTAAAAAACGGGGTTGCACCAAAAAAAAAACAAAAAAAAAAAAAAAAAAAAAAAAAAAAACAAAAAAAAGAGTGCTAAAGAGTAATACCCAACTAGGTTAGAAACCCGAAAAGGGCGGCCTAGGTAAAAACGAGGTTGCACCAAAAAAAAAAAAAACAAAAAAACAAAAAAAAAAAAAAGAGTTCACCGGGTTGAACTACGAAGACCTGAGCTCCTCAAAATGAGGGGAACGTAGGCGGCGGAAACGGTTCGGTCTAAAGCACGAATAAAAGCCATACTTTGGCATCAATACAATTGATCGAGACCATGAAAGCGTCTCGAAAAACTCTAAAGCAATTCAAATATTCATTACAAGTTAAAGCTCTTTGATGAGTCTAAGCCGATTCATTCCTACAGCAGCAACTTGCTAAAAAGAAAACTAAGATACATAATCAAATTAATGTGTCTGCCATGGCAAGAAAGGATACTCGGAAACCTCGAGAGTCACTCCAAGCCACTCGTCTTGGCCTCTCCCTTTTTCTTCCCCCTTCGAGTCTTCTTTTACGGACGGGAAAAATGTCGGTGTTCCTCCTACAAGCTGCGAGTATAGGGACGGGGGTCTATCAAGCCGGCCTCCGTCGGGGCCTTAGTAGCCCTAGCGTCATCCACTCATCTCCTGTAACCTAGGCGGGTAGCATGGAGCCCTCCTCTCCTGTCTCTTGACGTAAGCCTCATAATCAGATCACGGCGTCTCCGCTCTGTCATGAGGGTTGGCCCTCGCCTCGGCCCTCCTCCTCTCGAAAGCAGTCGGGACCTCCGCACCCACAATGGCCTCACGCCGTCTGAAAATAGCCATCGAGTCTCTCCCGGATGCCCCTCGTACCAATCCGGGTACCAAGTGGTCGGGAACATCGATCTCGGACGCGAGAATGACCCGAGGAGGAAAGGCATCATACCTCCATGCTTTGAGGGAAAGAAATGGAAACACCAAGGGATCATCCATGGAAACAGGAGCCACCACCCTGGTGGCTATATCATCAAAACCCTCGAAAGGAACTGCTCCAAGCCAAAGCGTCTCGGGACTGAGCCGGAATGTAGAAACTGGGAGAAAGCCCAGGAAGCATAACCACATGGGACCCGTCCTGAAGCACTCTGCGAGTCTCCACCCGCCAATGAGGCACCAACCATCGATATCTTCGATCTGGCGACCCGCCATCCAACGCGCCACGAGCCACGATCATCAAAATCTACATCGACACCTCTCTGGCAAAAGTCCAAGGCGATCATATCGAGGTTTCCCGAAGAACCCCCAAACGCTCCATCAGCCACATGGTCAATAGAAATGAGCTGCCCCCGTGCATATACCGCCTTCCGGTAGCTAATGCATCGAGAGCATGAAAAGTCTCCCCGGAATCAAAGGAACGCGACATCTGCCCAGCGACGGTGAGCGGCCAGACATCGGCGGAGATCGATGGCAAATCCCAAGGAATAGACCATGATGAACGGGGTGCCAAACATACAAAGTGCAAAGGCATCCCAATAGGCATCATCCACCAAACCTAGGCCCCTAAATGCATCGGGAAGGCCAGGAAATATCGAAATGATCGGGACCGCGGATCATACCTTGCGCTTCCTCAGGGAAAGATGAAGGAGGACGCACAATCTGTCAACAAAAGAAGCCCCTCAGGGCAAAGGAACCGCTATCTCTTCCACCTCAGGACCTCCAAGCAAGGCCCGAAATTCTTCGACGATCGGAACAATCTCGTTGAAGGAAAGGCAAAAGACATGCCTTCTAGTATCCCAAAAGCGAAGAAAAGAAGCTCTTAAGAGGTCATAATCCAGGAACCAATTCTTTGAGAGACCACAAGCATCGTATCTTGTACCTTTCTTCAAAGAATGATCTTCTCTCATGCATGATCTCCCTACACCACTCCTTGAACTTTTCAAAGAACAACATTTGCCTTTCTTTGGACAATTTTGGAGAATTTTTGGCCATTTCCATGGTTTTTCTCTCTTTCTCCCGAAAATGGTGTTTGAATTTGGAGGTTGAAGAGGATATTTGAATTTGAAATAAAGCAAGACCAGGTCTGAACCAAAATTAAAGGACAACTGTCGGATGCGGGATTCCTATCCGCGCGGACATGATTGTTTTCCACAGAAAAATCTGCAACGAGTCCAGTGCTACATCAAAAGAGGAATATTCCGTCCCGGTTGCTCGAAACCCGTGCAAAAAAAACCCTCCCCAAACCGGTCCATATACCAAACACCCTTGCAAAAAAAAAAAAACCAAGGCTCATGCAACCTTTGCATTCATATTGCATTGCATTCATAAAATAAAATCCTAAATTATTACATTCCAAAAAAAAAAAAAAGGAGTGTGCATAAAAAAAAGCAAACATAAATAAAATCCTAAATTATTACATTCAAAAAAAAAAGAGTGTGCATAAAAAAAAAAGCAAACATAAATAAAATCCTAAATTATTACATCAAAAAAAAAATGTGCACAAGCTGTACAAATCTAAATCTCAATCTCAAATCTCAAAAAAAAATCAATCGGAGTCTCCAGCACCGATGTCTCCCCGACCCCTCTTGCGACTCGGGCCCGCCTCCTCGGGAGCCACGAAAATCTCGGGCTCAGAATCGTCCTCGTCTCCCGAGAGAGAGGCTCGTCGGGACCAGCCAGGCACGCTACGATAGGGCAAGCCGAGATCTGCGAAAAAATCGTATCCAGAAAGGTAAAGGCGTCGGACTCCACCTTGCACGTACGAAGACGACCCGCCATGCTTCCAAACGTGTCCTGCCCGTGTGGATCCCCGAGAATGACGTGATCCGAAGGCAACACCGCGCGGGGATCAAGGAGAGGAGACGAGAGGAGTCTCGAAGAAGTCTACGAGCGAATAGGGAAGCCTCCGTCGACGGGCGCCGGCGTGGTCGCCTCGCTCCTAGCACGAGGAGCCCCGCAGAAGCGACCATCCTCTGATGAATCTCTTGGCCCCGATCACTTGCTTCGTCGGCTTCTCGACGACCACCTCCAGCTGCACAAAAGCAAAAGCGTCAAAAAAAAAAAAGGTGATGCTAAAGATGATGAAACAAAAAGAAAGAAAAGAAAAGAAGCGTGAAGCCATACCTTCATGCCGGACGAGGCCGGAAAGCTCGTGGAAGTCGCTCGGGCTGAGGGATCTGCACCCTCAATCGGACCCCATCCTGGATATAGGAAAAATCCGTCCGAGGGTACCGCGGTGTTGGGTATGCATGTTTTAACCCTCCTATTTTGTATTTGATTTGATTGATACCATAACCTCCTGTCTATTTTAAGGACTTTAGGACCCTATGTAATGAAGCTTAGACTTCAATTTTTTTAGCTAAGTCCATTTTATAGAATAGGTTAATCTTAGGCTTGAAGGCGGCACAAGTTTCATTGGAAGCAAGGTTGTAGTTCTGAAGTATTCAAAACCGCACCATGAACCGCACATGCGAACCGCAAGTGCGGTTCAAGTCTTGAACTTGCTTCTTGAACCAACCGCATGCAACCGCCCTTGAACCGCACTGTGCGGTTCATGTGCGACCGCATCCTTGCAACCTCTGGTGTAGCAAAACCGCACATTCCTAACCGCGTCTCACCAACCGCATCCAATGATTGGCTACTTGGAGTGAACAACTTTTTATCCGTTGGAATCCACGTCGGCAATATCAAAAGTCAACCACCATATCTTGTCACGTGATTGATGTCGAGAAAAGATCTGCGAGGATCTTGAAAAGGTGACAGGTGTCCTAACCTCATTGCTTGCGGTGGAGCACGATCGGCTTTACTGCGGCGGTAGTACCAAAGGACAAAAGTGGTTCTTTGTGGACCAATAGGATTGCATCAAGTCTTGTCCTTCAACAGCTGTATCCAACGGCTAGTTTCTTGATGCTTGGGTATAAATACCCCCAATCTTCACCATTTGAAGATTGCTTGAAAAATTGAGAAATTCTTTGTGTTCATAGAAAAGTGAAGCTACGCCGAAATTATTCAACCCTTTGAATCTTCATCTTCATACTTCAAGAAATATTCCTAGCCCGGAAATCAAGCCTTAACACATTCAAGAATCATTGTGCTCTACATCTCACGAGATCTAAAGAGCCTTGATCTTGTTCTCACTTCACCTCACCTCACTTGTTCTAATCACATAGATTAAACACTTGAGATCTGGCGTTATAGTTTTGGATTTGTTCTTCATAGAAAAGATTTTATTGTACTTTGTAATCTCACATGATACTTAATATAAAATCTCTCTTAGAAATCCAAGACTAACCATCTTGGTAGTGGACGTAGATCGTTTATCGATTGAACCACTCCAAATAGCGTGTTCTTACTTTACTGCATTTATATTTCTTGTGCTTGCTAATTATTTATCTTTGTCTCTGTTTGATCTTTATTTAAGCTATCCATTATTGTGAAATAGTGTTTGGAGTTAACAAAGTCAAAACCACACGTGTTTGTAAAGCGCACTTCCCAAAACCGCACCACCAAAACCGCATTTTACAAACCACCTCTCAAAACCGCTTTACACTCTATTATTCCGTTGTGCATTTTACACTATCACTTGCGAGTCTATTATCAGCTGCTAGAGGATTTTGTAAGCAAGAGGTTCGATCTTTAAAAGAGGGCGAAAAATTTTAAACGGCTATTCGCCCCCTCTATTTGTATTTTCACCCTTGTTGCCACCTTTGGGACCAACAAGTGGTATCGAGCTAACACATTTTAAAACCCTTTGTTTTTCAAGCTTAACGGCTTGTGTGCCGATTCGATATGGCAACCTCTAAGACAATGACTACGGTAACTATTCGCACATTCCAATGTTGGACGAAGACCACTTTGACATGCTGGAAGTGCCGAATGCTTATTCATTTGGAAACCATAGATGAGATCTTTGGTGGAATGCGTGATCAATGGCCCTCTAATTCCAATGAAGGCTAATCTTGATGCAACCACCAATCTTTGAAACTCCAGAGGTCAAAAAGCCAAAAGATGAGTGGTCGGATGAAGAGAAGAGAATAGTTGCCTTGGACGGCAAGGCGAGGTTCATCATTTACGGAACCCTCCCTGTATCAACTCTACGAGAAAGTGATGTACCTCAAAACCGCAAAGCGAGATGTGGGATGCCATAGAGAGCTACCTCGAAGGTGATGATGAGTGCAAGGAAAACAAATTATACACCGTTGAAAGATCCTACAACAACTTCAACGAAAACCCAGCGAAACCTTGCGTCAAACCTACGATCGCTATGTTGAGGTAGTTAATGCTTGTAGATCTCTTGGTAAAACTTTAACCGATAAGGAAATCAATATGACTTTCCTATACGCTTTAGGTTCTAGATGGGTAAATAAGGCTACCTCTCTAGAAGACTCCAAAGTATTGGGTACTTGGTCGTTAAGTAACTTGTATGCCAATCTTAGAGTCTATGAACTTAAACTAAATCATATTGAAGAAATAGAAGGAAAAACCAAATCACTTTCTATGTACGTAGTGGAACATGAAGAGAAACCATCCACATCCAATCAAACCGCTGATCCTTCCATATCAACCTCATCACTCATCGAGATGGATGATGATGATTTTGCCATGTTTGTGAAAAGATTTCAAAAATTTAGAAAATCCTCAAAACCTTTCATAAAATCATTTTCAAAAGGCAAACCTCCTGCAACATTTTCTAAGAGGCTATGAGATACAAAGAGAAGAAGAGTGACTTGGTATGCTTTACAAGCTGTAGGAAACACTGGCCACTTTGCATGCAGTGTCCACGGCCTAAATATGAATATATGAAAAAGAAAACTTTTCCTTGAAATTTTCTCATCGTAAGGGAATGGTTCTTTGAGGAGGAAGAGAATTCCAAGGAATTAGCAACTTGGATTGAAGCAGTTACGAGGATGGAAGTGACGGTGAAAGCCAGAAGAGGTTAACCTACGCTTAGTTGCGGACGCTTCGATGACTCGGATTACGAGATCATTTGAGTTGCATGATATGGAGGAAAAGGAGGTTTTTGCAAAACTTCCAAATTATAAATTGGATGATGATATTAAACTTACTCTAGCGTTAAGATAGGAAATTGTTCGTATTCACGTCCCATTTTCTCATCTAAAAGCTGCTCCACCTTCAAAAGCTATTCCAAAGAAAATTTTGAAAAAGGTGGTGGAAGAGGTTTCTCCCATGGAACATGAAAAGATGTTGAGGAAAAGGCTGAAATGGTGATCCATCGGTTCTCAAATCTTAAGAAAGCCTTAAGCTTAGCTCATGATGAACTTAATGCATGCAAGACGGAGAAAAGCGCTGATGAGGTCTGAAATTTCTAATCTTAAGGACCAAATCAAACGAGATGACTCCTCTTGCTGATCAAAACCGCATCCTTGAAACTAAGGTTGCTTGCACTTCAACTCGGGAATGATGACTTGGTAACCCAAATCGACGATCGTCAAAAGATTATTGATTCGTGGCTCAAGTCTCAATCCACCAAGGATAAAATCTTGGACTTCCAAGTTCCTCCTGGAACTAAGGATGGTCTAGGGTTTGGATACGAGGAAGAGGAGAAGTGTGCATCCTCGAGTGAAAAGGATGAGGAAATTTTGGAACTAACTAAAGAAATTCCCGAGGGAAGCATGCTAAAGGAAAGGGTAAAGGAAGACAAGTAAATTATGTCTACCCTAAAGGAAAGCAATATGGGAAGAATTACGTGTTAAAACCTAAGAATTACGTGGAAGCACTGAAGAGGAAATGGCTTATGGAATTGGTAGAATTCCTGCTCCAACCGCTTACGGTGGAAAAGGCGGTTACGCTAACTCCGGGTCGACCGCGCTTCTTCTTCGACCGCTCCTCACGCCTTCAAAAGCGGGAATAGCGTTCCCAGAAAATACGTGGTCAAACCAAAGCTGTTCCCTTCGTATCGAGCTGGAATGTTAGGCTAGGCTGCTCCTCCCAAACCGCTTCCTTGTCCAAACCGCATGCAACTCCTAAGAAGAGTAAGGAGTTAGTAAAACCTCATGAAGCTTGTAGCTATTACAAATGTTACGTGTGTGATGGTTTAGGTCACAAGGCTGCGAGAATGCCTTTTGCGGTTCACATCCAATGCCGGGGAAGAGTAAACCTCCTTACATCAAGCAAGTGTGGAGTCGTAAGGGTTGCTAACCGAGGACCCAAGAAATAAAGGGGGACCTCGTTCTTAATGTTTACATTTCGGGTCCTGCTGCTTCATGGTTTAGTCACTCCAAGGATAATGAATGGTATCTTGACGGTGGCTGCTCAAGACATATATTTGGAGATAGATCATTACTTGAAGATGTCGTTGAAAGCAAGTGGTCCGTCTGTAACCTTTGGTGATAACAACAAAGGCAAGACCATTGGATATGGTGTGATAAGGAGAGGAAACCTAACTATTGAGAAGGTTTCTCTTGTCGATGGTCTCAAGCACAACCTCCTTTCAATTTCTCAATTTTGCGACAAAGGAATGCTTTGCAACTTCACGTCATCAAATTGCTTTATCAAAGATAGCATTTCGGCGTCACCCTACTCACGGGGATTCGTAAGAGTAATATTTACATTATTGATCTAAATTACGCATGTAGTATTACTAATCTCTGTTTTGTAGCTAAGAATGTGAGCGAAAATAGTTGGCTATGGCACAAGAGGTTGAGCCACTTGAACTTCAAGTATCTTGCAAAGATTGGTAGGGAAAACCTCGTTCGTGGTTTACCCAAAGTGGCTGACCACCATCCGAGAGAAATGCGGTGCATGCCAACTTGGTAGCGGTCCGCGTCGTCTTTCACCGGCAAGACCGCTCCATCAACTTCAAGATGCTTACAAGCTTGCTTCACATAGATTTGTTTGGACCCGTAACCACTTTGCCGGCATTGGAGGAAATAGATATACTTTAGTGGTGGTGGATGATTACTCCAAGATATACGTGGGTTGAGATGATGATTTCCAAAGATGATTGTTATGAGATTCTCACCGCACTTTTTAGACGGCTCCAAACTTCAAAAAGAAGATGACATCGTTAGTGTTCGATCGAGATAATGGAACGAATTCAAGAACAACGGTGTTGCTCGGTATTGTGATGACCGTGGGATTGATCACAATTTTTCCACAGTGGTGTTCCACAACAAAATGGGGTTGTGGAAAGGAAGAATAGGGCGTTGATTGAAATTTGGAAAGACAATGATATACGAAGCGAAGCTACCTCGGTATTTTTGAAATTTGAAGCAATCAATACCGCATGCTTCACTCAGAACCGCTCCCTCATCAACAAAACCTATAATAAGACTCCCTATGAGCTTTGGCGAGGAAGAACCCCCAACATTGCATTCTTCAAGATCTTTGGCTGCAAATGCTTTGTCCTCTACAACGGAAGAGAAAATAGAGGTAAATTCGGAGCCAAGGCCGACGAAGGTATTTTTGTTGGGTATGCTAAACATTCTAAAGCTTTTCGTGTTTTCAATAAAACTAGTTTAAAAATAGTAGAGTCTGTCCATGTTACTTTTGATGAGCATTCTCTCCTTGAGCCACATTTGGCTCCAAATGTTCTTGATGATTTTGTTGAGCATAATGAACCGGAGTGAACCATCTCAAACCGCACTTTGAACCTCAACCGCAAAATCCGGCACCCTCAGCGAAATTCCCTCAAACCGCAATTTTGAAACCGCACTTTGAAGAACCCTCTCCGAGATGCAGCGCAAGGAAGATGAAGTTGAGAATTCCCCTATCCGGCTTATAGAACCTCTTCGTCAACTTACCTTTCATGACTTATTTGAAGGATCTAACGATGTTCCAATTGAAGATCTTCAGCAAACCTCAGTCCAACCTGACTTACCCCCGGAGGTTCGTGAAGTCAGCAGTCACCCCCTCACTAATGTGATTGGTGATCTATTTTCCGTTGTTCAAACAAGGAGATCAAATTATGATGAGCATACTTCTCTTTTATCTCAAGTTGAACCCAAGAAGATTGATGAAGCACTCCAAGATTCCAGTTGGGTTGTTGCTATGCAAGAAGAACTCAACCAGTTTGAAAGATGCAAGGTCTGGACTTTGGTGCCTAGACCTCAGGATCAAGGAGTGATAGGAACTAAGTGGGTATTTAGGAATAAGATGGACGAGAATGGAAGCATCACAAGGAATAAAGCAAGGTTGGTTGCACAAGGATATAGGCAAGAAGAAGGAATTGATTATGATGAAACCTTTGCTCCAGTTGCAAGATTGGAAGCTATCAGAATCTTCTTAGCCTACGCCTCTTTCAAGCGTTTCAAGTTATATCAAATGGACGTAAAGAGTGCATTCCTCAACGCGAGCTGCAAGAGACCGTGTATGTTGCCCAAACCTCACGGATTTGAAGACTCCAAATTTCCCAATCATGTCTACAAACTCCAAAAGGCTTTGTATGGACTTAAGCAAGCTCCAAGGGCATGGTATGAGACTCTTTCTAAATTTTTACTAGAAAAGGGATTTAAACGTGGTAAAATTGATACAACTCTTTTTATTGCCAAATATAATGAGCATACTTTACTTGTTCAAATTTATGTCGATGATATTATTTTTGGTTCTACTAATGAGTTACTTTGTAAGCGTTTCGAAAAGCTAATGAAAAGCAAGTTTGAGATGAGCATGATGGGAGAATTAACTTTCTTCCTCGGGCTTCAAATCAAGCAATGCGAAGAAGGTATTTTCCTCAGCCAAGCCAAGTACACCAAGGAGTTGATAAAGAAGTTTGGATTAGAAAATGCTAAAGCATATGATACTCCTATGGCCACCGGCAATAAGCTAGATAAGGATCTCAAAGGTAAGAAAGTTGATCAAACTTTATATCGAGGTATGATAGGCTCATTACTTTACTTAACCGCTAGTAGGCCAGATATCATGTTTAGTGTACGTGTATGTGCTCGCTATCAAGCAGATCCTAGAGAAGCACATCTTATTGCAGTCAAGCGTATAATTCGTTATTTATCTGGAACCACTAACCTTGGACTTTGGTATTCCAAAGATTCGAACTTCGATCTTGTAGGTTATTCAGATGAAGATTATGCAGCTTGTACTATTGACAGGAAAAGCACTAGTGGTACTTGTCACTTCCTCGAGAATAGACTAGTTGCTTGGGCCGGCCAAGAAGCAAGCATCGGTTTCGGTGTCAACCACGGAGGCTGAGTATATTGCTTCTTGGTAGTTGTTCTTTGTCAAATCCTTTGGATGAAGCGGCGGTTGGTAGACTATGGAATCCATGAAGGGAATTGCCCCATCATGTGTGACAACACTTCAACAATTTCAGTCTCCAACAACCCTGTCATGCATTCCAAGACCAAGCATATTGATATCAAGTATCATTTCCTCAAAGATCATGTGGAGAAGAGGAATATCCATTTAGAGTATGTGGGGACAGACAACAGTTGCTGATATCCTCACAAAGGCTCTTGACTCCAAGAGGTTTTCATTCCTTAGAGGAGAAATGGGTATGCTTGAACTTAAATAAATTCCATTCTTTTTATTAACTAACTTGGATGTTGAGTATAGTTTCCAAGCCATGTTGAAACCGCGTGCATCAAACCGCAAGGATGTCCAAACCGCCTGGCCAACCGCTTCACTCAAACCGCATGCCGCAGCTCAACCGCTTGGACCTCAACCGCGTTTCAACTTGGAGTATTTTCTAACTTTTATTTAAAAAAAAAAAAAAAAAAAAAAAAAAAAAAAAAAAAAAAGCATTCAACTTCTTTTTATTTATTTTTCAGGTCCTTCTTTTCTTTTTAAGGGTTTATTTGCAAATGTTTTCCCACGAAAATTTAAATTTTGCGAGCATTTAATGCAAAGGGAACATTAGCATTAAATGGCCTTCATGTCAGCCGTCATTGGTTGATGGGATGAAGGCGAAAGGGTGCTATTTTGCAATGATTCACTGAGTTGGTGAAGCTAATGTGTCCTTTCAAGCGCCAAACCCTACTCCTTTCCTATAAATAGAAGACATACCTTACCTTTTCAAACTTTTCAACCTGTCTTCTCGTGTATCCGTACTATCTGTCGAGTAAATTTTCCAAAAACATTCTTCATAACTTCATAAAATTCTAAGTCTTTCTTCATCAATGGCACCCAAACCCATTGAAGATATGGTATGGTTTCTGAACTTTAAACTCTTTTATCTTCTGCAAATCATACATGCTATAGAACTGTTTCTGCCATTGATGAACTTGAAAAGCTTCGAACAACCATAACTGATTTTTCTTCATATATGCTTCATTTGTTGATTATTTTTGATGAAATTTGTTAGGCTTTGTTCGGAATCTTGCCTAGATTAAGAATATATGTTTTATTTCATGATCTACACATGTTTTGGGTACTGATTTTGAATTTTAAACTTCTTTAGTTTCGAAACCCACTTTATGATTTCTTCATTTCTAAGGTGATTCTGAGTAAAGTAGATGTTTTTATTGTTATATTATGAATCTACTGCCCAATGTGATCATTTTGACATGTTATTTGATCATTTTGGTTAACATTTTTCAAAATCTTGTTCTTGGTGTTCTTCGTGTTCTTCATGCACTCAAGTAACTGTTCATCGTGCTTTTTCAGAAAAATTCTTATGTTTTGGCTTGACCTAATTTTTAAACCTGTTTTTCCATACTTAGAAAATTTCTGAAAATTTTACTTTGTTACATGTTTAAACCGCATGCCTTTGAACCGCTTTATTCAAAACCGCATGCTATGTTTTGAAACCGCACTTATAATTGCTTAATTCTTGTTTCAAAACCGCATCCCTGAACCGCATATCTTTTCACTTCTAAACCGCATGCTGAAAACCGCATATACATTTTTAAACCGCATGCTAGAAAATTACATAAGTTTTACTAAGTATATAGGCTGGACACCATAACCTTCCTCTCTAAGCACCGCTTGCAGTGTGGGATAACCTTGGATTACAATGCCACGTACTAAGTATATACTTTTGTGTTTTTCTCATTTGATTCCTACCTGTGTTCACAGTTTCCTTGTGGTTGGAAATTCTCATTTCCAAAACCGCACTATTGCCAACCGCATGTGTGCCCCAACCGCTTGTGAACTGTGATTTTCCTAAAGTATTCTAACTTGTGTGTTTTCTTTGTAGAATACCAAGTACTTTCTACCAGGTTGGGAAATCAATGAACCTGAGTTGCGGTCCGATGCTCTTGGGAGGGAGATGATTAGGAAGATGCAAGCTTCTGGAATCCTTCCCCTCTTCAACAAACAACAAACCTTTACCATCCCTCTATTCATTGATCAATTCTATCAGACCCCAGTCAAGGGAGTGGCTGAGCTTTCGAGATGGAACCAAGATACCCGGCTTAGTGGGAATTGTTGAAGGGTTTAAGGTCTCAATTGACTACTTGGACATCGAAGCACCTTCGATTTCCATGTGTGCAGTGCTCCGATTGAAGTGTCCCAAGAGGTTCAGGATGCTATCTGCTCAACTCTTACTGGAACCCTGGGTTCTTTAACTGGCAACTACAAGAAGATAGCTAGGAAAGAGTTTGGAGAGATGATGAGTCATTTGTGTTACTTAGTAGGGAAGTCTGTGTGTGGGAAGACAGGAAACCACAACAACTTCACCTCTTCTCGATGCGATATTGCTTTGTGCCATATACAACGGAATGAAGCTCCATTGGCCCAAAATCTTGATGAAAGAGCGGCCGGCGGTATTGATGCCTACCAATTGAAGACCAAGGATGTGCATACCAGTGGAGACCGTTTGGTAGGCTTGCTAACCGCCATCTTTGGCAAGTATCAGCACTTAGAAGATATGAAGACAACCACTCCTGATATCTGCTATCATTGGGGAGTTGAAGAATCTTTTGGGCTCAAGGCTTGCCACTCCTTCAGATTCTCTTTTGGAAATGAAGACTACAAGGCTCTGTATGATGCTGATACCTTTCAACCCAAGGAACATTATGTGGAAATGACTCCAGCGACCGCATCAAAAGCCATTGGCAAAGCTATCAAAAAGGTCTCAAGGAAAAGAAAAGCACCTGCAGAACCCCTTCTTAAGCCAACTTCAACCGCGCCCGACCCAACCCGCGTGGTTCAGGTGCTGCGAGCCCAAGCCAGAAGAAGCCAAGGAAAGGGAAAGAGAAGATGACCCTTCTGGATGAAGTGGTTGAAGAAGAAGAAGAAGAGGAGGATGCTACAATTCCTCCATTGATTGCAAGGGCCAAGAAGGCAAAAGAAACTCAGGCTGAGCTAGCCAAAATGACTGATGAGGAGTTAGCTGCTTACTATGAAGCTGAAATTGAGAGGATAAAGAAGAAGCAAGCTGAGAAGGGTGCTGCCTCAGGAAAAACCAAGGATCCTATTCCCCAACCGCCACCTTCTCAACCGCCCCAAACCAAACCGCTTGCCCAAACCCCACCTCAATCTCCTATCCTCTCACATCATTCCTCACCAGCCAAAACTCTATCACCAAAACAGCCTTCTCCTCCACAACCACATAGAGCTGCAACCGCTCAGGGGGAGAAACCAAAGAGGGTCAAACACTTGGCCCAAAAGAAGACCCCAACCAAAGGCCCCAAGCGGTTTCTTCAAAGAGTCAGAAATCAACCTTCCCCTTCTCCATCCCCTTCTAAATCCTCTTCCTACTCCACTTCCCATACACCATCCCAATCTCCTTCTAAATCTCATTCTTCCTCCTATCAATCCAAATCACCAACTCCCTCACCTCAGAAAACAAACCGCTCCCCATCTATCCAAAATTCAAACCGCGCCCAATCACCACCTTACTCACATCACACCCCAGCCATCTCAATCTCCAACCTTAACCGCGACAGAACTCCTTCCCCAAACCGCAACAATACTCCTCCTCCTGCAAATTCACCACCTCAAAAATCCCCTACTCCTGACCGCCTTCCTACTCCGCCTCATCAAACCTCACCCATTCACGAAACCGCACCCCCTCAGCCGCAAAGAACCCCTCCTGTTTCTGTCCATACCTCTCATACCAGTTCTTCATCAAATTCCAACCCCATAACTTCTGAAATTCCAACCACCAACATTCCACCCTCAACCGCACCTATCTCAACCGCTCCTATCTCAACCGCACCAATCCCCTCTTTACCTATCCCATCCGCTTCTATCCCTTTACCCCAAACACAACAAATTCCTCCCTCAACAATTTCACCTTATACAGTCCCTGCCAGCCACCTTTTTCAAACCCTCCTTCAACCCATTTCCCAAACCGCACCTCCAACACAATCTCAACCGCCTCCCTCAATTACCCAAATTCCTTCAACTCCAACCGCACCCTCAGATTACTCCCAAATTCTTTCAACCCTTAATCTTATCCAAGGCCAACTTCTCTTAAACCAAGGCCACATGATTAAGCTAACCGCTTCAAATGCCGCTCTTGAGGCCTCCAATAATTCCCTAACCGCTTCCAACCAAACCCTTCTAGCCAAGGTGGATGCTCAAGCCCTAGAATTGGCAAATCTTAAAGCCTTTTTGTTTGATACCATTAAGGGGGAGAGAAGTTCCTCTATGGCTCAATCGCCACGAATGTCGCATATGGCTCAATCGCCACGAAGTCCGAGAAGTGCTGGCCTGCTCGGTAATCATCCCAGGTCACGGACCGATCGCTCGGGTGCATCATATCGGCGGGAGGCTCCACCGGTGTCCTCAAAGGCGAGTTCACGCCATGCTGGCGCGTCACCCTCTCTCCCAGATAATAGGCATCGCAGGTCAGACCCCTCAAAATCCTCCACTGCACTGTCCAGATCTCAGCGCCCTTCAGCTGCGCTACCTCAAAGCGATCCCAGGGGAAGAATATCATCCCCTCATCTGTCTCGGCCTCCGTCAAAGGAAGGCAATCTGCGTACCTGAGAGTCGTACGCCCCCTGGAGCTTATCTTCTCCCGGGCATGCTTGGACCAAGACTGCATGGCCGGATACGCCCCGACGTACTCCGCCGGCTGCCGCCACACCGTGACGTGAAAAAACTCCAACGCCCATACCTGCGAAAGGTAAAAATCCAATTAATCCAGTGCAAAAGAAAAGTGCGTGCTCAAAAAAAAAAAAAAAAAAAAGGGGGAAAGCAAAAGAGAGCTTATACCTCCAGGGCAAACTCAAAGCAGTACAAGGAGCTCACAGCCTTCCGGCTGTACCTATCGAGAGCAAAGTAAAGCTCTGCCAGCCCGGCCTCTCCCCACGAGACATCTCCGGCCGTCTCCATGTCCTCCAAGGACCTCAACAAGGCAAAGACTGCCGTCCCCTCAGCATGTCCAAAGAGCGTGCTCGAGAAAGCAAACCACAAGAAGGCCCTGGCAATCTGATCGGCGCCTATCCTCTCCTCCCCAGCCTCATAACTCGCTATGGTCTCCACAATCTTGCCGTAGACCACGGCATACTCCATCCCCATCCCCTTTTTGGGAATAGGGGAAAATCCCAGAAGAGCACACGAGATCGGCATCGCTGTAGCCATCCCGCCACTCAATGCTTTGCGTCCATTAAAGGACAGGCCCGTAATCGCAGCATAGTCGGAGGGCGTAACTGTAGCCTCGCCCCAGAAGAAGTGGAAGGTGTGGGTCGCGTCCCACCAGTGCTGCGCCAGAGCAAACATCAAGCCCTTGCTCTTAGGGAACTTGACCAGTCCCCTCAAGCACTCGACAAACTCCCAGAGCCCCGTCTCGACAACAATCTGTCTCGGACTCGGCAAAGCTCCTCGGCCCGCATCCGGAAGCCGGTCCCACAAGTCAATCACGGACTCCACTGATCCTCGAGTCTTCATTTTGTTCAGCTGCTCCGTCACAAAACGGTTTCCGCCCTGTAATAAAAAAAAAGAGAAAGAGAAAATGTCAAAAAGATTGCATTTGCATTTACATTAAAAAAAAAAAAAAAATTTCGACAGCATAACAGCATACAATGAGCATAGCCCCATTTTTCTCGCATGAAAGAAAACAGTTTTCAGCAAGTCCCAATGCATTCATCAAAAAAAAAAGATGCATTCCTACGGAAGTAAAAACTCCGTCCCATTTTCATAAAATAACATGCACACCATCCATCGTCTCAAAAAATTTTTTTTGCATACATGCATATCATCCATCTTACATGCAACGGGAGGAAAAATCCGTCCCACTTTAAAAAAAAAAAATCCTAAACATACATACATCTCATATTGGCAAAATGCCCATTCTTTCCAAACAAAATGCATGCATTGCATCATCATTCATCAATATCAAAATTCAATTTCAAAAAAAAAAAATCATCATCATCATCAACATGCAATATTCAATTTCAAAAAAAAAAATCACAATTCTTCGAATTTTCACATGTAATTTTCGAATTGAAAAAAAAATGTGGCAAAAATGCCAATTCTTTTTCCCAAGCAAAGTGCACATTTTGGGTTACTCATATACTCATTACAACATGCAAAGCATCAAAACCAAGATTCAAAGCCAAGAACATCAATCATTCGAATTTTCAAAAAAAAATTAATTCAAAAATCACCCAAAATTCAAATTTCAAGCAAGAAATCAACAAAGGGATCAAAGGGTTTCAAAGTATACCGTTCGGAGATTCGAATCCGAAGCCCAATGTTGCCAAGCATCGGGGTAATGCTCCTCCGCAACCGATTGCGAAAGATTGTAATGCCTCCTCATTCGGACGAGCTCCAATCGCCTCTCCGCTACCGGGCCACGTCCTTGACCTTGAAAAGCGCCTTCCCCGTGTTCCATTGCTCGAAAATCGAAGAAAATCGGAAGATTTCGAAGCTTTTTAGGCCAAAAATGGCGGATTTCTCACTTTCTCTCTCTCTGCTCTCGACAAACTGCAAAACTGAATGGGGAAGAAGAAAAGGGCGTTGGCCCTAATTAATACCACTGGTTTTCAAACCCTATCCGCGCGGATAGGATTGCAAGGGTCAAAATGACCCTTTTGCCCCTTAAAATTCCAGGACTCTGCAATTCAGCCCCCAACTTGACAAGGTCAACCCCTTTCAAGAAAATTACCCCCGGCAGTAAAACGTAAGACCGAGTGCCCCGAGAAAGATAACGAGATCCCGTATCTTTCATCAAAATCACCCCCGGCAGTAAAACGTAAGACCGAGTGCCCCGAGAAAGATAACGAGATCCCGTATCTTTCATCAAAATCTTCCCGGCAGTCAAACGTAAGACCGAGTGCCCCCGAGAAAGATAACGAGATCCCGTATCTTTCATCAAAATTACCCCTATAAAGAAAACGTAAGACCGAGTGCCCCGAGAAAGATAACGAGATCCCGTATCTTTCATCAAAATCTTCCCGGCGATCAAACGTAAGACCGAGTGCCCGAGAAAGATAACGAGATCCCGTATCTTTCATCAAAATCTTCCCTATAAAGAAACGTAAGACCGAGTGCCCCGAGAAAGATAACGAGATCCCGTATCTTTCATCAAAATCACCCCCTAGCCAAACGTAAGACCGAGTGCTCCCGAGAAAGATAACGAGATCCCGTATCTTTCATCAAAATCATCCAACGGCGATAAGAAAACGTAAGACCGATCTCCCGAGAAAGATAACGAGATCCCGTATCTTTCATCAAAATCATCCAACGGAGTCAAACGTAAGACCGATTTCCCAGGACAAATACGTCGATTTTCCCCAGCAAGGCTAACGAAATCCTGACAAAGTTAACGGAATCCCAAAGCCAACGAAATCTCGAGTAGTACTCGAACTACGAAAGGGGCTTGATTCCCACTCGGGGATACGTAGGTAGCCTATCATTAGGTCCGGCCCCTCGACCAAAACGGTCACCCTCTCCTTCGGCGGCGAGACAAAGTCCACCGAAAGGCCATTTCAAATTAAGGGCCCTAAAAGCCATCATCATCAAGGTCCGAGGCGCCTAAAAAGCCATCATCATCAAGGTCCGAGGCGCCTAAAAAGCCATCATCATCAAGGTTCGAGGCACCTAAAATGCCATCTCCAAGGTCTGAGGCACCTAAAACGCCATCATCATCAAGGTTCGAGGCACCTAAAACGCCATCTCCCAGGTTTGAGGCACCTAAGACGCTATCACTAGGAAAGCGATAAATCGCAAAAATCCCCAGCAGAGCGGATACCCGTCGGACCGAAAATGGTCATTCCTATCCCCGCAGAGCGGATAGCCATCGAGACCGAAAATGGTCATCTCTTATCCCCACAGAGCGGATAGCCATCAGACCGAAAATGGTCATCTCTTATCCCCAGCAGAGTTTCTTTCCAGCAACCGACTGCAGAACTCGCTCATCAGGTTCGAGGCACCTAAAACGCCATCATCTCCAGGGTCAAAGACCCGAACTACGACTGGCTTGATTCCCATTCGGGATACGTAGGTAGCCTATCGCTAGGTTCAGCCACCCGATCACTCGATCATCCTGCCAAATATGGAGCCTTACTCTTATCGACGACCCCGCTTCCTTCGAAAGCGCCGTCGCCGAGGGGCTACTGTAAGTGCTCCAATTTGAGCTTGTTAGAATTTTCGTTAGAAAATTAACGAAAGTTATAACATTTCTAACAATTCCTAACAATCCTAACTTTCCTAACAAAGTGAGGGTAAAATGGGCATTGTTATTTAAGGTTAAACCTTAAAAAGAATCTTAAAAAAGAAAAACAAAAGAATAAAACCACAAATAGAAATGCTGGAAACATAATCTGGCTGGTCAATTTGAATTTTGAAAAAGATTATTCCTTGTGTCCAAAGCCTGAAAGACAATTAATGAACGATTGCACGCGACCGGATCCATCCGCGCGGACATCTTTGCTATTTTCGAGAGGGCTATAAATTGAGCCCTCCAACACAAAAATAAAAGAAGAAAGCATTTTGCACCGAACCTCTGCGAAATATAGAGAGAAACAGTGAGAATTCTTCAAGAATTGTCACCTTTTTCTCTCCAATCTTTCCCAACTCATACTCATCCACTCACTCTCATATTAAAGCCCTAAACACTCATACACTCAAGCCAAACACTCAAGAACACAAGGAAGATTGGTAAACCCTTCTCTTCCTAAGCCTAAATCTCAACCATGCATGCATCTTCAAACTACAAAATGTAGTTCCTTCATCTTCTTGCTTTAGATCTAAGAAGATCACCATGGAAGACCATCTCCATGGATGATCTTCTACAATGATCAACATTATTTTTAAGCTTTCTTACTTTCTTGCAAAGAAAACTCATTTTCAAAACCCTAAAAAACCATTTTCAAGCATAAAATCTTGATTTCAAAGGATAAAATTCCCCTTCCCAAGCAAATGAAATGCTTAGTCCTAATGTACCCCAAGGATGGTTTGGTATAGTTGATTCACCACTAAAATGTCTAGTGATCAC
Organism: Adenophora triphylla var. japonica; assembly: GCA_022495995.1. Classification (NCBI taxonomy): domain Eukaryota; kingdom Viridiplantae; phylum Streptophyta; class Magnoliopsida; order Asterales; family Campanulaceae; genus Adenophora; species Adenophora triphylla. Next base: position 21,720 of record JAFEMH010002030.1, read on the forward strand.
TAACCAAAACCTAGGGAAATGGGGACAAGCATGGATGCAAAACCCCCTTTAAAATCATACTTTCTTTCTTTAGAAGTTGCTGTCCAGTAGCAATTTTCTCAGACCTCAGTCCATGGTCTTAATTTTTGGACACAGATGAACTTGGAATTTGGTGTTGACTACAAAATACTTTTTGTAGCCAACATCCAGAGATTTCCAGACATATTTTTACTTTATTTTTTGGGTGAGTAAAACTCCTCTTTTCAAATTTTCTTTCAGAGGCTAGTTCATCAGCTTCTGGGAATCCAGATCTCATATCTGAGGTTTCCAGAAGGTTTTGACCCCTCAAATCTTCTCCAAAATGGAAAATTCCTTCGTACAAACTTTATTTAAGGTGTCTAGAACAACTTTCATTCTCTGAGTTTATCCAGATTATGAAGTTTTAAGACCCTTGAATCCCTTTCAAAATCAAAGGTCCACTGCCTTTTTCATTCTGGCAGAAATGGCTCTCAACTTCAAAAGGTCTTTTGAGTACCAAATCTCAACCCAAAAATCTTCCAAAAAATCATGGGATCAGTTTAAAGTCTTAAAAAGATATCCCAATTTTTACTTTTCTGAGTTTCAACTTATTTTGGCCAAAACACACACACACACACACAAATGATTTTCAACTTGGAAGACTCGTTTTACGAGGCGCGTCGGGTGCACACTAACGTCCTTCCCGACGCGTAACATGACCTCCGAACCTAAATCTCTGATCTCGGGCTTTTTTCAAAGTTTTGGCCCTCAAAATTAAAAGGGAGTCGCCACGCCATTTTGATTTGCTCAAAACATTGAAAAAAAGGATAAGGGTCCAGAGGTTAAGTTACTCCTTAGGAAGAACGGATCGCGTTCACCCAAGGAGCCTTGCGAAAGCAAGTCTTCCTAGACCCGAAGTTTGTGCTTGTTTTGTGTGTTCGTGTGTGAGGTGAGTTTTGAAAAGGGTGGGAATGTGCCAAGTTATTTGCCGGACGTATAAACCATGAGGAGGTTATTGCTCGGGATTACTTGGATTTGATGTATTCGGGATTTTGATCCCGTGCTCATCTTGAACTTATGATCATCATTATGTGACCTTTTTTACCCTCCCATTGGAATAATCAACCATAGTAGGCATAAAATCCTTTGTGTATCTTAAACCAACGTTCTTTGGGACTTGGCCATATTTGATCGAGAGAGAGGGACACCTTTTTCTAGTCCAAGAATGAGACTCTTTAGAAAGGAAGAGTCTTTGCCCATCAATCCTACATCTTGAGACGATTTGAGCTTAGTAGGGACATTTTTGCTCGTCTCAAGTGATGACCGGAGATGTAGGGGCTAAGATTCATCCGCTTCTAAAGGGACTTCGACTATGGCATTTTAGTGGCGGAAACGGTGTAAAGATGAGACCTTTACACCAATCCACACCACGGGATGCTTCAAGTACCAAAGGAACTAAGGGGAGGGGTATAAAGATTGAATCTTTATACTCATCCTATGTCTTTTGTGCCTTAAAAAGGTCACTAGACAATCCTTGGAGAGTGATCCAACCTAAAGGGACATGGGGGAATTACTTTTGAAAGTAAAGATTTCATTTTTATGAAATAAATGTAATGAACATTATGAGAACTAAAGACATAAATATAAAGGGAAGACCTTTGAGGCTTTCCTATGTCCTTTAAGAACCTTATGAGGTGGACAATCCTTGGAAGCAAGGTCAAGGGAAGGGGAAGACATTATGAGAGTAAAGATAGCATTTTTATGTAATAAAATGGGACTATTTCATATCATCATGAGGTGAATCCTCCCTAGAACAAGCCACATGTGGACCCTTGTTCATCCTTGGGAAGGGATTCCCCATGAATCATTTGTGTAGGGAAAATTGGGGAAATGATGTCTACATGATAAAGATAGTAACTTTATGACAATATATCAATATTGAACAGTATAAACCGAGATACGAATATGGGTTTGCTCAAGCTGGGCCTAATTGAATTGGGCCATGAATATTATCTAAGTAACCAAGTATCAGGGCCGAGTGGAGTCTTCCTCATATGACAAGGAGCGTTTATCTCAGCCTTATAACAACATGTTTGGGCCGGTACGCAGCAAGAGACGGGGAAACTAAAGTTCTTACCTCGGCATTCTCCCAACATGACGAGGAAACTAAATCATTTACCTCGGCATATCTCCGTACCAGCCAATCTCCAAATGACGAGGGAGCAGAATCATTTACCTCGGCCTATTTGCCAAAGGCCGAGGAAAAACATTTGCCTTCCTCGGCGTTCCGGCTAGCAGTTTACAATCCTTATTCAACAAGGATTATACAGCCATGATCCAATCAGGATTATACTTATCAACATCAATTCAAGTCAAACAATGACTCCTTAACAGATATAATTCTAGTAGAATCATATCTTATCTCTTGACAAGTTCATTCCAACATGGATTCTATCTATCCATTCCTATAAATACAAGCCCTATGGCTCATTATTGGGTACGTTACTTTTTACATTGGAGAAACTCTGTCAATTTGATTTCTCTAATATCAACCGTGAACTTACTCTCACGCCGGAGGGCCTTTAGCCGGATCCGCCCCGGCTTAGTTTACGTGTTTTCTCTTATTTTCAGGCCTTGCAATCGCCGGAGCATTCAACGCTTGGATTTGGGCTGTTTTGACGATTTTGGCATCATCAATTGGTTCCATTGCCGGGAAATCGATTCAAACACCCATTGTTTGGCCTGGAAAACGCTCGCTAAAAGCCAATCTTCTTGCCGGAATTTTTTGTTTCTGTGAACGGGATTTTGGGTTCATTGAGGCTGTTCGTGACATCGCCGGAATCATCAAGTTCAGCCGGAATTTGCCCAGATTCCGTTGAAGGCGTTTTTGGCGTTAAAATTCCGACCCAATTTTGACTTAAGTTCTTTGCGTTAGAAAAAATCACAATTGGCTGTTTGTTTTTGGTTAAAATTTGCCCTAATTTTAGCCATAAATTCGGTTCTGGTGAAATTGTGATTTTTGAAAAATTTTGCACTCAATAATCTGTTTGTGATTCATAATGGACGGACAATTCACAAGTGTTACGGCTGAGGATCCCACCCAAGTGAATGGGGGAAACACTGGAACCGAGGAACCACTGCCTCCCCCTCCTCCTCTACCTCAGACTGATGCCATTCCTCCCCTTGCCATGACTCTTCGTTCCATGGGTCAGGCAAATGCCGAGGGAGAGGGCAATGACCTTCCTCGTCCTACTCGTGCTCGTGGGAAGCAAGCAGGAAGGAAGAAAACAAAGAATGCCGAAGCCTTAGGTCAAGCAAGAGGATCTCAACCCGTGGACCGACGCTCTTTGTTACACAAACAAATGGAGACTCTGCAAAGGATGTATGAAACACAAGTTGCTCTTTTGCAAATGGACCCAGATCATTCCATGGCTCCATTCATTGTGCCATCAATGGGCCCACCTTTGAGAAAGGAACAAGGAGAGCATCAGGCTCCTCCCCACGAAGGCTATTGAACTACCAATGCCACCGGCCCCAAGGATTCTCCTTGTCCTCGGCATACCGGTAAGCGAAGGATCCTGTGGTCGACACGAAGCCAAATAACTCCTAGGGAAGAGGAAGTGAACTCCAAGGACCTAAGGACAAGACTCAGCTTGAATAGGCGCCTATCCCCTGCTCGTCTTATCATGACACCTAGGCGTCCCACGTCTCCTCGAGCTCGTCGACCAGATTCTCCTCGTCCTCGTCGTACAGATTCTCATCGTCCTCGTCGACCGGATTTTCCTCGTCCTCGGCACAGAGAATTTGTTAGGTCGAGGACCCCGGAACCATATAGGATGATACTGGGAGGCCAAGACTTGGCACCCAGACATGATAAAGAACCATCAAGGAGGGGCAGCCACCGACACAATGCGGAGCATAGTAGGGTGAATGATCGTCCCAAGGACCAGTCAGCCAGAAGCTCCCAACGAAGCACTCGCTCGAGCAGTGAGAAGGGAATAGAAACAAAGCAATGGGAGCTGTTGAAGCAAAGGCTAGATGACATGGAGAGGGGAAAGAAATATAATGACGACGATTATGATTGGGCCACCCGTCCGTTTTCCTTGAGGATAACTGCTGCACCTCCTCATCCTAACCTCAAGCTCCCAAATTTCGAGAAATACAACGGAACCACTGACGCCAAGGACCATGTGCAAAGTTTCGAACAAACCATGAATCTCCTCACCACTTCTTGATGACTTGCTCTGCAAAGCTTTCGCAGCACCTTCTCGGAACGGCTTTGACCTGGTTCCGTGAGCTCAAGAAAGGTTGCATCGATTCTTTGGAGGGGCATGAGGAGAATGTTCTTAGATCATTTTGCCACGGTGGGAAGAGGAAGATGAGATTAACCGACTTGGCCAACATTGAGCAAGGGAAGGGAGAGACCACCCTCGGCTACTACAATAGGTTCCGAAAAATGGCGGACCAAGTTGAAGAAAGCCTCGGCGATAGGGAGGTCATAGTTTGCTTCAACTCACGGGTTAAAATCGGGCCCCCTCATTTATGAACTCTCGGCCGGGGAACCTAATTCCAAGGCCGAATTGTACAAGGTGGCTTATGCCATTTCCATGGTGAAGACAAGACAAAGAAAAGGGGAGGCGACAAGACGGAACCTGAAGCAACTAACCCCAGACGAATGACAACGGGAACGACAAAGGTTCCAAAGGAAAGAATAGAACGAGAAGCACCGAGAAGCTGGAGTTCACCCCTCTTACAAAGCCCCTATCCGAAATCATGCGGCTAGTAAACCTTCCTCCACCTCGTCCATTGGCGATAACCCAAAATATCCCCGCAACAAGAACAAATACTGTGATTTTCACAAGGACAACGGGCACACCGTGATGGTTCTTTGGGCCCTTAAGAAGATAATCCAACAATGGGTTGACGAGGGAAAGTTAGACCGTTATGTCATGAAGAAAGATGGCAAGCGAAAGCGGAAGCAAGAGGAGAGTGAAGATGACTCCAAGAGTGAGGATGAAGATCGAAGGCCTCCTAGGGCTAAACTACATGTGATCCGTGAAGAGGTGACCTCCACCAAAGCTAAGGGACCAGATCCACGAGCTAAGCAAAGTATACCATGTCCCTGCTTGGATCCATAAAGCGGAAGAAGTCATTAGTTTTTCTCCGAATGAGTTGGCGGGAAGTCGAACAGCTCGTGAGCAGCCCTTGGTCATCAAGGGTCGAATTGACAATGTTGAATCCGAAAGACTTCTTGTTGACACGGGGGCCTCCCGTGATATCCTATACTATTCAGCCTTCCAACAAATGGGGTTGAAAGACACTGTGCTAGAACCATATCATGGAAGGCTTGAAGGATTCACCAACCATAAGGTTGGAGCAAAGGGAACCGTAGAACTAGAACTCGAAGTCGGCGATCATCCCTTCCGAGCCAAAGCTACTGTCACTTTTATAGTCATGGACTTGACTAGTGACTATCATGCGATTATAGGCATTCCAAGTCAAGCCAAACTTGGGATGGTTGCCTCCCTTCCTCACCAACGAGTTAAATTTCCCACTCGTGCTGGCATTGGATGCGTGAGGGCAACCCCCAAAGATTTCTTGGAACATGTTGTCAAGAGCCGGAAAAAGTCAAAAAGCGTGGAGATAGATACGCCCGAGGAGAATATCAAGATCTCCAAATCACAGAAGACCACCGAAACTAGCTCTAGAATGAGCTATATTCGTGAAGTATGGGAAAGTGAGGAAGAGGAACCTATGGTCCTAGAAATTGTGGATGACCAAAGCGTAACTCCACCCACACTGGAAGAAGAGCCTATGGTCCTAGAAACTGCGGATGACCAAGGCATAGTTCTACCCATCTCCGAGGAAGACCCCATTCTCGTCAATGACCAGAACTCGGGGGCCAACCATGACTTGGGGAAGAATGATCTTCCAGACATTGACAAACTTATGGAGGAAGAAGGCCTCAACGTAAACGATAATGAAGGGAGGAGAATGAGAGAGATCATCATCGAGTCCCTGGAATTTCGAGACGGACCAGAAATGAAGCCTGTAGATGAGCTAGAAGAGGTAGTCATTAATCCTGACTATCCTGAACAAAAAATCAAGCTAGGAGGCCAGCTATCACAGGAAGAGAATGAAAGAATCATATCCCTCTTGAAAAACAGTCTCGACGTCTTTGCTTGGAGAGTCGAAGACATGAGGGGGATCAATGAAGAAGTAGCCCTCCACCGCTTAGAAGTTGATCCTTTAGCGAAGACCATCTCCCAGACGAGGAGAAATTTTGCAAGGGACAAGGAGGAAGCTATAAAAGAAGAGGTGCAGAAGTTACTCAGCGCCGGAATAATTCGCGAAGTCAAATACCCCGTTTGGTTGGCTAACGTCGTTATGGTGAAGAAGCAAAATGGGAAATGGCGTATGTGCATAGACTTTACCTATCTAAACAAGGCCTGCCCTAAGGACAGCTATCCTCTCCCCAGAATCGACAAGTTGGTTGACTCCATTTCTGGACACCAAACTCTCAGCTTCTTAGATGCCTACTCAGGCTATCATCAGATAAAAATGGCGAAAGAGGACATCGAGAAGACTGCCTTCCAAACACCTGTGGGGAATTTCTGCTACATCATGATGCCTTTTGGGCTCAAAAATGCTGGTGCCACTTACCAACGGATGGTAAATCAAGTTTTTGCAAGTCAGATAGGTAGAAACATGGAAGCTTATATTGATGACATGGTTATAAAGACCAAGGAAGGCAGCCACGTTCCTGACCTAGACGAGACCATTCACAACCTCCGAGCAAACAACATGAAGCTGAATCCAAGCAAGTGCGTGTTCGGAGTTACTGCAGGGAAATTCCTAGGCTTCATGGTTTCCCAAAGGGGGATTGAAGCAAACCCAGAGAAAATCAAGGCGCTAGTTGACATGAAGGAACCTACCAACATCAAGGAGGTCCAAAGACTTAATGGAAGAATTGTGGCCCTTGGAAGATTCATCGCCAAATCCGCCGAAAAGTCACTGCCTTTCTTCAAGGTAATTAAGGGGACCAAGAGCTTCTCCTGGACTCCTGAATGCTCGGAAGCATTCCTCCGGTTGAAGGAGTACTTGGGTTCCCCTCCCTTGCTTAGCAGTCCGACTACCGGTGAGATGCTATACGTCTTCCTAGCTGCCACTGATCATCTTTGTCGCATGTCTTAGTTCGAAAGGATGAAGGAATTCAGAAGCCCGTCTACTATGTCTCAAAGGCCTTTGTCCGATGTAGAAAGCGAGATATTTCAATGTGGAGAAGATAGCATACGCACTAGTCATTGCTTCAAGGAAGGCTGCGTGCATATTTTTTGCACACCCTATCACCGTCTACACCAACGAACCATTGAAGAAAATCCTTCACAAGTTGGACGGCTCGGGACGTCTCCTTAATTGGTCAATCGCTCTAACGGAGTTTGATATCACTTACCAACCAAGGAAGACTCTCTTAGCACAGCCTTTGGTTGACTTCATGGTCGAGACTGCCTTTATGGGTGAGCATCTCCCCACCTCCCGGAAGCAAAACGCGCCTGAGGAAAAGACTCTCCCATTGAACTCCCATCCAATTGTTGGATCCCTGTATACGGACGGATCGGCTACCAAGGAAAGAAGCGGAGGCTGGAGTTGTACTAGCAAGCCCGGAAGGAGAATATACTATACAAGATGCCATCTCGCTTCAAGTTTCCTGCCTCTAACAACCAAGCCGAATACGAGGCTCTCATATTTGGCATTGAGTTGGCCTCCTTCTATGGAGCAACTAAGGTGGCTGCTTTACGTGACTCCCGGCTTGTTGTCAAACAAATAAAGGGAGAATATAACACTCAAGATGTCACCCTTGCCAAGTATAGAGACACCTCCTAGATATGACGAAGAAAATGGAATTTTTCGAGCTCAAGCGAATAGGAAGGGAAGACAACCAAGTCGCGAGCGTTCTCTCCAAACTAGCCACCATGGACGTGTCTCCTTCGAGAGACCAACCCATATGTAGTTTATGCCGAGGAACTGCGTATGAAAGATTACAAGTCATGCTTACGGAAGAGGAAGAGAGATCTTTGGATCGATGACTACATCGAATACATTGAGAAGGAGAAACTCCCGAGGAAGATGATGCTCGAGCCAAGCTTATCAAGAAGAGGTCTCCAAGATTCGTGGTGATGAACGGAGTCCTCTCACAGAAGATCTTTCACGAAGCCCACCCTGCTAAGGTGTGTCTATCCCAAGGAGCGAGAACCTCTGGCGAGAAGTACATGAAGGTGTTTGCGGCGGACACCGGGGGCAGAACCTTAGGCGACAAAATCATATCGCTAGGTTACTGCGCGAACCTAAGGGAAGACGCGCACGCCTATGTTCGAAAATGTGACAAATGCCAAAGGTTCTCTGACATTCCAAGACTACTGCGGTCGAGCAAACACTCGTAATACCTACGTGGCCATTTGATATGTGGGGGATCGACCTCATTGGACCCTTCCCACCCGCCCGTGGTAATTGCAAGTACGTGATAGTAGCCGTTGATTACTTCTCCAAGTGGATAGAAGCCAAGGCATTGGCCAAGATAACGGAAGAGAACGCGATCAACTTTGTTCATGACAACATCTGGTGCGGATTTGGCCTTCCGCATACAATTGTTTCGACCATGGACTCCAATTCTCCACGGCATTTACAACGAAAGTGGGGAGAGTCAAAGTACGCCATGCAAAATCTTCGGTTAGCGAGACCCCAAGGCAACGGTCAAGCGAAGGCTGCCAACAAGCTGGTCCTAACCGCCCTCACCAAGAATCTTGAAGGTCGCGAGGGTAGATGGTTGGACGAACTTCCCTAGCTTTATGGGGCACATTCGCACAACCACCGAGGGCCAACCAGGAAACCCCATTCGCACTAACCTTCGGTTACGAGGCTATGGCACCAGCGAGAGATGGCCATCCACTACGGTAAGGAACTCCCATTATGATGAAAGCGAGTCAACAAGGTCAATAGGCTCCTAGACTGGACACGATAGATGAAAAACGACTAGGCTGCGCGAGATGAGGATGGTGAATTACAAGCAAAGGACCAAGGCATATCACGACAAGAGGGTCATCAAAAGAGTATTCCAAGTTGGCGATTGGGTACTTAGAAAGATCGAAGCCACTGGTCGGAAGGCGAACGAACAAGCTCTCCCCAAATTGGGAAGGTCCCTATATCATCACTCAAGTCATCCGAGAAGGGACCTACAGATTGAGGACCAAGGAGGGGAAGGCTCTCAAGCATCCATGGCATTCCGACAACCTTAGAAAATATTATCACGAGTCTAGTTTATTTTGCAATAGATTAGCTCTTTATTTTCTGTCTTTTATTTTCGGTCTTTTGTTTTCTTTTTGTCTTTTTAGTTGATAGGATTGCAGTTCTATGTAATCGCATTTCAGTTCTACGAAAGCAGTTTCTTCCAACATGCAAAGCAACTATCAGCTCTTCACCCCGACCGGAAGATGAGGACATTACTTCCGACTCTCCGATACACACGGCCCAAGACCAAGGATCCTCCTTGGCACGATGGCTTACCACGCCAAGACCGAGGACCACCTTGGCCTGATGGCTTACCAATAGCCAAGACCAAGGATCTTCCTTGGCCTAATGGCTTACCAATAGCCAAGACCAAGGATCTTCCTTGGCCTGATGGCTTACCAATAGCCATCAGGCCAAGGATCTTCCTTGGCCTGATGGCTTACCAACAGCCAAGACCAAGGGTCCCCCTTGGCCTGATGGCTTACACAACTGCCAAGACCAAGGATTTTCCTTGGCCTGATGGCTTAACACAGCCAAGACCAAGGGACCACCTTGGCCTGATGGCTTACAACACATCCTGTCAAGGGTCCACCTTGACTCAGGATACCAAGCAGCCAAGACCAAGGAACCTCCTTGGCCTGATGGCTTACAACACTTCCAGTCAAGGGTCCACCTTGACTTAGGAGACTAACAGCCAAGACCGAGGACTTTCCTCGGTCTAATGGCTTGATAAACCTCCTACCATGAATCTACTCTGATTCAGGATTACAACACTTTACAGCCGAGGAGTATTTCCTCGGTCTAACCACTTTGCCCAACATCTGGGAGCAAGGAACCTTCCCTGGATCTTGGCTTCTTAAGTCTAGTGCCTCGGCCTAGCATACAAGAATATGAGCAATGGAAATAACACGAATCATGACAAAAGGATTTTCATTAATATTCAAAACATTACAAAAGTCCTACTATCTATTACAAAAAACAAAGGAAAAAAGCTATCCTAAGATTGGTGCACGTCATCAAAAGGCTTGTCCAGCCAGTCTTCAGTGATAGTGCCGGGGGGAGGAAGGACCGTTTGATTAGTGGAGGCATTATTTTCCTCGGTCCCTCCTTCCACCTCGGCCTCTATGTCCTCAGGCTCTTCGGCGTCTTGGATCGCCTCCACCAGGTCTTTAATATTGCCGGGGACAACAGAAGCCGGCTTCCACACTTCCCTGCAAGCATGGGCATCCTTGGCAGCCATCAGCTCCAAGTTGCTTTCAGAATAAGGGACCAAGTGATGGAGAGCCCTGACTTCCTCGGCATATTGATCCCTGCAAATTAGCTGGGCAATCTTGTTGATGTCCAGACCGGTGGAAGGATCAGCCAAAATGCTCCGGGCCAAGTGGAGATAGCCATCTTCAAACATGGTGGCTGTTTGCTCGTCCACGGCCTCTCTGAAGGCCGAGCTGGCCATCATCAGTTCCTTGAAAGCCGAGCTCTCGTTGAACCGAGCTACGGCCTCTTCCTCCCTAGGCGGGAGGGTAGCTTCCGATCCCACACTTGGCCTCAGCTTCATCGGCCTTGGTCTGAAGCTCGGCCTTATCAGCCTTTGCCTGGGCAAGCTCTTCATTTTTGAGCCGGAGATATTCCTCGGCTTTTGCCTTTTCTTCCTCGGCCCTTTTTACCTCGGCCTCAACCTTGGCCTTGGCCGCCGCAAGCTCAGCATCCTTGGCCTCTAAAAGCTTAGCCAAGGAAGACTTGTCTTTTTCGCTCTTTGCTTGAGCGGCCTTGGCCTCATTCAGACGCCTCATCTTCTTCTTGGCCAGAACATTCTCGTACGCCGTGACGAGGCCAAGCGAAAGATAAATCATTGTTAGAAAGGCAAAACCGATTATCAAAGATAATGACCCGAAGGGATTAACATTTACCTCGGCGATCAAGAGTCCCTTATGGCAGAGCAAGGTGTCCTCGTTGGGAGCCTCTTTCTGAGAATGCCTCGTAGGCATCCTCATCCATAGCCCTTTGAATAGGAGCTCGGCCCAATCTCACCAAGGGTCCCTCCCTTGCCACAGGGGAGTCCCCTAAGACGGGAATGCCGAGGGACATACTCTTGGCCGGCTCGTCGGCCTCCTCAACGATCTTGATGGATTGAACGGTCAAGGGAGGGGAGCATCAACATTAGGGTCCGCACGACGCTTGCCCGTTTGGCCGCCGGCTCCTCGGCGCTAGCAGTTGGAGTCCTTTTGGAGCCTGACCTCCTTTGGACGAGGCTAGCTTCCTCGGTCGCCTCTTCCTCGGCATCAACATGGAGGCTATGCCCCTCTGCAGTTGATGGGTTGGTTTGATTGTCAGCCGCCGGTTCCTCGGCATTCACTTCCCCGTGCAATTTAAGGGGAAGGGGTTGGTCAGTCTGAACATTGAGGACGAGGTTACGTGCATTAGCATCCTCCCTCCTTTCTGTCAAGGCAGCCTTCTTGCTCAGCTTCCTCTTCCTCTTCACTAGCTCTTGGGGACTAAGTCTCTCCATGGCTAAAGTTTCTTCTTCCTCGGCTGTTAGATCTGCAAGGACGAGGAAAGAGTTAAATATGGGCAGAGGTAACAAGCATTGGGAAAGTACAAGTAAAAAAGAAACATTTACGTCCAACTATGTTGATGGCTTTCAAACATTGGTCCCGGGGACGCTCTGTCTTGCACGTAATGCAATCCTCGTGGAAAACTAAACCGGGATGAATGGTCCAGTCATTGAAGCGTCTCCCCCTCTTTACAGTGACAAGGGGAGATACCCCATCCTTCTTCCCCGGCATTAAACCCGCTTGAATGTAGTAATGGTCCGAGGACTCAATCACAGACCAATCGAGGACTCCCACCTCGGCAAATTCTTCCAGGCGTTTGATCAAGTCCTTGGTCCATTCATATTGTTGGACGGGGAACGAAGAAGTTGGGCCTTTACAAGGAGACTGGAACTCCCATCCTTGGCGGCTCTCCACCCTAATAACGTGGTTATCCCAACCAGCAACTTTGCTAGACATTGGGAGGAGCAACTTTGGTTTCTTGGACGCACTCTTGATGACGAGGAGCCAGCTCTCCTTGACAAATTGGACATGGTAGAAATGCCTAAAGGCTCCCATGGTTGGCTCATACCCTAAGCTACGGCAAAGGATGATGAAGTTGACAAGGACCCGGGTACCATTGGCTCCTAGCATGGCCGGCACCGCCCTCACGTCGTCCAGAAATTCGCGAGATGAAAGGATCCGGTGGAAGACGAAGTCCTTGTTGGAATTGTTTGAAGTAGAAGTGGACAAAGTCCCGGTTATAGTAGAAGTCATCCTCTTCCTTCTTTGTCTTGACTCCATGTGGCCCATATAAGTTAGCCTGTACTCGGCTTTGTCTACCCCATACTTGGAGTATAGCTTTTCCAGCATGGGATCCCCGGCTCTTGGGGTCCTCTCTTGCCTTTGTCCTAATCCTTGGCCTCCTCGTCCTCGGCCTCCTCTTCTTCGGGCCAAACGGCCATCAGTTTGTGCTTCATCCATGAAAGCATCAACTATCGAGTAGACGAGGAGGGTTCTCCTTCTCTTCCGTCATATCTGCATAAAGACGAGGAGACAAAATTAGTGACCTCGTCCATGACTGATTTAGGACGGGGAAGGGAGATTCCCCTCCTCGTCATTTAATAAGGCCGAGGAGGGAGCCGTACCTCTCAGGCGCTCACGCATTTCGCGATCAGAGGCCGGGTAGAACAGATCGATGTGCTCCATCATCTCAGCCCTATCCTCAAAAACTATAATGTTGGGTGAACCAGACTCAATCCTATCTATTCTTGTGGAGTCAGGGTATTGGAGGAATAGACGAGTTCGACCATAACCTCTTAACTGCTTGCTTACATCATCCAGAGTGAGCATCAACCATGGACCTCTCTCTCTACGATAGACCCTCAAATTTCCAGTATGATATCCATAACGGAATCGGGGAGAATGGTCCCAAGATCGAGCCATTTCTAAGGGGAATCAAAGAGTAAAGGGGGAGTTCATTCAATATTCGAAGAAGTTTAACAAAATGCAAAGAAAATCACAAACATGAAATCGGGATAATTGGGAACAAAAATTCATGAAGAAAAGCTTGAATCTTCAAACAATGGCCGTTCATGATTCTTGATTCACGTATGAGTTCTTCTAACAACCCTAGAAGACGCTAAAACAGGAGCAGAATTGGAGAAAAAGAGAAAATCCATACCTGAGTTCGTGAAAAGTGCTTTGAAACGCGAAAGAAAGCAACGTCGCCGGAAAAAGTTCGCCGGAATCTGGAAAGGATGATTGCTGTGTTCGCCTGAATGTTCTTCGCCTAAACCTTGCCCTTAGTTCGACTGATTTGAGTTCGTAAAGGTTTAAAATGAAAGGGTTTTTGCTTTTTATACCCCTCAATCGGGTTAAACCCATGGGTAAAGTAAACATTCCGGGTCGGGCGCCCCAAGAATTAAATGCGAATTGACGGTTTCAAGGCGTGACAAGACTGGGGGGCCCCAGAATGGCAACCGTCAGTTATATGAAGCGACGCCGAGGATATGTGTCAAAACCGTTCGTATTCCATCCATATGACGAGGACGAGATGACTTTCTACTCGTCCTAATCCGAGCTAGAAAGTCGGGGGCCACTGAACAGTATAAACCGAGATACGAATATGGGTTTGCTCAAGCTGGGCCTAATTGAATTGGGCCATGAATATTATCTAAGTAACCAAGTATCAGGGCCGAGTGGAGTCTTCCTCATATGACAAGGAGCGTTTATCTCAGCCTTATAACAACATGTTTGGGCCGGTACGCAGCAAGAGACGGGGAAACTAAAGTTCTTACCTCGACATTCTCCCAACATGACGAGGAAACTAAATCATTTACCTCGGCATATCTCCGTACCAGCCAATCTCCAAATGACGAGGGAGCAGAATCATTTACCTCGGCCTATTTGCCAAAGGCCGAGGAAAAACATTTGCCTTCCTCGGCATTCCGGCTAGCAGTTTACAATCCTTATTCAACAAGGATTATACAGCCATGATCCAATCAGGATTATACTTATCAACATCAATTCAAGTCAAACAATGACTCCTTAACAGATATAATTCTAGTAGAATCATATCTTATCTCTTGACAAGTTCATTCCAACATGGATTCTATCTATCCATTCCTATATATACAAGCCCTATGGCTCATTATTGGGTACGTTACTTTTTACATTGGAGAAACTCTGTCAATTTGATTTCTCTAATATCAACCGTAAACTTACTCTCACGCCGGAGGGCCTTTAGCCGGATCCGCCCCGGCTTAGTTTACGTGTTTTCTCTTATTTTCAGGCCTTGCAATCGCCGGAGCATTCAACGCTTGGATTTGGGCTGTTTTGACGATTTTGGCATCATCAAATATTAATAGCAAATAAAAGCAATATAGATGACAAGTAATGAATATGACAAGTAACAAGCCACATGTGGACCCTTGTTCATCCTTGGGAAGAGATTACCAATGATGGTTTTCTCTATCTCTCTTGGGGGTTTTCCCGATGTAGGAAGAGTTTTGGATGGATTTTAGGGAGGAGGGAGGTGGTTTTTTGGGAGTTTCAATTTCTGTAATTTTGGCAGAGTAACAATGCCTCCAAATTATTGTTAAAATGGGTAGAGGAGGCCTCTATTTATAGGCTGATTTGTGTTTCCTAATGAAGTCGTGCATCATTAACCTTTGGCAAAAGAAGCCGTCCGGCGTTATCCATCGGTGACTCAGCCTGCTTCTAGATTCATGCAAATGTAGCAGCTGGAAGCTTCATTCCAGCGAGGGAATGCTTGGAATTTTAATTCCTAGCAGGTCCTTCCTCCCTTGGGCAGTTTGGAAAAGTTTCAGAATCGCCCCTGAACTTTAGGAAAGTTCGGGGAATTGCTGGGAAACTTAACTGGAAGGCATGAGCCAGATTTAGGTACATACACCTGGCCAACCTATAAATACAACCCTTCCCCCTCAGTTTCAAGAGGTCAAAAAAATCCCTTTTCCTATGTTACTCTGCCAAAATTTATACTCCAAACAACCTTAAACACTCCCACCACTCAAACCAAAGACCAAATCCAACACCAACACTACAAGAAAACAGGGCAACTGAAACGGAATTTTGCAACCGAATTGAATTCAGTTTCAGAACAGGGCAACTGAAACGGAATTTTGCAACCGAATTGAAATCAGTTTCAGAGTAAAAAGTTCTCATTGAAAATTGACGTGCACAATTAATATTGCAACTCATATTGCAACGGAAAATCATTTTGTCGCTTCATGTTTCGGGGTTGCAACGGATTTTGAAACAGATGCACTTCTGTTTCAATTTTCTGTTTCAAATTCAGTTGCAATTATTAATATAAAATTTATATATTTTGAACTTAAAAAATTGGCCGCAAAAATTTTGGAGGGAGGAAACCCGCCTAATTTTGCGAGGTATTTTGAAACAGATAAATTTTCGTTTCAAATTCTCCATTCAATTTCGGTTGCAATTAATCATAAATTATTTTTATTTTATTAAATCTTAAAAAAAATAGTATAAAACGGCAGCGTAGCGGCGTATTAGTGGCGAATGTTTTACCCTTAATTACTTTGCGACCTAACCTAACCCAGACAAACCGCACGCCGTTCTTTTTCCCCTTTCTCTTCTCGCCCTCCCTCCCACTATCTCTCTCCACGACTGTGACTTCTCGTGGTGCCGGCGTCTCCTTTCGGCGAAATTTGTGTTGCCGGCGTCTCCTACGACACCCAAATACATCTCCTTCCCTCTCTGCCGAATTGAACAAGGTATTGATAACCCTTTTTCTGATTCTCTCTCTAACCTTTTTCTGATTCTCTCTCTAGGTAAGGTTCCATGATTGTTGATCTCGAGCTCTTTCTGTATGAAATCATTGCATTTGTAACATTCAACTAATTGCTCTGTTTTGATAGCGTAGAGCTGATTATTCGGAATTTAATTTGGGAAAACCTAGTTCATGTTTGATGACCCAATTCCATTACAGTTACTAATCAATGTTGCCCAATTTTTCAAAGATTTTTTTTCTGATAGCTATTGAATTTGTTGAATTTCGATTCCTAGGTATTCAATTTAGTTGAATACCTAGATATGAAACCAGAATCAACAATTAAATCTGTTTGGCAGGGCCTTAATTTGATGTTTTATCCTTTCTTCCAATTCAAATTGTTAGAGGAGTTAGTTTCTTGCTGACATAAAACACATTTTTTGCCCTGATGCATGCCTAAGGGTATCTTATTCTCGAGGTGGTCATGTGTGTGGAGAGATATTAATAAGTTTATTGTTCTTGCTTTACAGAGAAGGCTTCCCGGTTTTTTTGGTGGACACTCCTGGTGAGGCTCCCCATTAAGATTCTATCAGAGCAATATGTTATGGTGCAAAGGGAAATATCTTTGTATCTGCTGGAGACGACAAAGTTGTCAAGGTTTGGAGCGCAGACTCGTGGCACTGTCTATATTCTGTGTAAGCTTCTGAACATTTTTGAAACAGAAATAAATTGGTTGCAAATTTTAGAAACATAAATAACATATTTGAAACAGAACAATCAGTTGCAATTAGAAACAGAAATAAATCAGTTGCAGATTTTAGAAACAGAAATAATATATTTGAAATAGAAAAATCAGTTGCAATTAGAAACAGAAATAGATCAGTTGCAAATTTTAGAAACAGAAATAAATCAGTTGTTGTTTGCAACGGATGTAAAATTTGTCCTAGAAAACACATTGCAACAGAATTTGCAACTACTTTTTCCGTTGCAAGGATTTTGCAACCCAAACAGCGGTCGCATAAATAGCGACGAGGCTTCCTGCGACTGCCTTTGCAACGGAAATTTTCGGTTGCAAACATCAATTTGCAACCGATTTTCCTGAATTGCAACCGAAAAATCCGTTTCAGTTGCCCTGTTTTCTTGTAGTGCAAATTCAACACCAAATCCTTCCTAAGCCTTGAAATCACTCAAACCCTAAACATCAACCCAAGAAACATTGGTAAAATCCTTATTCCCTTACTCAAATATCCTTCATTCATATATACATTTCATATATAAATGATGTAGTATTGTTGGTTTACTTGTTGTTCACCTCCCTTCCCCTTTTGTCCCAAGGATCCAAGAGGATCTCCATGGAGTTCATCTCCATGGATGATTCTCTACAAGTGGTACATATTTTTACCTCCCATGTCCCTTTACATTACTAGTTGTTACTTGCTCTTTTTACTTAAAATGTGGTCATCTTGGAGTTCATCTCCATAGATGATCACTAAAAGTGGTCCATAGTCTTTACTTCCTTGCAAATGTCCCCACCCCCTTAGTTTAAGATGTTCACCTTGGAACCATTTCCATGGATGAACATCCTTAAGACTTACATATTTAGGTCACACAAGATGTAGAAGATACACTTGAGTATAGATCTCAAGGATGGTCCTTTTTGTGACCACCTTAGAGATCTGCCTCTAAAGTTGATACATCTTGACCTAACTTTCTTGTTAATTTACTTTTTAGGTCAAATCCCCTTTCGCTTAGCAAATGAAATGCTTTCAAAGTCCAAATGTACCCCCGGGATGGCTTGATTAATTGAACTCATCACTAATGACCACTAATTAAAGTCTAGGGAAAGAGAGGACAAGCATGGATGCCAAAAATCCAAACATCCCTTTGTTTTTCTGCCTTCCAGTTTCATTTCCAGTTAAATCTTGTAAATCCTAATAAGTTTCTAGAAATTACAGTGACTGATTAGGAAACTGTAAAATATTGAGACTGCAGCCTTGTCCGCGCGGATGATGTTGCTCTACAAAGTCATCCACGCGAATGACATTGTCATCTGCAAATAGTTTCCAGTTTCTGTTGTTTTCCAGTTTAGTCACTGCTCTTAAACTGTTTTCCAGTCCAGTCCCTTAGACTCCTTTTATTTTCAGAAAATCCTTTTAAGTCAAAATCTTTTTCAATACACACACACACACAAAGTTTCAAGTTTGGAAGACTCGTCATACGAGGCATTCCGGGTGAATGCCAAACGTTCTTCCCTGAGTGTAACATGACCTCCGGACTCGTTTCTCTTCTTTCAGGCTTTTTTCAAAGTTTTGGCCCTAAACTAAAATGGCATGGTGACTCCGTTGATTTTTCAAAGTCCGATAAAGATTAATCCAATCCAAAAATCTTTTCAAACTTCCCAAAAATGTTTTGTCGGGCGCCAAAAAAATCGGGTACATCACACATCCAAACATTCAACATTCAATAAAGGCAGTTCAAATTAATGCAGTGAAATAAATACAAGACAAGTGATTGAAGGAATTCCATTATATTGATAAAAAAGTTGAATTACATGGATGCCCTATTACATTAATAAAAAATTAAAGAAAAATAAAGCAGAGAGGCCTTCAAAATTGGTTATCACCCCTGAAAAGATCATCTTGTTCAGAAGAAGCATCTGGGATGATGACTTGTTCAGTTTGAGCTTCCTCGGCTTGCTCCTCCTCGACATCCTCCTCTTCTCCATCTAAAGCTTCTTCATCTTAAATCTTCTCTATTAAAGCATTGATGTTTTGAGAGTCGACGAGGGGAGGAGTCCAAGTTGGGCGGCCATCTCTAACATCCTGAGCATCTATGACCCTCAAGGTATTCTTTGAACATGGCACCAAGGCATGACCGGATTGAGCAAGATCATCATAGGCATCCTGGCCGATAAGCGAGCAAGTAAGTATAAATCAACATTCAGCATTGGGTCCACTAGTGCCCTTCTGGCTAAATGGAGATAGCCATCAGAGTACATAGTGGCCGTCTTATCAGACAAGTCATGCTTGAAAGCCGAGCTAGCTTTGAACTGGGAGATGGCCTCAGCAATATTTGAAGGCAAGCTAGCCTCTAACTGTTTATACCGAGTATCTGCTTCCTCGGCGTTTCTCCGTAGCTCGGCTTGAAGACTTTCAATTACAGCCTGCCCATCCTTATGAGCCTCATCGGCTTTAGCTTGAACCTCCTTGGCACCCTTCTTAGCTTTCTCGTCCTCCGCCCTGGCTGCCTTCTGCTCAACTACTTCAGCCCTCAATGACTTTAGCAGTCCCACGACTTTGGCTACATCGACCTTATTCTTCTCGATCTGTCAATTGAGATTTTGCTCCAGATCGTCAGCGGCCTTGCTCTTTATAGCTTCATAAGTCGTGATGGTGGAAAGCTGCACGAAGAAAAATCATCAGCAAAAGTTACAAAGTACAATAAAAACCGATAAGGGAAAAAGAAAATGACGGGAAGGCTTACCTCACTAAGAATAAGGCCCTTTCTGTTGGCCAAGTGCTCCCTGCTCGACCTGGTATCTATGAATTGTCGAGCAGGTCCTCGTCCATAGCAAGGTGGATGACAGGCTGACCTAGCCTGAGCTTGGGGCCCTTCCTATCCAGCACATCAAGACCCTTGATGGTTAGGTAGAAGGTTAACTCCTTAGCCACTACCTCGGCCTCAATATAAGATTTTACATGCCAAGCAGGACTTCCGAGGTGGAAGAATCAGCAGCAATTCTTTTGGAGGGAGGCTCATCTAGCACGGTCTCCACCATTTTCTGCTTATGGGCAGGGGGTTATCTCACCCACACTCGCCTCCTCGGTCTCAACTAGACCGGCATTCCTCAGGGTCTCCTCAGTTTCAGGAGCCAGAACTTGGAAACTCTGTCCCTCTTCAGCCTGGACCTCGTGCCCGTCCTTGCCTTCCTTGGTGGAGGCACCAGCGCCTCCTAGAGGCTTCAAGGGCAGTGGCCCCACGTCCTTGGTGGACAATATTGCTTAACGATGAACGGCGTTATCCAGTCTCTTGCTGCGGGTCGAGGACCTAGAAGTCCTCCTTTTAAGCTTCATTAAAGGGTCTAGAATCTCCTCCTCCATCTTCTTAATATGTTCCTCTGTCAAATCTGCAAAAATGGAAGAGAGTTAGCAAACGAAGAGGAAGGACAAAATGATGAATAAAATTATACGAGTATAATGACGAGGAAGTAGAAAAATTTACTCCCAATAACACCATCCTCGACAAGGCACATATCGTCATACAAATTGCATATGTCGCATTTATCATGGAATACGAGACTGGGGTGCACCCTCCAGTCGGTAAACCTATTCCCCCAAGCAACAGAGATGAGGGGCACCAACCCATCCAAAGGCCAAGGCATGATATCGGCCTATACGTAGAACCTATAGTGGTTTCAAAGCTCGACCAACATAGGGTGCCTACCTCGGAAAACTCTCTCAATCTCTTAATTAACTGGCCACTCCACTCCAGCCTCCACACCTGCTCGGGCACACTTGGATACTTCGAGGGGGCAGTAAATTCCCAGCCTTGTTGGCTATCCACTCTCGTAACATGGTTTTTTCATCTAGAGTCCTTGCTCGACATGGGATACATCAATTTGGGCTGGTTAGGGTCACTCTGTATCACCAAGATCCTAGTATCCACTAACGGTGAAGAAGTGATGGAAGGCAGATTGACAAGGTTCAAAACCTACACTGCGATATAATACTATAAAGCCGATGAGGAACCTCAAGACATTGATGCCTAGCATGGCTGGGACAGCTTGCATGTCTCCAGGAATTCACAAATAAAAGGGTCTAAGGGGAGACGCAGACCGAGCTGAAACTACTTGTAGAAAAAGTGTACGTAATTTAAGGAGTACATGAGGTCCTACATTGCCTTCTCATCTTTTAGGGGGCACCGGGAAGGTAACTAAGTCGGTACTCATCCCTCGAAACCCCGTACTTGGAGTGTACCTCCTCTATCATTGGCTCCCCAACTCTAATGGGTTTAGGCCTAGGGGTGTATGTTCTACCTCGATTGGATCTCCCTCGACCTCTCCTTTGGCATCCAGATTGGGCTCCCTTGGCAAAGGCGTCCACGATCCTCCCAGAAGTTGAGGGACCAGTAGGATGAGAAACACTATTCCCTCTTCACGTCACCTGCACAAATGAAAGAATAAGGGTCAAAATTTGTCCAAGGTAAAATGGAAGGACGAGGATGAAGAAGAGTATCCCTCCTCATCCTATTAACTAAAACCGAAGAGGGATTCTTACCCAACAACAGAGGGCTCTCCAAATGGTTAGACTTCAAATAATATAAGTTGATATGGTCAAGGATTTTAGTCCAACCGTGGAACAACACGATGTTTGGGGATTCAACGTCAAGTTAGTTAATGCTAAACTGACTAGGATATCGCACATCAGTCCTAGGAGATTGGTACCTCGTCAATATCTCCCCTATTTTATTAAGACTTAGCATCATCCATGGACTATCAATCCTTTGGTAGATCCTAAAGTTTTGATTATGGTAGCAGTATAAAACATCTGGGTTACTTCTCCAGGTACATGCCATGAATATGACGAGGAAAGCACAAAGGTTGGATCAAGAAAATCTTCAAGAAGGTGCAACAATGGCGGATTCAAGAAGAACCTACCAAGAACAAGAAACTCAGAAATTTGCAAGAAATAAGGAGATTGAGAAGGAATTATACATGTTTTGATGAATGTTGATGAGAAATACACATGAAATCAAGCACCACAACTCCAGAAATCAACGAAAGCAAGAACACGATTTGCAGTTTTTCCAAGCTTATAAGTCTCTCTAACACTTGAACAGTGATAAAAGAGAATAAAGAAGAGGGGATTTTTCTTTTATACCCAAATCTGAAACGGAGGCGTCGTCTCTTCCTCACTTTTAATGTTCTGGATAGTTCCTAAGAGGATTGTCTCATAAATAATGGGGTGCATTCCCCAATGTGTATTAACCAGTGAATAAAATTATTATGCCTTGTGATTCGTAAAAACTTGTTTGTATCCGTTTAAGCCGAGGTAGAGAACCACTTCCTCCTCGGCATAGCTGAGTTAGGAAGTCGGAGGCCACTGAACGGTGAAAAATGAGGTATGAATGTGGGTCATAACCGAGCAAGGTCCAATGTATTAGGCACAAAGTATAATCCAAACAAGTCTCAAATACGACATAGGGAGTGGGCTTTCCCTACCTTTGCTCGTTTTGCCTCTTCATCATTCCCACTATGTCGACATAGACATAGCAGAGTGTATAATGATTAAGGCACAGAATTCTTGAATGTCGATAAGGCACACTCTCATATGCCGAGAAAGAGATCTATCAAGGGACACCTGAGCCTCACTAAAAAACGAGGAGCACCTCCTCGGTCATCAACGAGGCAAGGAAATGAGCTTCTCTATCCTTGCCCTCCTCTCTTCCTCGACACTCATTCAGGCCGACCAAGCATAACAAATCGAGTAACATGCCTCCTAGGCATACAGACAAAATGCAATGCTAATCCTACTTAAACAAGGATTGTTGGAAGTTATAATCCCACTAGGATTATAATACTTCTCACACACTGAAATTACCCGAATCCGAGAGGCGCAGCGATTAGCGCCCCGGCATCTGGCATTCCGATTTTTGCGTTGGTTGAGTGGAGGTGTCTCGCTGTGTTTTTGCTTGTAGAGTCGCCACGCCGTTTTGATTAAGCCTAAAATATTGAGAAAAGGCATCAGTTTAAAAACTAAACTATTTTTGTGTGATGAGATTTTTTAGTTCGGAGGTCAGGTTACTCCTCGGGAAGAGAATATTAGAATATAAGAGCTCACCCGAGTCGACTCGTTAAAAACGAGTCTGTTGGTACCCTTCTTTCTTTAAATGTTGTGTGTGTGTATGTGCTTTTAAAAATGCATGCTGTATCGGATGTCTACATTATACACTACGTATTGAAATGTATTGAAATAGTGTAGGAAGGAAGCCTTACCAATGTTGGTTCGTGTCTGTCTTCCGCTGGGGAATAGTGTTTGAGAATGGAATAGTGTTCTGGGACGGACCGAGATTGCTTCGGAATGTGCCGGTTGTCTGCGGACAGAGCTTCGGCGTGCCTCGGGATTGTCAAGTGTGCACTCGGGCAGAGTTTCGGCGTGTGTTGGGATTGCAGGGATCGTTGGCTGGATTAGGGCAGAGGTTCGGCGTGCGTCGAGATCGTCGGTTGCGTTCAGGCAGAGTTTCGGCGTGCGTCCAAATTGCTGGTTTGTCTCGGAAAGGGCTGGGATGCCTCGGGAAAGACCAGGAAAAGCTTCGGAGTACCACGAGGGGCCTCAGAATACCTTGAGAGTGCCTCGAGGCAGCGCGGGAGCATCTCGGGAGGCTCGATAGGGCTTCGGAGCATCGCGAGGGAGCTCAGAAGGCCCCAGAAGGAACCGAAAGGGATCGGGAGTGCCCCGAGGGGTCTTAGAAGGGCAGCCAGAAGGCTTTGGGAGAGAGGAGAAGAGAGAGATGTGTGAAATGAGGGAGGGGGAGCCCTCTATTTATAGTTTTCAAATTCGTGCAAGAAGGTCCGTATGGACATTATATGAAAACTAAAAATTTATTTTTCCCAGATTTGAGGGAATAATGTGGACTTTAAGAGGATTTAATAATTATGATATCTGATAGCAAAGAGGTCCGTATGGACCTTTTAGAATGCAAAGAGGTCCGTACGGACCTTCTGTGCTTTTCCAATTTTTGCATAATTCCCAAAAAGTCCTTTTGTATTTTTTTGTCCCAGAAAGGCCCCTCCTTGGTTTGGTTGGTGGTTTTTTGGGCCTTTGAGGGTTTTTGAGGGTTCCGGGTATTCGAGACTGCGTTTGAATGAGTCTGCGATGTTTCCCGGGTGCTCAGAAGAGGGTGATCCAAATTTGGGTACTTACGAAAGCCCCTCGATGATGTCACTTACGGAGGAAGTGGGGTCGTCGATAAGATAAGGGTCCTGATCTTGATCGCATGCTGAGAGAGAGAGAAGGTGACCGTGTAGGACGGCTCGTGAGGACGTGGCGGTGTCCTGTTGTGTGACCGTTTAGGTCAATTGGCTGGACCCTGTGATAGGATTCCTACGTATCCCGTATGGGAATCAAGCCTGATCGTAGTTCATGTGTGGGGTGAGTGTTGTCGTGTACGAGGACGTGTGATGTCCTCTAACTGAGACTCTGTGTGTGGACATGTCAGTGTCCTGTGAGTGACCGTTTAGGTCGATTGTGAGGACGTGGTGGTATCCTGAGGTGACTGTTTAGGTCAGTTGTCAGGACGTGGTGGTGTCCTAAGGTGAGCGTTTAGGTCAGTTGTGAGGACGTGGTGGTGTCCTGAGGTGACCATTTAGGTCGGTTGGCTGGACCCTGTGATAGGATTCCTACGTATCCCTAGCGGGAATCAAGCCTGATCGTAGTTCTGACTTCGTGAAATTGTGAGTGTATGCGGGCGTAGTGGTGCCCTGAAGTGTTGTGACCGCTGAGGTCGACTGTGAGGACGTTGTGGTGTCCTGAGATGGAAATTTTACGGTTTTCCGAACCGGGTAATTTATAGCCTTCCGGGCTGGAGATAATGATTTGGGAGGTTTATACGGTCTTCCGGACCGAGTGGTTTAGAGCCTTCCGGGATGAGGATAGTGATTTGGCTAATTTATGCGGTCTCCCGGACTGAGTGGTTTAGAGCCTTTCGGGATGCGGATAGTGATTTGGCTAATTTATGCGGTCTCCCGAATCGAGTGTTTTAAAGCCTTCCGGGCTGCGGATAGTTATGTGGCTGATTTATGCGGTCTCCTAGACCGAGTGTTTTAAAGCCTTCCAGGCTGCGGATAGTGATGTGGCTGATTTATGCGGTCTCCCGGACTAAGTGATTTAAAGCCTTCCAGGCTGCGGATAGTGATGTGGCTGATTTATGCGGTCTCCCGGACCGAGTGATTTAAAGCCTTTCGGGCTGCGGATAGTGATGTGGCTGATTTATGCGGTCTCTCGGACCGAGTGATTTAAAGCCTTTCGGGCTGCGGATAGTGGTAAGGACGTGTTATGCCCTCTAGCTGAGGTCGTGTCGTGCGTGAGGATGTGTCATGTCCTCTGACTGTGGTTGTGTCGTGCGTGAGGACGTGACTTGTCCTCTGACTGTGGTTGTGTCGTGCGTGAGGATGTGTCGTGTCCTCTGACTGCGGTTTTCGTAGGTGTGATTTCCTTGTGTTTTGTCCGCTGGGGAAAGGTTGGACTTAAGATGACTACCAGTGTTCATCTACTGGGGACGCGTAGTCTTGTATGGGCTTTCAAGAGTTCCCGTTTGAGTTTTGTCCGCTGAGGAGGTGATTTTGGGCTTACTTTGATGGCCGGTGTTTGGTTCACCGTTTTGGGTTTTGGAGGCATTTTGTGCCTTGGGATTGGTGTTTAGAGGCGTTTGTTCCTTTTGCATTTGTTTTACTGTTTAGTGGGCGAGGTTCGGGCTTATGATGACGGTCGGTGTTAATTTTACCGTTTAGGGGGCAAAATCCGGACATACAATGACGGCCGGTGTTTGTTTTCTTGGTTTAAGGACCAAACTGCATTGAATCTGCTGAAATAAGCCTCTGGACCGCCAGGGGCAAAGATTATAAGGGCAAAAGAGTAATTTGGCCTAATAATGCAAAGAGGTCCGTACAGACCTTCGTGAATTTTTGATTTCCCAGGTTTTGACCAGCTTCAGCAACGAGGCATTCCCCATTGTTCCCCCTTCCAGTTCGTGAACAACAGGGAGAGAGGGAGAGAAAACCTTAGCTTTTGATCAAAATTCCTTAAGTAAATCCTCCGCGTTTGCTTGAATTGCTTGTTATGGCGGAAAGAGCGAGAAGAGGTCGTCGTCAAAGGGGTCAAGGGGCTATTGAGCAGAGGGCGGATCTTTAAAGGAATTGCACTTCCTTTGTGCCTTCGTCGAGGAATCCGGATGTGTTGTATCTGGTCCCGGAGGTGCAAAATATGCGAGATAGGATAGCCGGGGAGGTAAGAAATCAATTTTTTGTCTTGATTCTTATTTGAATTGTTGTATGCTAGAACTAGGTTTTAGTTTTTCGCATATTTGGGGCTTTTGTTATTGCCATGCTTTTTTGTGAAATTCGCAATGAATTGTTGAAATTGAGCATGTAAGAATCCTGGGTATGTGATTTTTGTACAAAAATGTGGAGATTAGCTCTTATTTGTGAAAATAAAGTGCCTCTCTTTGAAATGCATGCTTTGGTGTTTTGTACCTTATGATATTTCTTGTGTGTACATTGTGAAAAATTGCCGTGTAGGGATGGACTTTGTAAAAAGTGTGACATGTGCCGTGTTTTGTGACGGGTTTTGTCTGAAAGTGTGTGCCGTGTAGGGACAGACTTTTGGAAAATGTGTCATGTGTGCCGTGTTTTTGTGACGGACTCTGTGGGAAGTTTATGTGCAATGTGCGTCGTGTTTTGTGACGGGTTTTTTGAAAATGTGTCGTGTAGGGCTTAATCCCTCTTTTGAGAAAATTTGTATAGTGTGTCCCGTGTTTTGTTACGGGTTACATGGGTTACGTGGGGAAAATTATGTGCAATGTGTGCCGTGTTTCGTGATGGAGTTTTTTTTTTGTTTTGCCGTGTTGGGACGGACTTTTATGCTTTGCCGTGTTGGGATGAACTTTTTATGCTTTTGTTTCTTTTTGGTATTTTGCATTAAGTACTGTGATTGACGTACCTTTGCTCTGTTTACATGCAGGATGAGGGGCCTTTGTCCGGAAAGGCGAAGAAGATGAAGTCTCGGGGGTCGCTCGAGGCGGTAGTTGAGCTATGGCAGCATTTGTCGGATATCTCCAGGGAGGGTAGGTCGAGTCCTAAGAGGCTGGTCTTTGTTTCTGGTTTGGGCGCGTTCGCTGAGAACCTTGTCGGGATTGCAGAGACGAAGAAGAACAAGAGCATCTTCATGGCCTTGTCTGAGTATTGGTGGGACACCACGCATACCTTCCATCGGAGCTGGGGAGAGGTGACGGTGACTCCCACCGACTTTGCGGCGATTACAGGACTTTCCTTCAAAGGAGGGCCAGTGAGATGGCGAGACAGGATGTCCGATGGGACGTTGGCGGAGCTGCTAGGATTCGCGCCTTCTCCTCGTTGGGGCCTGGGCATGTTATATGGCGATGTGGAGGCGCAGATTACGGCCAACATCGGGGCCTATCGTCGGGGTACCGTCTTGGTGACGGCTGAGCAGCTGGCGTGCTCTTTCTTGTGGTTTGCGCTTTTTGAGACTTTGTTCTCGAATCACTCTACCTCGGCTCCTTTTCCTCTACTGGAGATCTTGGTGGATTTGGAGAGAGTTGGTGAGATTGCTTGGGGCGAGGCAGGCTTGGCCGAGCTCTATTTTTCCTTGGACGGGTTTAGCCGAGGCGTGGCCAGTTCCCTGGGATGCTTTGATTTTGCGTTGGAGGTATGAGTTTATTGTAGTTTGTGATTTAGCAGTTTGTCATTTCTCCGTTCTTCTTTTGCCCTGAGCTTTATCTGCTTTTGTTGCAGGTGTGGTTTTATGAGATCTTTCAGTGCTTTCCATGGGATCGGGATGCTGAGGCCATAGAGGCCTATCCCGCTACCCTGGGCTGGGCCCGTCCGTTGACGAGGAGGAGGACGATCAGGGGGAAGCTCACCATCACCTATCGAGATGTGCAGGAGTTCTTGGAGAGAGATAGCTCGTCGGAGTTTGAGCTGTATCCCTGGGCTCGGTATGGAGGCGACGAGCTTGAGGGTGGTCCCGTGGTGACGCAGCAGAGGAAGATGCTGCGGGGCCTGACTTGTGATGTTATGTACTTGGGGGAGAGGGTCTTCTGGCAGCATGGCCCTGGTGTGCCCCCTATGGCTCCGAGGGATCCAGCCTTTGTGATGATGCATCCTCGTGACATGGATGTGCTAGAGTACGACATGTACCTGGGCGGCGTGAGTGCCGAGGAGTTTATTTTGTATGGCGAGGAGTATGGGGCCTTCGTTAGGAGGAAGCTGAGGATGCCACAGGTGTTGGTGAGGGAGAGGCAGGATGGCCCACCACGTCCCCCAGATGTTCCGGTGCCTGGGCCGGGCTTCACATATGTACGCGGGGATTCGTAGAGGTG
The DNA here is from genome assembly GCA_022495995.1 of Adenophora triphylla var. japonica. Classification (NCBI taxonomy): domain Eukaryota; kingdom Viridiplantae; phylum Streptophyta; class Magnoliopsida; order Asterales; family Campanulaceae; genus Adenophora; species Adenophora triphylla. The sequence continues at coordinate 49,902 of JAFEMH010002030.1, forward strand.
AAGGGTGTCGGTACCCATCCCTGAGCAGGCTCCTGCTGCTTATCGGGTTGACCCAGATACGCCGGTGAGTGTGCTTACTCTTTTCCATCTTGGCATATTTTCTGTATTTTTCACTTTTTGTTGAGTATGAATGTATCTCTTTTACTGAGTGTTTCTTTGGTTGTTTGCTTGTGCAGGTCTTGGGGAGATCCTTTGACACGTTGACCCACCGTTATGTGGCGATGCGGTCTTTTGTGAAGAAGATGGCGGGGAAGCTGTCTTGCAGCTCTTCGCGGCATGTGCCGGCGTACGAACCGATGCCTTCGAGGCATTCTGTGGACGTTCCTCCGTCGAGGGCTGAGCCAGGCCTGCAGTAGGAGGGAACCGTTCGGGGGCAGCATAGTTTAGATACAGGGACGTCTTCGGGGGTACAAAGGCCGCCAATTTTTCACCAGTTCTTGCCTGCGCAGGAGTCTCAGTGAGAGGGTTCGTCGGAGCCTTCCTTCTTTGATCCTTTCACCGGGCTTGATCCTGCGGATTACTTCGAGTACTTGCCTCAGGGGGGGGGTCCAGTATTCGGATGACGAGGGAGTGGCTGGCGAGTTTGCCGAGATGCCTGACTTCTCGTTTAATGAGGTCGATGATGAGGAGTCAGAGTAGGGCTCATTTGCTTTCCCTCTTTCCATCTTTTTTTATTGTTTTTTTTAGCAACAGACATTTTGGTACCTGTAATAAAACACTTGTATTTGCACAGCAAAGTATTTTATTTTAAGATGTAATGTCATATTTTGTGAATCCTGGGGATTGTCCTAGGAATTGTTGCTAGTTTATTATTTGTGCATGCCACATGAGCTGGGAGTGCGTTTGTGGGTAGTATTGTTTGTTGGAAACGTGGGACAAAGATGCAAAAAGGTCCGTACGGACCAACATAGGGTACAAAAAGGTCCGTACGGATCTTCCTTGCTTTTGGGGAAGGGATAAGTGTTTTCAGGATGTCTGAACTTTCCTCACTTCCCATTTGCAGTCATTTCGAGCTTTCTTCCCCATTTTCTCTAGGATCCTCCATTTTTGCCATGGATTCTTCGTACGTTCCAAGAGTTTTGCTGAGGCTTTTGAAGGAGCGGCAAGCATACTTCCTTGAGCGGCTGAAAATGTGGATGCGACACCGTATGAGGCATCATAGGCGGGCTTTCAAGGTGAGGTTTCGACTCTGCTCAGTTTGGTCCCTTAAGGAGTTGGTTCCTGATTGGGAATTGTTGCGGGCTGCCGCAAAGTTCTGGGACATTAGGAGGCATGTGTATAGCTTCTCCTACAATGAAGTGGCGCCCACTTTCGAGGATTTTCGGGCTTTGATGGGAGGACCGGAGGTGGAGGCCATCTCACTTCCTTTGATTGGCGGTGTTGCCGTGAGCGTGAAGCTTGCATGCTTTCTTCGGACTTCGTTGGAAGAAGTGCAGGGTATGACCTTTGATTCGGGTCACATTGACATTTCTGCGCTGCCGGAGCGGTTCATGAGCGATGACGAGAGTGACGTCTCGTGGGATGCATTTGCCATGTGCGTGATAGCGACGCTTTTCATGTTTGGCTCCCTTGGGGTATGTGACGGCGCTTTGCTGGATGTGGTAGGGCACTACAAAGCTGGAGAGGATATTGTTTCGTTGGTGCTGGGGGAGACCCTTCACGGCACTGATCGTCTGGCGACTGGAGATAGGTTCATGAGAGGGGGAAGCCCTGCTTTGCTCACTTTGTGGTTGCGAGAGAGACTTCAAGCCATGCGTGAGGCTCCAGCGTCGTTTAGCCCGTGGACATTTGCTCAGCGTCCTCTTGTATTGGATATGGATTAGTCCACTTGGGAGAGATGGATGGCACGGCTTGGCACGCATCAGATCCGTTGGTGGGTTCCGCACTGGGGGATTGAGACTAGGAGGGCCTTTCAGGAAGGGTCTTATATTGTCATAGTTCCTGGTTTGTCTTGGTCCTCCTTCTACATTTCGTCGCTTGTTTCTTGGCAGTTCGGGATGAGGCAGGAGCCTTTGCTGGGCTGGGATAACCTTTCCACTGCGGAGGTAGCTCCTCTTTGGATAGCGGCTCCGGGTGCTCTTTTGTATTTTCTGAGGGTATGGAAGTATTCCGCTTTCCCCCCAGTAGTGCTCCTTCGATTTCGGGAGAGTGTTGTATTGACCACCGAGTACCTGGATTGGTACGAGCAGCGTGTTGGGCAGTCCCAAGTGGTTTTGGGGAGCAGGCGTGAAGCGATTCTGGGGCCCAATTGCCATCGTAGCTATTGCCTTAGGAGTGCCGAAGCCTGGTCTGAACCTCATGATGTTACGGGAGACACTTTGTTTGACTACGAGACCAGAGTTGACCGACTGACGGAGAGAGGTCCTCTTTTGCAAACTCGTAGGGAGGAGATCCGAGCCTAAGCACAGGCGAAGAAGCCCTGCGAGCTACTGGATTGTTTGACTCTACGGGGAGGACCCCTAATCTCGGATTGAGGAGGCAGAGCTGGCTCACGTGGAGCGAAAGAAGACTCGTTGGGGACAAGGGAAGAAAGGGAAGAATGGCGAGGGGACAAGCGCAGATGGCCCAGAATGACCTCCTAGGTATCCATTCATTGTATTGTAAACACATTATTTGTTAAATGTATTAAGCTGTCTTTTAGCATGTTGTGAACTTGAGAGTAGACCGTGCTTGAACTCATCAAGAAATGTTGTAATCGTTAGTGATTTGTGATTTACTTTTAAAGCTTTATCGAGACGCAAGATCTCTTGTTTGCTTTTCATTCTTTTGTGAGCCCTGATGGCATCCAGCTTTGGACCTTTCTGTTGTATTTGCGGACTGAAGCAGCCTGGGCCTTGATGGCAGGCCCTTGACGGTAATCCCCTTTTGCTTGTGTTTTGTGTTTGGATGGGAGGTTGGATGATCCCTTGACAAGTCATTTTGACGGTCTTTTCCGTGGCTTCCTTGCCTCTTGTTTGTTGGTGTCGGGCTCTTGACCTCTTTTTTGTAGCTTCTGCTTGAGCTTATTCTCTTTTTTTTTGAAAGCCTTTACTTGAGCTCTTTTTTTTTGAAGCGTGTGAGGGCGAAGATAAGCCCCTAGCTTGGAAGTTGACATGGGTCAGTCTTTTAACGCTGAGTGACCTTTGGATGTCCTTTGATGTTGCCGCCGTCGTTTGACTTGGTCAAGGTGATGGTGGGGGCATGCTCTTGGAAAGTGTGTAGTTTGATGGAGGTCTTGATTGACATTCAAACTTTTGACTTTTTTGTGTGTTTTTAGACCGGACCAATTAAGGTTGCCTACGTTCCCCCGGACTAGAGGGCTCAGGTCTGTGTAGTTCGACACTACAAGGAGTGCCAAGAGATGCACACTTGGTCTTCTTTAGGCGAAGTATCTGCGAAGTTTGCTTCCGTTGACTGGATTCATGAAGGGATTGCCGTCTAGGTCTGTCAGCTTCATGGAACCTCCGGAGAAGATCTTTTGAACCACGAAAGGGCCGATCCATGTTGGTTCCCATTTTCCCAGTGGGTTGGTTCGAGTGGGAGGCTTTTCTTTGAGTACCAGATCGCCTTCCCTGATGTCTCGGGACTTGACTTTCTTGTCGAAAGCTCTAGCCATTCGGCTTTGGTAGGCTCGGACGTGTTCCATGACCTTTAGTCATCGCTCGTCTAGCAGAGCCAGTTCGTCGTGTCGGCTTCGAAGCCATTCAACTTCGTTGATATTGTTTTCCAGCAGCACTCGAAGTGAGGGAATTTCCAATTCAACGGGCAGTACTGCTTCCATCCCGTATGTCAGGGCGAATGGAGTTTCTCCCGTGGCTGTTCTGACTGATGTTCGGTAGCCCCAATGTGCAAGGTGCAGCTTCTCGGGCCAATCTTTTCCTCGGGTGGTCATTTTTCGGATGATCCGTTCGAGGGTCTTGTTTGCTGCTTCTACGGCGCCGTTTGTTTGTGGTCGGTAGGGAGAAGACTTGTGGCGTGTGACCTTGAATTCGGCCAGTAGTCTGTCTCATTCTCCCTTGAAGTGGGAGCCGTTGTCTGATATGACCTCGTTCGGGATGCCGTATCGGCATATGATGTTTTCCTTGAGGAAATGTGTGACTTTCTTGGAGGTGAGCACCTTGTAGAACTTGGCTTCGACCCATTTTGTGAAGTAGTCGATGGCTACCAAGACGAACTCGTGGCCGTTGCTACCTTGCGGAGCAATTTTCCCGATGACGCCGATTCCCCATGTGGCGAAAGGCCAGGGCATAGTCATGCAGTAGAGATCTTGAGGAGGTAGATTATTGAGGTTGGAGAACCGTTGACACTTGTCGCAGCTTCGGACAAAGTGGATGCAGTCTGCCTCCATGGAGATCCAGTAGTAGCCCATCCGAAGAATGATTTGCATCAGGGATCTGGCGTTCATGTGGGGGCACAAGCCCCGTTGTGGACTTCGTTTATGAGCTCACTTGCTTTTTCCTAGCTGATGCAGCGTATGAGCGGTCCTTGGTAGCATTTTTTGTATAGCATGTCTCCAAGGATCACAAAGTGAGAGGCAAGGCATTTTAGGGCCATGATGCTCTTAGCTTTAACTCCTTCTTTGCGTTGACCTTCTTCGTTCATGAAGGCAGTTTCCCCAGTTTTGAGGTATTGGAAGATCTGGTTGTACTATGGCTCATTGATGGGCTTGGGCTCTAGTTCGTTCTCGCAGCAGTAGGCGGGAATCTCCTTTCGCCCGACTTTGAATGGCTAGATTGCCTTTCCCTCAGGGATTTCCACGAGTGAAGCCAAGGTGGCTAGGGCGTCTGCAATCCGGTTCCAGTCTCTTGGCAAGTAGTGAAAGGTGACCTCTTCGAATTGTGTGATGAGGTCTTCCATGCAGGAGTGGTATTTTTGCAAGCATGGGTCTATTGTTTTCCACCTGTTGGAAACTTGGTTGATGATCAGGGCTGAGTCCCTGTAGACCTCGAGTTTCTGGACGTTCCTTTCGAGTGCGGCCTCTAGTCCGGCAGTGCAGGCTTCGTATTCGGCGGCATTGTTGGTTACCTCGAAATTTAGCTTTATGGCGATTGGAGTGTGCTCATCCTTGGGGTTGACCAAGAGCATACCGATACCGTTTCCTCTTTTGTTGGCTGCTCCGTCGAAGAACAGTTGCCATCGGTTTTTGCTTTCAAGTGCGAAGATTCCTTCGTCTGGAAATTGTGGTTCAGGACCTTGAGCCTCGTCGGTGGGGAAGTCAGCCAGCTGTTCGGCCATTACCTACCCTTTGATTGACTTTAGGTTCACGTACTTGATGTCAAATTCCGCTAGGAAGAAAGACCATTTGGCGAGCCTCATTGACAGAGATGGTTTGTCGAAGGGGTATTTGACCGGGTTCATTTTGGAAACCAAGTGCACTGTGTGCGACTGCATGTAGTGTCGTAATTTTCCGACGACCCATACTAGAGTTGCACAGGTTTTCTCGAGGGCTGAGTAGTTGAGTTTACTGCCTTGAAACTTTCGACTGACAAAATAGATGGCATTCTCGACTCGTTACTCTTTCTTTTCTTGACAGAGCATGGCTCCGACTGCGGTGTCGGTCACAGTTAGGTATAGCAAAAGTGGCTTCTCCTCGTGGGGAGGACAGAGGATCGGAGGACTCAGAAGGTATGCCTTTATTTCTTCAAAGGCATCTTGGCATTCCGAGTTCCATTCGATGTCTACATTTTTCTTCATTAGTTTGAAGATCGGCTCGCACATGGAAGTCAACTGATTGATGAAACGGCTGATATACTGCAGGCGGCCCATGAAGCTTTTCACCTCTGTTTGGGTTTGCGGTGGTCTCATTTCGATGATGGCCTTGATCTTTTGAGGATCAACTTCGATGCCTCGCTCGGTGACCATGTATCCTAAGACTTTGCCTCGGCTGACCCCAAATGTGCATTTGGCAGGGTTTAACCTCATCGAGTGTTTCCGGAGGCGGTTGAAGAACTTTCTCAGGTCCGTGAGGTGTTGCCCATCTGATCCCTTTGAGTGGATGATCATGTCATCGAAGTACACTTCGATCTCTTTGTGGATCATGTCGTGGAAGAGGGCGGTTGCTGCCCGTTGGTAGGTAGCCCCAACATTCTTTAGTTCGAACGGCATCACTGTGTAGCATTAGGTTCCCCAAGGGGGTTGTGAAGGCTATTTTTTCTTGATCTTCTTCGGCCATCTTGATTTGATTGTAGCCGGCAAACCCGTCCATGAAGGACTTAACCTCGAAATTGGCTGTAGTGTCTACCAACATGTCGATGTTTGGTAGTGGAAAGTCGTCCTTGGGACTTGCTTTATTGAGATCTCGGAAGTCCATGTAGCAGCGCACTTTTCCATTGGCCTTGGTGACAGTGACTATGTTGGAGAGCCATGTCGGGTACTCGATCACCCTTATGAAGCCGACGCAGAGCATTTTTTCGATCTCTTCCTTGACTTGTAAATACCATTTTGGCTTGATCCGGCGTAGCTTTTGCTTGATGGGCTTAGCCTCGGGATTCAAAGGAATCCGATGTTTTACTATGTTTGTATCTAATCCGGGCATGTCTTGGTAAGACCAAGCAAACACGTCCACGAACTCTTTGAGCAGTGCAGTCAATTTGTTTTGCTCTGTGCCGGTGAAGAAACTTCCGATTTGCGTCTCTTTTGGCTCTTCAGCAGTTCCCAAATTCACTTTGGTTAAAACCTCCTCGGCAGCTTGGGCCCGGTTTTTCTCTCGTTTGACAACATGCTTAAAGATGTGCTTAATGTATTGTTCGTTTAATGTGTCTGCATCTTTATCAAGTGAATCGTTATTAACTGTTTATGTGTTAGTTAATTTATCAGTTGTTAAAGATGCAATGAGAGGATACTCGGAAAGATCGAAGCTTTCATTAAGAGCATATGGGAATACATTATTGGCAATGAGTTCGTAATCTTCTAGCGTGAGGCCATCAGATGACTCAAGAGACTCGAATTCAAAGATAATGGACTCAGAATAGGCTTTGATACTGGACTCTAGGATGCGGGCGGGTAAGACAAAGTCATTCGATCATGTCCCTTTTACTGGCGGTGGGTCCGGAGAAGGTGGCCCAGTTATTGAGTGGCAATGAGCTTGGTAGGAGGCGGGGGTCAAAAGGCTTCGCGCTGCCGTTCCCGATTATGGCTACCATAGAGTTATCAGAAACAAAATCGATTAGGTTTGGCACCTCGATTTCTTCACTGAAGAGCTGGTGGAGCAGTGGCTCATTCCAGGCATCATCTGCGGAGTCTTCCGCTCTTGTCTTGGGCATTGCTAGTTCGAATGCAGACTCGTCCTGCTTGTTGGTGGCAGGGATGTTGACAGAGAGTTTTTCGAGTTCTTCTGCGAAAGAGTGGGTTTTCCCGCACCAGAATTCATTGTGAATAGTGGTGGTCGTGGGTCCCGACAGAGTTGGTACGTCGAGAAATGCTCTTCTGACTGGATTTGGCTTGAGGCCTCTGAATCTTGCAAGGTTCTGCTGGAGCTTGTCCATGGTTATCGGCCAGTTTTGTTCGGCGTTGATAAGCTCTGTTCCCTTTTTTGTGTCTTCGTTCAAACTGCCAGTTTTCTTTGTGAAGTACTTGGTCATGTCGAAGCTGTAAGGGCGGAGATCGGAGATTGCGTGCAAGCCTCTTTTGCTAGTAGCGGAGCGTTTCCGTGCAGCTTTTCTATTTTCCGCAGCATCTTCGGGAGTAGGAATGTATCCCAGGCCATGGAAGGTATTCTGTTCATTAACCTCGATGATTTGTTGGGTACCTTGATGGCGTTTTCCCAAACCAAGCCCCGGGATGTAGTTCATGAGCTTCATCATCTTCATCGGGGGAAGGATCTGGTCCCAAGTCAAAGACATGTCAATGTGGCACACCTGGGCTTTTGGGCTTTCGATCGTGAACCCTGTCAGCATCATGCCGTCATTGTCGTGTTTGATCTCCAAGACCGGGACGCCGTTTGTGTCGGTCCCTTCGGTGGTTATGCTATCACCGTAGATGATGGTAAGGTCTGTTCCTTGGATGAACTTTACGCACTAATGGAAGGTGGATTCCACCCCATTGATCTGGTGTAGCCAAGGGCGTCCCAAGATGGCAGTGAATGTGATCGGGATGTCGATGACTTGGAAGTCGATCGGGACCATCTGCTTTCTGAACCACATGTTCAGGGTGGCTATTCCCAAGACTGAGCGAGACGTTGAGTCGTATGATTTGATTGTCTGGGTTTAGGGCTTCAGGTCGGTTGGCTTGATCCCTAGCAAGTCCATCATTTTGGATGGAAGGAAGTTCATGGCTGATCCCCCGTCTACCAAGACCCGAGGGAGGCGGCGCTCGTCAAGTTGAACCGTTATGTAGAGTGGCTCGCTGTGGTCAGCCCCAAATTTCGGGAGGTCGAGCTCCGTGAAAGTGATGATGTTGCTGTAATGAACGTTGCCGATCTTCTGATCCGCTTCATCTGGTGTCACGGTGATGGGTACCATGGTCTGCGCCAGGCTTTCTTCCAGCTTGAGTTTGTGCGGGTAAGAGGAAGACAGTAAGGACCAGAGTTAGATGTTAGCCTGAGTACGCTTTAGCTGAGTTAAGACAGGATCTTCAGCCTTCGGGCCAAGGGTTTCGGCTTCTTTGGCGTAGGGCCCCTTTTCAGTTCGAGGCTCAGGCATGGCTGGCCTTTTGTCTGCCCGTGGAGGATTCATCGGGATTTAACCGGAACGTGTCAGTACGTTCACCTCTGTCTTTGCTGCTTTTCTTGTCTCTCCTATTTCTGTAATGAGTGGGCCTTAGTTGGCGTAGGGCCATGCTTTGCATTTTAATTCGTTCACTGTTATTGCTTTCGTTGAAGTGTCAACAGTGGCTTTGAGATCTTCCCAAGACAGGGGTTGGGGTTTCTGGACCCTCGGGCCGTTGGTGGCGGTGCGGAGCTCGTCCCAGCTGATCATGGAACAGACGTTGCCGTGGTCTTGTGCAGAGCTAGGCTGAGGAGATTTGCTGGAGTAGATGTCGTAGTAGTCAAACTTTCCTGATGGTTCTCCAAGGATTCCGACTGTGGGGTCACCGGCTTCGTATCTCTTCTTCAGTTTTTGTTGAGAAGAGGGTTTCTTCTTTCTTCGATGGCGATCCTCGTTCATTTTATCTTGGAATTCCATTTCCAGACAAGCTGTGCAATCGCAGACGTCCCACCAGATGTGTTCATTGTTCTGCGGTGGTACCGGGACCTCAGGATGTTGACCGGACACGTCTTTCCTCGGGAGGTCTTGTGGCTTTATGTCGTAGCTACATGGCTCGTACGAGGGCAACAGATTGACTTCTGAGAGACAATGAGAGACGTTAGGAGCTGCGGGAGCGGGCATGTCTTTGGGAGTCCCGAGTGGTTGGGGAATGGCTAACGTTCCGAAGTGGTGCATGGCACCTTCGATCCAGGCTTGTTGTTCGCCTTGGCATTTTTCGAGGGCTATGACAGCTTGCCACACCTCTTCTATTGTCTGAATGTTTCTTAGTGGCGGGGTTCCGTTTCCCTCACTGTTATCTGTTGATCCTGCCATAAGGGAGTAGCAGACGGTGCAGGCCACTGAACTGGTAGGGCTGTCGGACCTTGTGACCTCGATACTAAAAAGGCGGCTCCCGGGTATTCTCAACCACTCTCGGTTCGCTAAAATGGGTGACGGGTAAGGTTTAGACATGGGAAGGCCTTTTGGATAAAAGGGGGGAAAGCTCACGTGACATGCAGTTTCCGCTTTTATTTATTTATTTTTGTTGTTTTAATTTACTTAAAACAGTGTTTTCTCAGAATCCTAGGTAGGTTGGAAAAGATTGCTCTTCTTTTTCACAACTATGCTAGATCCTGGGTCAATGGAGACAATCTGTGCGGCTATAAGCCCCTCATTTTGCACCTGTATTTCGACATCCCGGGGTGGACAGCCCCGGGCGAGGGTCCTATAGGGCAAGCGGTTTCCACCGGCCTAAAAGAAAATCGAACCTAAGGACCGAGCCTGTCATGTTCGTTTTAATGTGTCGGCCATGTGAATAGTGAGCCGAGCCGGCACCTGAGTCAAGATCTGGTCGAGAGTTCGGCATGACCTCTCTTTACCTTGCCTGCGCAAGGAATCTGTGACGTTAGGCGTTGACTGGGTCATATCGTCATGGCTGACGTATTAAAGGCTTGATGACGTGGTGTCATGTGGGCATGGATGTATATCCGGAACGGAATATCGTCTGGGTGTAGCTTCGGAAATCAAGATTAGGTCAAGATTTTAGCATGACCTTTCATCGATTTGCTAGCGCAAGGGATCTTGAGTTCCTAGCCTCGACTCAGAAAATGGCCGTCATGGGATATGTATCCAGGCTGTATGACACGGACTGGGTAAAAACCAACCGAGTCTGGACTGAGTGTGACGCAAGCGTGCATGGTTGACACTGGCTAGGATGGGATGTTTGGAATGATCTTGTGCGCATCCAAGAGGCCTAGGAAGACCAAACGGACTGCAACTGAGACCACCCCGGATTGAGGATTGTAGTGTGCAGTGTATCAGAGGCAGCAGTGCGCGTAGCGTGCGGTGTATCGAGGCAGCAGTGTGAGTAGTGTGCGGTCTCTAAAATTCTTTTTCTGAGTAAAACAGAAGTTTTTAAAAAATTTTAAACGTATGTACACAGATGTATATTGATGCATTTTTTTGTATTTTTATTTTTTTATAAAATAAAAAGTAAAGCACATGCACACACACACACAACACTTAAAGAAAGGGGTAAAATGAAAGTTGGACCCTCATCATTGTTTTAAAAAATCTTTTGTTTTTGTTTAAAAGTTTTTTTTTAAAACAAAATATCCCCAGCAGAGTCGCCAACTGAAATTACCCGGATTCGAAAGGCACATCGATTAGCGCCCCGGCATCTGGCATTTCGCTTTTTGCGTTGGTCGAGTGGAGGTGTCTCGTTGTGTTTTGCTTGTAGAGTCGCCACGCCGTTTTGATTAAGCCCAAAACATTGAGAAAAGGCATCAGTTTAAAAACTAAACTGTTTTTGTGTGATGAGATTTTTGAGTTCGGAGGTCAGGTTACTCCTCGGGAAGAGAATATTAGAATATTTGAGCTCACCCGAGTCACCTCGTTAAAAACGAGTCTTTCGGTACCCCTTCTTTCTTTAAATGTTGTGTGTGTGTGTATGTGCTTTTAAAAATGCATGTTGTATCGGATGTCTACATTTACACTACGTATTGAAATGTATTGAAATAGTGTAGGAAGGAAGCCTTACCAATGTTGGTTCGTGTCTGGCTTCCGCTGGGGAATAGTGTTTGAGAATGGAATAGTGTTCCGGGACGAACCGGGATTGCTTCGGGATGTGCCGGTTGTCTGCGGACAGAGCTTCGGCGTGCCTCGGGATTGTCGAGTGTGCACTCGGGCAGAGTTTCGGCGTGTGTTGGGATTGCAGGGATCGTTGGCTGGATTCGGGCAGAGGTTCGGCGTACGTCGGGATCGTCAGTTGCGTTCGGGCAGAGTTTCGGCGTGCGTCTGAATTGTCGATTTGTCTCGAAAAGGGCCGGGATGGCTCGGGAAAGATCAGGCAAGGCTTCGGAGTACCACGAGGGGCCTCAGAATACCTCGAGAGTGCCTCGGAACAATGCGGGAGCGTCTCGGGAGCGCTCGGTAGGGCTTCGGAGCACCGCGAGGGAGCTCGAAAGGCCCCGAAAGGAACCGAAAGGGATCGGGAGTGCCCCGAGGGGTCTTAGAAGGGCAGCCAGAAGGCTTATGGAGAGAGGAGAAGAGGGAGATGTGTGAAATGAGGGAGAGGGAGTCCTCTATTTATAGTTTTCAAATTCGTGCAAGAAGGTCTGTATGGACCTTATATGAAAACTAAAAATTTAGTTTTTCCAGATTTGAGGAAATAATGTGGACTTTAAGAGGATTTCGTAATTATGATGTCTGGTAGCATAGAGGTCCGTACGGACCTTTTAGCATGCAAAGAGGTCCGTACGGACCTTCTGTGCTTTTCCAGTTTTTGCATAGTTTCCAAAAAGTCCTTTTCTGTTTTTTTGTCCCAGAAAGGCCCCCCTTGAATAGGTTGGTGGTTATTTGGGCCTTTGAGGATTTTTTTAGGATTCTTGAGGGTTTTTTTAGGGTTTCGGGTGTTCGAGACTGCGTTTGAGTGAGTCTGCGGTGTTTTCCGGGTGCTCAGAAGAGGGTGATCCAGATTGGGGTACTTACACACACAACTTACTAATCAAAGATGGAATCTATATCCCTACACGTATAAATACAAGACATAATTCACATATTTTGATAACACATCTTTTGACTCTAGAATTTTGTCAATTGATTTGCTCTCTACATCACACAAATACTTACTCTCACGCTAGAGGGCCTTAGTCGGTGAAGCTCTGACTTAGTTTACGTGTTTGTTCATATTTTTCAAGCTATTCAAATATGCAGGATACAAGTTGCCGCTCAATTTGGGCTGATTCGAGCGTTTTTGGCATCATCAGCTATGGATTGGCATTTGTTACCCGGAGTACTTAAGTTTTCAGATGAGTTCCTAACTTAACATCAGGCATGGTAACTTCAAAAACAAGAATGGAATACCTTTCTTACCGTCTTCTACAAAAAGATGATTTCATGTTCCAATATGAGAGGCAAGAGTTGCACTTAAAAGATTGATTTCAGCACATTTATAGTGTCTTTAAATAATACTTAATTCATAGATAAGAGTTAGAATGTGTCTCTAGCTAGTACTCCCATTAAAGATTTTGATATTCTGGAAGTAATTAAAATGATTAGTCAACAAGAATAATTCATATTAAAGGCCATCATAGGAAGGTGTTTCGTACAACTTCACCAAAGAGCGGTTGTCAGTCACATGATCCGAAAGAGTGAGAATTGGAATCCCAACTCTCCTAAAATCGTGGGAAGTGGTGAATTTAGTAAGTAGGATTTTTGCCTTTGTTCAAAGATTTAGATTTATCACAAAATCTAGGGAGAAACGCGTTTCTCCATAAGTTATGGAGAAACGGGTCCCGACATGTCGCGCGACAATGAGCTAGATAGCCAGAAACCTATGAAAGTGATATCCAGAAACCTTCAAATGAATATCCAGAAACCTTCAAAATGTTTCGGATATACATTTGAAGGTTTCTGATATCCGTAAACCTTCAATAGCAATTTCTGGATATGCCCTAACACATTTCTGGATATGCACCTAACAGCTTTTCCGGATATGCACCTAACAGCTTTACGGATATACATTTCACATCCTTCTCAGCTATCAAATACAAAGCTTCTGGATATCAACTGCAAAGCTTCTGGCTATCAAATGCAAAGCTTCTGGATATCCAGAAGCTTTTGGTCTTGGCCTTGGGTTTTTTTTTTCTGGTTATCAAATGTAAAGCTTCTGGCTATGAAAAACACGTTTCTCCATAGTTATGGAGAAACGCGTTTCTCAGCAGACGCACTCTAGATTTATTATTGTTAAAGGATATGGTATATATTTGTATATACTTCTTTCGTTCCTAAAAGATTGTCCTGTTGTATATTTTGCAATTATTAAGGAAGAGCTTCACCTTCTTGTACCTTAGTAGATTTGCACTAACATTCATGCCTAAATTTAGAAATGGGACATACTTTTTAGGATAAATCAAAATGACAAATGGGACAATCTTTCAGGAACGGAGGGAGTATCTTTTTTTATTTATGTAAATATCTTTTAGATTGATTTATTTTAGTACTAACATACTAATTGATCTCTATATCTTTGTTAGTATCAATCTATTTGATTTCTTATAGGTTGCTTCGCTACATTAAAAGAAAGATTAATTTGAAGACTTTCACGTGGCTGCCTATATAAAAAGATCATTCATCAAGGAGAATATTACATATTCAAGAACGCTTTGGAGAGAATAGTTCATTGTTAATCTCGAATTCGAAGAGTGCTGTTTAGATTATGTGTGCAGTTGTGTCTTACATCTGAACACACATCTAGATTTTTTACAAATCGTTTGTACTTTCTTTAGTCAAAATATGTTTCCAAACTAGAAAGTTTTTTAAATGTTTAGACGTTGGATACACTAGAACAGATTAAATCTTAGGAAATGCCTCTTAAATAGAGCTTTCAAGAAGCGCTATCTAAGAGATATCCTAACACAGCGCATACTCTTCTCAGAAGCGCATACTCTTCTCAGAATTTAATAATCATGTTAAAAAAAATTGAAAAATAGCTGCCATAGCGCATAAAAATGATGCGCTATCATTGTAAATAGCTTATTTATGTAGCACATATAATAAACGCTATCTAACTAAGCGTTTCATAAGCTTATATATTTCATATGCGCTCCTCTCCCGAATCGCCTTTCTTCTTCCCAGTTCTGCGTCTCTTTGTGTGCCCTGCACTTCCATTTCCCTCTGGTCCTCCGCCCCCTTGATTGATCATTTGTATTTAGTACTATTGTGAAATCTAAACCGGACTGCTTATTGACCCTCATCCTGTCCTCCAACACCGCCGCCGATAAGCTTTTTTGGGCTTATGGTTTCGTGAAAGTGAAATTGTGCACTAAATTTGAATTCGAGATTGACTCTATTGTTGATTGCATGCATTTTGATTGAATTCGAAATTGGGCTTAGGATTTTTGTTTATTCTCAAGTGAGGATTTGTAAACTCTATTTTTATGTTTCTGATTTTGAGGGTTTTCATTTTCCAGCCGTCCAATATGGAATTGTTCTTGCAATCTTCCTTCCCAACAAGTAAGATTTTGATATTTTGGCACATTTTTCAATTTTATTATAATTAGTTTGTGCCAAAGCTCTATTCTTAGTTCTATTTGGAAGGATAGGAATCCAAAGCTCTATTCTTATAGTTCTATTTGGAAGGATAGGAATCCAAAGCTCTATTCTTAGTTTCCTAAAGGAATGTGCAGTGAAGCAAATGCTGATGACACTATTGGGTAGTGTGATTGAAGTAGGAGCCGCTATGAGCCAGCAAATTGTGAGATATTTGTACATTATCGTTTCTTCAATTATTTGCATTTACGTTTTTCCATTCTTGATTTTGCTACAGAAGGAATTAGGAAATAATTCATTTTTTTCTGTTTTGCTTATTCTCTCTCTATATATATGTGTGTGTGTGTGTGTGTGCGTACGTGTCTTTTGTAGTGGAAGATTGAAATTAATGAAGTTCCCTGAGTATTGCTAGACTTCTTTCCCCAGGTAACATGGTGGTGCTTCTGAACATGTTTGGTTTCAAATAACCTGTCATTTTTTTTGTTTGATAATTGATTCATTTATCCTGAATTCTTTATGAGATTTGTGTCATGTTTGGCGAACGGTTGGAACAAAGACTTTGCCTGGACTAGATACACATACATCTATACAAGTAATGCATCTGCACTCATGTGACAAGTTTTGTTTAAATGCTCATGTTTAGTAAAAAAAATGTGACTTTGGTAATAATCATGAGTTATTGTCTATCATTCATGGACTGGAAGTTTGATAAACCGGATGATACTCCTTCTATCCCAAAATACTTATTATACTTTTCTTTTTGGTTTCTTTGAGAAAAATATTTCCGTTATAAAAAGTTTTACTATAAAACACACTAAGACTATTTCTTTGGCAAGGGGGAGTTTTATATATAGTTTCTTGAGTCATTTTATAGTTACTACTACATTTGGTGTTTCTTGGAAGGAGTATAAGACATTCTTGGAAGTAACCATTCTACGTGTTGTCATGTTATATCTCACTTGATTTTTGTTTGGTTTAGTGTGGGATAAATTTTTAATTGATGGGAATTGCTTGCCTATTTTTAAATGATGAAAAAGGAAAGTAGGAGACTTTAATGTGCAAGGGAGTAAGGTGTTTAAACTAAGAATCGTAGAAATTTTGTTCGCTAATTCGTTTCAAAATCTAATGTTGCATTTTTCTATTTCGACATTATATGTATCTCTCATAGGTATCAGTTTACTTGACTTCTAGGCAGTTGGCAGCCATAGTATGAAATGCAAAATATACTTATTAACTTCATTTACAACATAAGTAGGGAGTTTGAGCAGTTTTCTTAACCTTTATCTTCATACTATATAGATGGGTAGGAAGAAGGAAGGTCTTTCTTCTTCATCTAGTTAAATTCTGACCCATAAATGTGCCAATAAAGAAGTATTTTATTGAAACAGAGAAATAATATTTTTGATATTTATTTTCCTATCGAAGGCACAAGTGAAGGAAGGATGTTTGAAGGTAGCAATATTCACCATTTGAAATATGTAACCCTTAAACATCCATCTTTCTCGTGATCTGGTGGGAGGGGTCAATTTTCCTTGGCGTAGGCATTTATCAACCTTTCCTTGTACTCTGTAACCCCTTGTCATAGCCCTCCTCTGTGAATGTAGGCCCAACTGTCTCCCATGTGCCTCTTTGATGGATTAATGTCGTTGGCTGATTGTAAGAACACCTTTAGGTGCATGTAATACATGAATGGGCTTGGGCTGGTACTCTAAACGAAGGTGCTGCTTGGCTACGCTTGCAGAGGTTGGCTCATATGTGGCATCGGATACTTCTGATACCGGTCACAGGAGGAGTTGTTATGGGTATGCTGCATGGTTTACTTGAAATATTAGAGCAAGCAAATTAGACCATCAAGTTCTTCATAAGGACGGGGATTGGATTTTATTGTTGGAGTCTTCCCAACAGTGAAAGCCATCCAGGCTGCTGTAACTCTGGGTACTGGCTGTTCATTGGGTCCTGAAGGTCCCAGTGTGGATATTGGGAAGTCTTGTGCCAACGGATGCTCTTTAATGATGGAAAATAATATGGAACAAAGAATAGCCCTTGTTGCAGCAGGGGCAGCTGCTGGAATAGCTTCATGATATGTTCTTTAGAAATGTTTCTGTAAAATAGCAGTGTTTTAAATCTTCTTATATAGTTAGTTATTGTGGGGTCCATGTTCTTGATAATATCTATGGAGAGTCGATTCATTTCTAAATTCAGTTTGTCCTTTCTTTATTTTGAGGTAGCAGAGACATGTTCTTTTGGCTGTGAGGAAGGCTGTATAGTCCCATGTCTTATCTATTGGACTAAGAACTTTAAGCTAATTTTATGTTGTTTCTGTTAATTGCAAACATTGCCACACCAGTAAGTACACCAATATTTGATGAAATTATGGCTTCTGATGCTTACTTGAAGGCATGAGCTTAATGTCATCTCTTTGACCTACTAACAGAAAAATATTCACACTTTTCTGGAAGTGGTCTCTGTAAAATGCTTTCCTTTTCTTTTACAGTGATTATCCCCTATTCGTAGTTTCAGTGATGGCTGACACTCGGCAACTGTTAATGTAAAAACGTAAGCACAAGACTTTGATGTAAGTAGCATTCTTTGAACATACTGACCTTACTAATCATTGGAAGCCGGGGGGAAACCATAGAGGATATGAGTCAGCTAACATTGTTCTCCTAATTTACAAAGTTGCAGTGGAAGAGAGGTCCTTACTCATGAATTGTTCACTCATTAGTTTAATCTTGGGAAGACCTGAATTAATCCTATGTTCACAATAAGGAAGGATTTGCAGCTAGAGATTGTTTTCTTATGGTTTCCTTCACTTAGCTTCTCTTCCAGACCCCTTTCAACTCTCTTTGCACATATGATGAACACCCCTGTAAACAATGCTGACTGTCCCTATTGTTTTCACCTATTTTCATTTTCTGATTTCCATTTCCCTTCCTACTTTTACTCAGGTTTCAATGCAGCAGTTGCTGGTCGTTTCTTTGCTATTGAGACTATTTTAAGGCCTCTGCGTGCGGAGAACTCCCCTCTATTCACTACTGCAATGATAATATTGGCATCTGTTCATCTACTGTATCAAATGTTGTCACTTATATGACCTTATTAATATGAGAAGGTGATTCTTAATCTGTTGATCAGCTCAAGCTCAGAGGCGAATTAGAAGATGAAGAAGTATTTAAAGGTTGGAGAGAGGGAAACATGGAATTTGCTCCTACATATAAGTATTCTTTAGCCAATTGCAACCAATATTCTGGTGCACTTTCAAATAAAGCATGAGTGAAACGAAGGACTCCACATGTAGTATATCGAATACAAATTCCTCTTAAGGAAATAGTAAGTGACACTGTTTTTTGTCAAAGTTTTTTGGCCGTACATTTAACAAACGGGTGTTAGACTAGTTATTTTATAACTCTTGTGGATGATTGTAAGAATTATTATTGGTGTAATAAATGAAAGGTTTATTGTTATTGTTGAATGAAATGTTTTTTAGTTCATATTAATTTTTATTATTTGATTTCTTGGTTATAATTCATATAATTTGAAATAGGTGCACCAAGAAAAAAAATAAAATGATATATAAAATACAAAATAAAAAATGAAAAATAGCCTTAGATAGTGCTTTTTTAAGTGCTATCTAAGCATGCTTTTTGTAAAAAAATTTGCTTATATAGCAATTAAAAAACGCTACCTAAGATGATTTATGGAAATAAAAAAGCTTCTTACATAGCGCTTCTACATGCGCTATCTAAGCTCGTAAGCTTATGTAGCGCATAATAGACGCTATCTAAACTTGCATAGCGGTGACTTAGCGCTTTTATGCGCTATGTAAGGGCAAAAAAAAGCGCTATCTAAGCCAGTTTTGGTACTAATGATATGGCTTGCTTTACTGTTTTCATCTTTGTTATTTCAACAGTTACTCTTTGTTTCTGTAAACCAGATCTTTAAATAGTGAAATCTATTTTAGACTTAAAGCCTTGTTTACTGGAGTTGAACCAATAAACGTTTAAATTATGTGTTATCTTTTCATTCAGCTAGAAATATTGGTTGTGTGAACATCAGTGTTCTAAAAATCGGGCTAGGCGGCCGCCTAGGCGGGGCCTAGGCGCTAGGCGGGGCCCAGGCGCCGCGACTTTTCTCTAGGCGGTCAATTAGGCGTTAGGCGGTCTAGGCGGTCCTAGGCATTCTAGGCGGTCTAGGCGGACCAGGCGGTCTGGGCGGATTTAGGCGGGCCTAGGCGGATTTAGCCGGGCCTAGGCGGTCTAAGTAATATTTTTTTAATTTTTTTTTATTTTTTTTAAATTTTTTAAATTTTTTAAAATTTTTTTTTAAATTTTTTTACCCTTAAATGACGTCGTTTTATAAGGATTGAAAATGAAAACAAATAACACATGGTTGAATTTGACTTAACCTTAGTTTATGTTGTGGATGATGGAATACATTTATAATTTTCATATGCTCTATAACCTTGTGTCAAAATTCTCGGCCCCGCCTATGGAATATATATTTGAATTTGTCACTATGTATTATGTATGGACAGAAACTATGGAATATATATAAAAATGTGTGTAAATTCGCGGCCCCGCCTAGGCCCCGCCTGGGCCCCGCCTAGGCGCTCTAGGCGCTAGGCCCGGCCTCGCCGCCTAGGAGCCGCCTACGGATTTTTAGAACCTTGGTGAACATTTGTGTCCCATATTTGTACACACATCTGATTCTCTAAATTAGTGAATCTCACTTTCCTATCTATGCTAAACTTTTAATTGGTATCAGAACCAACTCTCGATATCACTGAGTGTCTATCCAGAAAGTGTAGTCAAAATGGATTGTCAGAAAAACAAACCTCCAGTTTTGGATGGTATTAATTACTCCTTTTAGAAGTCTAAAATGCTTAACTATATCAAATCAATTGATGAAAGAGCGTGAATGGGTATACTTGTTGCATGACAGCCACCCATAGTGGAGAAGAAGCCTGCATCAGGAAGTGGTGAGTCAATTTTTGAAAGAAAACCTTAGGCAAATTGGACCCTTGATGATATAAATTCTGCAAATTACAACTCTAAGGCTATGGGTTCTATATCCAGTCATGTTGTTGGAAATGTGTACAAATTAATCACAAATGAAAGTGTGGCCAAAGAGGCATGGAATATTTTATAAATGCAATGTGAGGGTATACCTAGTGTCAAATCCACTAGACTTAGGATCTTAATGGATAAGTTTGAAATCTTAAGAATGGATTTGAGGTTGGGTAGAAGTAGATGGAATGGGAAGTGTTTGAGTTGAAATAGGTTGGGGTGAGTTTTGGGTGGGTAAAGTATGAGGTGTGGTTTGAGTAGAGGGAGGAATTGTGGAAATTGGGGGAACTGCGGTTTAAGGAGGGGTGAGGTGGGAATTTCAGTTTTTGAGGCAAGGTATTGTGAGGATGAGTTTGAAGGGGTGGCAGTATGTGCAAGGGGGGAATTTTGATTTTGTGGTTGGGGTTGAGGAGAAGGAGGAGGTGGTTCAGGTGACGGTTCCCTAAGGTTTGATGGAGAAGATAAGTGAATTTGAGAGTTAGGAAGAGGTTCAGCAAAGAATATTGAATCCTATGTCCAGTCCTCCATCATGGACCTAATGGGGTTAGAGTTGAAAGGATGAGGTCTTTGGAGGGCAGGTTCATCATAATCACTAGGACCTTTCCTAGCTGATGTGGAAATTGCAGATCCAAGAGAGGGTTGAGGGGACCAATTTTCAAAGGCAGGAGGGAGGGGGTTTGATAGTCTTGGAAGGGGTTGTTGAGGTTTGATTCAGAAGAAGAAGAGTATGAGGAGGATTCCTTATTGAAATAAGAATTAGTCTCCACAGCCATAGGATTGATAAGGTTTCCCAGTTCATCAAATTTTCCAAAATTGGAGAACAGCCGCCTGGCAATGTAATTCATTCTATGAACTCCTCTTCAGATGTTCTCAATGGTATTCCCTGGCTTCCCTTTAGTTGCAGTTTTCTTGCAAGCCATCTTGAACCGATTCCTTTGAATCTCCCCTTGAACTTCTGCACTTACGTGCGGTTCAGATGATTGTGGTTGGGGGGAAGACTGCGGTTGAGGAGGCGCGGTCTGCTTTCCTTTGTTAGCTTGAGCTGCCAACCTTTCTAGTTTTCTCTTTTCTAACCTCTCAAGCTCTTCCCTATGGAATTTCAATAACTCCTCATCTGATGACTTTTTCTGCTTTGCGAGCTTTGCAGCAGTTGTAAGAGATGGAATTTCAATAACTTCCTCATCTTCATCAACTGCATCAGCTTCATCAGCTATACATTCAACTTTTTCCTCAATATCCTTCATGGGTTTATCGATCAGCACCTTCTTCTTCAATTTTCTGGCCCCACTTGGCTTTCTAAAATATTCTACATACGGTTTGGATGTAGTGTGGTTTTGGTTCTCTTTTGGGGCAGTTCAGCTTGACTTTCCCCTTCCTTGATTTCTTAATTGCTTTGCCAATAGCTGTATCAGCAGTCTCTACATTCATGGCCACATAGGCCTCCTTTGTTGGTAAGGAATCTCTATCCCAGATCTCCTTATAAGTTGCATCTCCTTTCTTGAACCTGAATGCATGACATACACTCAGGCCAAGGGATTCTTCTCCATTAGACCAGTCCACCATCAATTCTGGGTTTAACTGTCTAAGCTCCCCCAAATGCTCATAATTAGCAAAAACTGCGGCCAGGAGCCTGCAGAAGGGCTTCCACCTCTGGTCAACTCCTCTTTCCTTGGATTTGTAAGTGTCAATATGGGAAGATAATTCTCTCATAAGGATTTTGGGCCAATGCAGAGGGATCTCTGAGTAGATAACTAAGCAGTACATCCACTGCTGGCTTGTGAAATTGTTGTGGTTTCCCTTCTTATCACAAATTGACTTCCCAGTCAGGAAGCACGAGTGAGACATCAGTTCCCCAAAATCCTTCCTGGGAACTGCCTTGTACCTGCCAGTCAGAGTTGGGAGCCCAGCAATTGTAGACGTGGTTGCATCTAGGACTTCTTGGGAAACTCTCTCTTTAGCTTTGGGCACACGAAATTTGTAGGTGTCCTTGATGTCTATGTATTCAATTGTGACAACCAATCCTTCAACATTTATAGTAAGGCATGGAATTGTCCTTCCATTGCCCAGATCTCTAACTTCAGAAACCGCATTGGTGTAGAACTGATCCACGAATGATGGAATGGTGTAGTGCTGCTTTTTATTGAACAAAGGTAGAACTCCAGAAGCCTTCATCTTCCTTATCATCTCCCTTCCCAATGCATCTTGCTTTAGTTCATCTTCTCTAATTTCACAGCCTGGTAAGAAAAAGTGAGGATCCTACAAACAAAGTTTACAAAGTTAGATCCATTTCAATAAGTCATAGTTCACATGTGGTTTAAGCACAAATGCGGTTTAGCAATAGTGCGGTTGAGAAAGTGAAATTTCTCAACTCCAAAGTGATCTATGAATTTTACACATGCAATAAATCAAGAGTAGAAAATAGCATGTAGTTTAGGTGAAATGCGATATATTTAAAAATGAAGATAAATAGCATCAAATAGAGTAAATGAGACATTATGAGGTTTCAAATGATAGTAATATACGGTTTACACATCCGGTTTTACTCCAAAGCGAACATGCGGTTTTTTAGCAAGAAACAGAGGTTTTTGAGAGATGAGGTTTTAAGGCATATTCAATGTAAATTTTCAAAAAATTTCTAAGTACGGAAAACATTATTTTGAAATTATTCAATCCAACATATAGTATATTTTTAGAGAATCATATGAACAGTTCATGAACATACGAAGAACATCAAGAACATCAAGAACCGAGGCATGATAAAACTTCACCAAAATCAACATATAGCATATCAAAATGATCCTAGAAGGTTGTAGAACAACAATATAACAACAAAAACATGAATTTTGTCCCGAGTCGTTAAGAAATCATGAATAACACAAAGTAGGTTTCGAAAACCCCAAAACTGTAAATTAAAAATAAACAACCTAAATGAGTATAGATCATCAAATAAATTACATAAATAGAATCCTTACAGTAATTAGAGTAAAACCCAATAAGAATCAATCAAAATGGTTAAGAAACGAATATTTAATAAACCAAAATGGAAAGAATCATACGAATGGTTTTTCTTACAGTTCAACAATGGCGTTTTGCAGAAATAAAAGATTTAAGGGTTTAGAAACGCACCACATCGTCAGTGTTCTAAAAAGCGGCTAGGCGGCCGCCTAGGTGCTAGGCGAGGTCCAGGCGCCGCGACTTTTCACTAGGCAGTCAATTAGGCGTTAGGCGGTCTTAGGCGGCCCTAGGCGTTCTAGGCACTCTAGGCGGACCAGGCGGTCAGGGCCGGTTTAGGCGGGGTCTAGGCGGGCCTAGGCGGATTAAGGCGGGTCTAAGCGGTCTAAGTAATATTTTATTTATTTTATTTATTTATTTATTATATATATATATATATATATATATATATATATATATATATATATATATATATATATATATATATATATATATATATATATATATATATATATTTATAATTTTTTTGTTACCCTTAAACGACGTCATTTTATAAGGACTGAAAATGAAAACAAATAACACATGGTTGAATTTGACTTAACCTTAGTTTATGTTGTGGATGATGGAATACATTTATAATTTTCATATGCTCTATAGCCTTGTGTCAAAATTCTCGGCCCCGCCTAGGCCCCGCTTAGGCCCTACCTAGGCCCCTAGGCGCTAGGCCCGGCTCCACCGCCTAGCATCTGCCTAGCGCTTTTTAGAACCTTGCACGTCATTGAATGGTTTTTTAGGTGCTCTAGGAACTCTAGGAATTGCAGTTTCACTTGATCTTTTTGGTGCCATGAATTTTCAACTTAAGAGAGAGAATGTAGAGAGAGAAAGTGAATGGAGACAGTACGGTTTGATAGAGTTTGCGGAAAAAAAAAGTGGTTGCATGAACAAGGTATGTATAGTGGTTCCTAGGGTGGAGTGAAAATAGGAGATGATGGTTCCACTATCCCACTAAGTAAACCACCATGACAGTTCCACCCTTTCACCTTCTTTACGTAGCCCAATGACAGCTAATTTGAAGTGTTTAAGGAAATATTACTTTTGCATTAAATGTAGTTAAATTTTGAAAAATCGTGGGAAAATAATTGCAAAAGTATCCTTACGAAATTAGTTTGTCTCAAAAGAGACAATGACCAAATAATAAATATGGAAAACTTACCTGGGTACGCGTGGCGTGTAATTTGAAATAATAAACAAAATAGTGGTTTTATTTTTTTAGTTTTTTTTAAATAAGGAAAATATCAAACTGCTTAAGCTTTTTCAAAGCTATAAAAAAAAAACGTTGAAATTTTTTCTAAGTGTTAAAACGCGGTTTAGATCATGCGGTGTTTAGGCATTCGGTTGAGAGCATGCGGTTGATTGCGTATGGTTTGTTCACGTGGTTTCAACAAGAGTGAGGTTTTGAAACCTCAACAAGATTTTGACCTAAACATTATACTTAACTCACAAGTTAGTAACAAAAAGCATATGGACTTATTTAAGTTCAATTATACCCATTTCTCCTCTAAGTAATGTAAACCTCTTGAAGTCAAGAGCTTTTGTGAGTATGTCAGCAATTTGATTCTCTGTTCCCACATGCTCTAAATGGATGTTCCCCTTTTGCACATGGTATTTGAGGAAATGATACTTGATGCTTATATGTTTGGTTATTGAGGGTTGTTGGAGACTGAAATTGTTGAGGTATTATCACACATGATTGGGAAATTTCATTTATTGATTCCATAGTCCACCAACTGTTGCTTCTTCCAAAATATTTGACAACAACAACTTCCAGCAGCAATGTATTCAGCATTTGTTGCTGAAACTGAAACTGAGGCTTGCTTTTTGCTGGCTCAAGCAACTAGTCTATTTCCAAGGAAGTTACAAGTTCCACTAGTGATTTTCCTGTCTATGGTACATGCTGCATAATCTGCATCTGATAACCTACAAGTTCAAAATTTGAATCTTTGAAATACCAAACTCCAAGAATAGTAGTTCCAGAGAGATAGCGGATTATACGCTTGACCACACTTAAATGTGATTCTCTAGGATAGACATGTCCGAAATCTAGTCGGAACCGGCTAACCGATGATTTTTAACCAGTCAAAACCGTTAATCGATTTAACCGTAACCGGCTTAACCAAAACCGGCAGTTAATCGGTTCGGTTAAGGTTAGAGAATTTTCAAACCGGCTAACCGGCGGTTATAACCGTCGGTTATTTAATCGGTTATAACCGTTTAAATAACCGGCGGTTATAACCAGATTAACCGGCCAAATTCAACGTTTTCAGTTAGTTTTTCAGAATTTCAGTTAGTTTTTTAGAATTTCAGTTAGTTTTTTAATGTTTCCAGTTAATTTTTCAGAATTTCAGTTAGGTGTTTGAAATTCCAGTCAGTTTTTAAAGATTTTCAATTAGTTTTTTAACAAAGGTTAACAGAAACTGTTAAAAATTCGGTTAAAAGGACTAATCTGAAAGAGAAAAAAAGGCTTTAGTTAACCGTTTTAACCGGATTAACCGTGTTAACCGGTTATAACCGTTAACCGGATAACCGTAACCGTTAGTACACGGTTAACGGTTAGGTTACGGTTAAGCTTTAATGGTTTTTTTAACCGGCGGTTATAACCGTTAACCGGCGGTTATAACCGTTTGGACACATCTACTCTAGGATCAACTTGATAATGAGCACAAACGCAAACATTAAACATAATATCTAGTCTACTAGAAGTTAAGTAAAGTAATGAGTCAATCATACCTCGATATAAGGTTTGATCACCCTTTATACCTTTTAGATCTTTAACAAGCTTATTGCAAGTAGCCATGGGAGTATCATATGCTTTAGCATTTTCCAGTACAAACATTTTGATTAACTACTTTGTGTATTTGGCTTGTTTGAGGATGATTCCTTCATCACATTGTTTGATTTGAAGCCTAAGGAAGAATGTCAATTCTCCCATCATGCTCATCTCAAACTTGTTTTTCATTAAATTTTCAAAACGTTTATACAATAGTTCATTAGTAGAGCAAAAAATAATACTATCAACATATATTTGAACATGTAGAGAATGATTATTTTATTTAGCAATGAATAGAGTTGTATCGATATTACCACGTTTGAAGCCTTTTTCTAGAAGAAATTTTGATACAGTTTTATACCATGCCGTTAGAGCTTGTTTGAGTCCATACAAAGCCTTTTGGAGTTTGTAGAAATGGTTTGGAAATTTTGATTCTTCAAATACAGGAGGTTGAGCCACATACACGGTTTTTTGAAGTTCACCATTGACGAAATTACTCTTAACATCCATTTGATAAAGCTTGAAAAGTTTGTAAGATGAATAGGCCAAGAAAATTCTAATTGCTTCTAGTCTTGCAACTGGAGCAAAAGTTTCATCGTAGTCAATTCCTTCTTCTTGCCTATATCCTTGTGCAACCAACCTCGCTTTGTTTCTAGTGATACTTCCATTCTCATCTATATTGTTTCTAAACACCAATTTTGTACCTATAACTCCTTGATCATTTGGTTTAGAAACTAATGTCCAAACCTTACATCTTTCAAACCGGTTAATTTTTTCTTTCATAGAAAGAACCCAACTTGAATCTTGGAGTGATTCATCAACTTTCTTGGGTTCAATTTGAGATAATAGAGAAGTATGCTCATCATAGTTTAATATCCTTTTTTGAACTCCAGCAAATAAATCACCAATGACATTTGAGAGAGGGTGCTTGCTGACTTCACAAACCTCAGGGGGTAAATCTGGTTGAACAGAGGTTTGCTGAACTTTTTCTATTGGTACATCGTTAGATCCTTCAATGAAGTCATTGAATATAAGTTGATGAAGAGGTTCAATTTTTTGTATGGGTGAATTCTCATCAAAATTGTTGGTCCCAAAGGTGGCAACAAGGGTGAAAATACAGCTAGAGGGGGGGTGAATAGCTGTTTTAAAATTTTCGCCCTCAATTTAAAACTAAACCTCTAAGCTTACAAAACCTCTTGCAGTGTATTAGAAACTGCAAGTAGAGTTGTAAAATGCACAGCGGAATATACTTAATAAAATGCGGTTTTGAGAAGGCGGTTTTGCAAGGCGGTTTTAGTGCAATTTTCTGAGCAGTTGTAAAACTGAAAGTGTAGTTTGACTATGTTAACTCCAAACACAATTTTACAATAAAGGATAACTATATAAGATCAAACAGAGAGAAAGGTAGATAATTAGTAAGCACAAGAAATAAAATGCAAAAAGTAAGAACACAATATTTGGAGTGGTTCAATCGATAAACGATCTACGTCCACTACCAAGATGGTTAGTCTTGGATTTCTAAGAGAGATTTTATATTAAGTATTTGAGAGATTACAAAGTACAATAAAATCTTTACTATGAAGAACAAATCCAAAACTATAACCAGTGTATCTCAAATGAATAAACTATGTGTTTAGACAAGAGAGGTGTGTGTGTGAGAAACAAGATCAAGGCTCTTTAAATCTGTGAGATGTAGAGCTCAATGATTATTGAATGTGTTAAGGCTTGATTTACGGGAATATTTCTTGAAGTATGAAGATGAAGATTCAAAAGACTAAGAATTTCTGGCGTAGCTTCAACTTTTGATGATCACAAGAATTTCTCAATATTTTCAAGCAATCTTCAAATGGTGAAGATTGGGGGTATTTATACCCAAGCATCTCAAATATAGCCGTTGGACACAAATTGCTCAAGGACAAGACTTGATGCTTTCCCATTGGTCCACCGATATCCACTTTTGTCCTTTAGAGCTGTTGGTGCAAGAAAGCCGATCGCACCTCACCGCAATCAAGGTGGTTAGGACATCTCGTCACCTTTATGAGATCTTTGCAGATCTGCTCGACATTGGGTCACGTGACAAGATATGGTGGTTGACATTTAATATTGTCGACGTGGATTCCAAGGGATAAAAGGATCACTTCAAGAAGTCAATCATTGGGGCGGTTCTGGGGCAAGCGGTTTGACAAAAGGCGGTTCCACCAGAAGAGTATTTCCAAAAGTGCGGTTTGCACTTGATTGATCAAGCGGTTTCAGATGAGAGGAATCTCAAGGCAAGAGGCGGTTCTGCCAAGCGGTTCTGAAAAAGGCGGTTCAGGAACCCTTGAAACTGCAATCCTAAAATCCAATGATTCTTGAGCCAGTCTTCAAGCCTAAATTTAACCTATTCTATGAAATGGACTTAGTTAAAAAATTGAAGTCTAAGCTTCATTACATAGGGTCCTAAAGTCCTTAAAATCAAATAGGAGGTTATGGTATCAATCAAATCTAATACTCCCTCCGTCCCATTACAAATCACAAACTTTCCTTTTTGGTCGTCCCATTACAAACCACAAACTTCCTAAAATGGAAAGGAATCTTTACTATTCCCTCCACTCATTCTCCCTCCTACATTATTTTAATACTCACAACACCATTATAATTCACTATTCCCTCCACTATAATTCACTTTTCCTTAATTCCCGTGTCTACAGTAAATTTCCCATTACTAATGGGACGGAGGGAGTACAAAATAGGAGGGTTAAAACATGCATACCCAACAATCTCCCCCTATTTGATTGATGCCATTACCTACTACAGCAAAAGCAAACATTGTACTTGATAAAAACATGTCCATAAGAATTAACATGGTAATTCATGTCCCAAGTCAATGCACACACATAGCTTAAGCTATAGATTTCTATACCTTTGAAGGATTAAAAAAAACTTACAATTTGAAAAGTATAGGAATGCATTCAGTGCACTTAAAAAATATGAGTTTAAGTTCAAAGTGCAGTTTAAACTGAATGTTTAAACATCAATTCAAAAGAGTGATTTTTAAGTTGAAAAATATTTGAATGAGGTTTAAGACCTTAAGCGGTTTCAATGTTCTACAAACAAGCAGTTTGAATGAACAAAGTTTTTGGAACCATGATGCAATTTCCATTAATTCCTAAGATGATTACAAGTACAGGAATGAAAGGAAATTACAAGATTACAAAAAAAAAATGAAGTAAGTTGGACAAAGGAAGATACAAAGAAAGTGCGGTCCAAAACTTACCAAAAAGATTCACAAAAAAACAAGGAAAAAGAGGTTTACTGCTGGGGCGGCTTGTTCACTTCATGCTCAGCTCCACTTGGCCCAGCTCTGGATTGGTCAGGTGCAAACGCTTTCGTTAATCTTCTAACTTCTTCTACGGTTCTGGTGAGAGTAGCTTCAAGCTTCTTTAGGGCATTCACAGAATGAGCAGAGGTAGAATTTGTGGCACCAACCGCTTTGGTGTTTTCCACAAGGTTGTCTCTAATAGTATCTAGCTGCACGTGGAGGGATGAATAAAGGGAATTGAAAATAGTATGGATCTCCTCCTGCACAGCAGCGGTTTGTTCTTGGATAGCTTCCTTCATTGGATCAAGATCAATGGTAACCTTCAGAGATTTTTTCAAATCAAGAATTTCAGCTTCAATCTTGGCAATGAATCCTGCCTTCATGTTGTCAAGGCGGCTGTTAAATTCATCCTGAATCTCATTCAGCTTTGCCATTGAGGCATCTCCAACACATTCCAGATTTACCTTGGAGTCCACCTTGAATATGTCAATTTGCTCCAGGACATCTTCTCTAAGGGAATTCAAGGCGGTTTGGACAATCTGTGCCATTTGCGGTCTGGAGTTTAAGTTGGCAACAAGCTTTGAGGTCAGCTCCCCAAGGTCTTTATCAATGGCATTGCAGACTTTCTCTTGAATATCACTCAACCCTTTAACCAATCCTTCTTCAACGGCGGTTTTGATAAGAGATGCGGTTTGTTCATCTGGAGCGGTTGAAGAGGATGAGGGGTTTGCTGTAGCTTTCTCCCCCTTAATGGCATCAAGCAATGTTGATTTAAGGGTTGCCATTTCCAGAGATTGAGATTCTACCTTGGCTTGAAGAGCAAGGTTTGATTCAGAGAGATTTGAGAGAGAGGTTAGGAGGGAAGCATTTGAAGCGGTTAGGGTGTCATTGGAAGCGGTCAGCTTAATGACATGACCCTGGTTTATTAGGAGTTGGCTTTAGATGAGGGTAAGTGTTTGAAGAATTTGGGAGTAGTTAGAAGGAGGTGCAGTTGAGGTTGAAGCGGTTGTGAATATGGGAGGCGGTTGGGTTGGAATGGTTTCAGGAGCGGTTTGGGTTTGGGGAGGTATAAATGGAGGAGGGGATATATGGCGGTTGGGTGAGTTATGTGGAGTTGGGGATTTTGAAGGGGTATTTGATTTGGAGCGGTTTGGTGTAGGGGAATGGGAGCGGTTTTGAATTGGAGAATTGGTTGGGGTTGGATCTTCTCGATGGATTTGGATGTTGCATGTCCAGCAGAGGGCATAGACTCCGCCTTTGTTGATAGGCTTGGGATCCGGTAGGAGTTGGGTTAGAGTGTTGGGAATTTATGGAATGGGAGTGTTGGGGTGAGTTGTAAGGTGATTGAGAGGATAATGGGGAAAGGGAATGTCTGTTGGAAAGTGAAGGAGAGTCTTGAGGAGGTGACTGAGGAGAGGAATTTTGAGGAGATGGAATAGGGGAATTTTTAGGAGGTGAGGGAGAGGGTGATGGTTGGACAGGTTTGAATTTCTTAGGAGTTCTCTTTCTAGCAGCCATCTTCATTCTCTTGGATTTCTCCCCCTGAATTGGTGCGGTTTTCTTGGGGGAAGGAGTTATTGATTTGTATTTTGATGGGGATTTGGAAGGGGATATATGAGGTGATTGGACAGGAGATTGGATTGGTGATTGGGTAGGAGCGGTTTGATTGGTTGGGGGCGGTTGAGATTCTGGATGCGGTTCATTGGGTGAGGCGGTTCCAGCTTCAGAGGTTGATTTTCCCTTGGCCTGATACTTCTCAGCTTGCTCCTTGGCCAATCTAGCAATCCTATCTTGGAGAACCTTCATATGTTCTTCCACAGTCAATCCAGCCATCTCATCTTTGGCTTTCTTGGCTTTCTTCACCAAGTTAGGAATACTTGGATCTTCTTCTTCTTCCTCATCATCTTCATCCACCAAGGAAAAATTCTCAGGTTCAGGCTTCTTGGATTTCTTCGTTCCTTTGCTTGTACCAGCTCCATCATCAGCAATAGGCGGTTTGGATGCTGGAGCGGTTTTGGTCCTCTTGGGAAGCGGTTCAGCTCTTGCTTGGGGCTTCCTGGACCGCTTGGCTCCTTTAGCCTTTGGAGCGGTTGAGGGATCTCTCAACTCATATGGTTCCTTCTTAGGGTAGGTATCTGCATCATACAAAGATTTGTATAATGCATCTCCATTGGCATATCTGAAGGTATGACAAGCAAGCAATCCCAGAGAATCAAAGGAACAATCCACCACCAGTTCAGGATTCTTAGTGACCAAATCATCAACATGCTCATAGTCCATCAAAAGTGCGGTTATGATCCTGCTGAATGGTCTCCACCTCTGAGCTTCACCTTTGACCTTGGCCTGGTAGGTCTCAACACTGTTCTTAATTTCCAAGAACAGGATCCTTCAAGCAATGTACTTGATCTCCATGAATATGGCGTAACTATATATCCATTGTTGGGAAGTGAAGTTATTATGATTCCCGAGTCTTCCCACGCATCGTCCTCCCAACAAGATGACCAATGTGGCTCATCAGTTCACCAAAATCCTTCCTAGCAATCTTCTTGTATTTCTTGGATAAGGTACCAACTTTGGCAGTTGCTAGAGCAGCATTGTCCTGAATGACTTGATCAACCTCTATAGGGGCTCCACCCACATTGAATCTGAAAAGCCTTCTGATGTAAATGTAGTCAATGGAGAGCTTCTGCCTTCTATAACAGCGGTCAGGCAGGAAACTCTTTGGCCTTCATCAAGAATTCTGGAATCCTTCTTCGCGGTTGAGAAGAACTGGTCCACAATAGATGGCACAATGAAGTTCTGCTTCTTGGTGAACAGAGGTAAGATGCCTGAGACTCTGAGCTTCCTCAGCAACTCCCTTCCTAGAGCATCTGTTTTGAGCTCTTCCTCATTCACTTCCCACCCAGGTAGGAAAGTAGTTGGATCCTACAAATTTGAAATTTCAAGTGTTAGATCCATTTGTGTATTCATAGTTCACATGCGGTTTGAGCACCAAGCGGTTGAGCAATGGTGCGGTTTGAGAATTTCAAACCCCAAGTGAAACCATGAATACTCAACAAATAATGAGGACTTGAGAACAAAGTTACGTAAGTACGTGGCATTGTAATCCAAACTTATCCCACACTGCAAGCAGTGATTAGAGAGGAATTTCTTAGCTTCCAGCCTATATACTTAGTAAAATCTCAAAATCAAAGAAGGAAGGAATTTGACCAGCATGCGGTTTCAAAGTATTTGAAAAAGCGGTTTTAGAACATGCGGTTTAGGTTGAATAGGTGAGGAGCGGTTTGAAACAAAAATTCCTAAGCGGTTGCATACAAGCGGTTTCAAACCAACATAAAATCCAAAATTTCTGAAAAAGTTGAAAATATTCTAAGTGTTGGAAAAACACTTTCTCAGAATCAAGGCAACCAAAACATGTGATTTTTCAAGAACAGTTCATGGGTTTTGTGAAGAACACCAAGAACATTCAAGAACACCAAGAACAGAGATACATGAAACTTAACCAAAATGGGCAAATAATATATCAAAATGATCACATTGGGAAGGGGATTAACAATATATCAATAAAATTTCAACCTTTACCCAGAATCATCCAAAAACACCAAGAACACAAAGTGGGTTTACGAAGAACAGATTCTGAAAATCACCAAATTAGTGCTCATAACATGGATTGATCATAAAATAAACGACATATAAGAAATCCATGTATAAATCCGAGCAAAACCCAACAGATATCATCAAAAATGAGTAACAAATAAGATCAAAATCACCAAAAGTATGAATTGAAGAATATGAACAGTTTATGCGTGTTCATCCATGGCAGATTTTGAAGAAATCAAGAGTTAGGGTTAGAGATGTTACCATTTCCAGGATGGGTTTCTTAGCCCTAGCAGTGGTAGATGCTCTTAGCCTTTTTGAAGTTGAAGGTTTCGAAGTTGAAGCCATTGACAGTTAAAGGTTTTGAAAATGAGGGTTTTGAAAGGTTTTAGAGTGAGAGAGAGTTTGGTAGAGAGAGTACAGTGTGCAGAGAGTTGGCAGAAAAGGTTTTTGTTTCACCAAACAAGGTTTATATAGGGTGAAGGGGTGGAGGCAGTTGGTTAGAAAGAATGATTGAATTAAACCAACTGTTACACCCTTTCATCTCCTGCACATCTCTCTATGACGGCTGACATGAGGGCTTTAAATGCTCATGTCCCCTTAGCATTAAATGCTCTAAAATTTAAATATTTGAGGGAAAATATTTGCAAAAATACCCTTATGTCAAAATAAAAATTAAAGATAAATAAAGAATTTGAACAGCTTTTTTTTTTTTTTTTTTTTTTTTTTTTTAATAAAGATAAGCAATAAAAATAGACAGAGATTACTTCATGTTGAAACGCGGTTTTGATCCAAGCGGTCGACCGCATGAGCGGTTTGGAACTTGCGGTTGTATGCGGGCGGTTGGGCCCTTGCGGTTTTGGAATGGGCGGTTTCAATAGAGGCGGTTTGATTCCAAAGGAATTTCAACCTAATCTCAACAAACAAGTTAGCATATAAAGAGTATGGAATTTATTTAAGTTGAAGCATACCCATTTCTCCTCTGAGAAAAGAAAATCTCTTGGAGTCAAGAGCTTTTGTGAGGATATCGGCAATACAGTTGTCTGTCCCCACATACTCTAAATGGATATTCCTCTTCTCCACATGGTCTTTGAGGAAATGATACTTGATATCTATATGCTTGGTCTTGAAATGCATGACAGGGTTGTTGGAGACTGAAATTGTGGAAGTATTGTCACACATGATAGGACAATTTCCTTCATGGATTCCATAGTCCACCAACTGCTGCTTCATCCAAAGGATTTGACAGCAACAACTACCAGCAGCAATATACTCAGCCTCTGTGGTTGACACTGAAACTGAAGCTTGCTTCTTACTGGCCCAAGCAACTAGTCTATTCCCGAGGAAATGACAAGTCCCACTAGTGCTTTTCCTGTCAATAGTACAAGCTGCATAATCTGCATCTGAATAACCTACAAGATCGAAGTTCGAATCTTTGGAATACCAAAGTCCAAGGTTAGTGGTTCCAGATAAATAGCGGATTATACGCTTGACTGCAATTAGGTGTGCTTCTCTAGGATCCGCAGTAGCGAGCACATACACAGACACTAACACATGATATCGGGCCTACTAGCAGTTAAGTAAAGTAATGAGCCGATCATACCTCGATATAAAGTCTGATCAACTTTCTTACCTTTGAGATCTTTATCTAGCTTATTGCCGGTGGCCATAGGAGTATCATATGCTTTAGCATTTTCTAATCCAAACTTCTTTATCAACTCCTTGGTGTATTTGGCTTGGCTGAGAAAAATACCTTCTTCGCATTGCTTGATTTGAAGCCCGAGGAAGAATGTTAATTCTCCCATCATGCTCATCTCAAACTTGCTTTTCATTAGCTTTTCGAAACGCTTACAGAGTAACTCATTAGTAGAACCAAAAATAATATCATCGACATATATTTGAACAAGTAAAGTATGCTCATTATATTTGGCAATAAAAAGAGTTGTATCAATTTTACCACGTTTGAATCCTTTTTCTAGTAAAAATTTAGAAAGAGTCTCATACCATGCCCTTGGAGCTTGCTTAAGTCCATACAAAGCTTTCTGGAGTTTGTAGACATGATTGGGAAATTTGGAGTCTTCAAATCCAGGCGGTTGGGCAACATACACGGTCTCTTGCAGATCGCCGTTGAGGAATGCACTCTTTACGTCCATTTGATATAACTTGAAATGCTTGAAAGAGGCGTAGGCTAAGAAGATTCTGATAGCTTCCAATCTTGCAACTGGAGCAAAGGTTTCGTCATAATCAATTCCTTCTTCTTGCCTATATCCTTGTGCAACCAACCTTGCTTTATTCCTAGTGATGCTTCCATTCTCATCCATCTTATTCCTAAATACCCACTTAGTTCCTATCACTCCTTGATCCTGAGGTCTAGGCACCAAAGTCCAGACCTTGCATCTTTCAAACTGGTTGAGTTCTTCTTGCATAGCAACAACCCAACTGGAATCTTGGAGTGCTTCATCAATCTTCTTGGGTTCAACTTGAGATAAAAGAGAAGTATGCTCGTCATAATTCGATCTCCTTGTTTGAACACCGGAAAACAGATCACCAATCACATTTGTGAGGGTGACTAGCCGACTTCACGAACCTCCAGGGGTAAGTCTGGTTGGATCGAGGTTTGCCGAAGATCTTCAATTGGAACATCGTTAGATCCTTCAAATAAGTCATGGAATGTAAGTTGACGAAGAGGTTCTATAAGGCTGGATAGGGGAATTCCTAACTTCATCTTCCCTTGCGGCTGCATCTGGAGAGGGATCTTCAGTGCGGTTTCAAAATTGCGGTTTTGGGGAATTTCGGTTGAGGGTCTTTGGATTTTGCGGTTGAGGTTCAGGTGCAGTTTTAGAGGATTCACCTGTTTTATTATGCTCAGCAAAACCATCAGCAACATTTGGAGCCAAATGTGGCTCAAGGAGAGAATGTTCATCAAAAGTAACATGGACAGACTCTACTATTTTTAAACTAGTTTTATTGAAAACACGAAAAGCTTTAGAATGTTTAGCATACCCAACAAAAATACCTTCATCGGCCTTGGCTCCGAATTTACCTCTATTTTCTCTTCTGTTGTAGAGGACAAAACATTTGCAGCCAAAGATCTTGAAGAATGCAATGTTGGGGGTTCTTCCTCGCCAAAGCTCATAGGGAGTCTTGTTATAGGTTTTGTTGATGAGGGAGCGGTTTTGAGTGAAGCATGCGGTATTGATTGCTTCAGCCCAAAAATACTGAGGTAGCTTCGCTTCAGATATCATTGTCTTTCCAGCCTCAATCAACGTCCTATTCTTCCTTTCCACAACCCCATTTTGTTGTGGAACACCAGCTGCGGAGAAATTGTGATCAATCCCATGGTCATCACAATACTGAGCAACACCGTTGTTCTTAAATTCTGTTCCATTATCTGATCGAACACTAACGATGTCATCTTCTTTTTGAGTTTGGAGCCGTCTAAAAAGTGCGGTGAGAATCTCATAACAATCATCTTTGGAAATCATCATCTCAACCCACGTATATCTTGAGTAATCATCCACCACCACTAAGGTATATCTATTTCCTCCAATGCTGGCAGTGGTTACAGGTCCAAACAAATCAATGTGAAGCAGTTGTAAGCATCTTGAAGTTGATGGAGCGGTCTTGCTGGTGAAAGACGACGCGGACTGCTTACCACGCTGGCATGCACTGCATTTCTCTGGATGGTGGTCAGCCACTTTAGGTAAACCACGAACGAGGAAAGAAAATATGGAACTTTGGTTAAATAGTCTGAGTAAGAGAATTTTAAAAGAGAAGCACATTGATGAGGGTCAGTTGGAAAACGAAGGAGTGGTTCAGTTTTTAAAGGACAGGAATTTTATTAATGCTAATAATCATGCATCTGTGTTTGTTGAGAGTGTCATTCGCAATTTCTTTGCCAATTTACATGCTCATTTGGATGATGAATGGTCTGCTAAATATGGAAAAGTGTTTGTTAGGGGAAGAGTCTATTCTTTTACTCCAGCCCTAATCAACAAAGTTTTAGGCCTCCCTAATGTAGATGATGAGAGCATTAGGGTCAATAGAGATGAAATGGTAAAATTGCTCACTCACAACAAACTGCAGTCTTGGCCTTTGAAAGAGAAACTTCATGCTTCTAGATTATCTTCTCTCTATTCTGTACTACACAAACTGTGCATCTTCAATTGGCTTCCTACAACTAATGAACCTATTGTGACATTGGAGCATGCGAATGTGTTGTATAGATTGGGTAAAAATTTAAGGATTAACTTTGGAAGATTAGTGTTTAAACACTTAGCTTCATGGGGTAGAAAAAGGAAGTGAACATTAGCTTTTTCCCCTATCCTTCTCTAATCTTCAAAGTTTTGGTATTTCAATCCTTGCCCATTGAAG
The DNA here is from genome assembly GCA_022495995.1 of Adenophora triphylla var. japonica. Taxonomy (NCBI): domain Eukaryota; kingdom Viridiplantae; phylum Streptophyta; class Magnoliopsida; order Asterales; family Campanulaceae; genus Adenophora; species Adenophora triphylla. The sequence goes on from JAFEMH010002030.1 coordinate 86,733, forward strand.
CCTCTCGATGTTTTCACCATCAACCCGAGTATTATACCATTAATCAACAACCGAAAAAGGGTAAAAGGTATACAAAAGATCTTCCTTGGAACAAATCTGATGAAACAACCCCTACTCCTCCCGCTATCCCACGTGATACCCCAAGTGCTTCCCTGTGTTGCCCCTCATACTTTTGCAGAACCGATGCCGTAAGTATTCTCGAACAACATGATAAATCTTTTGGGCAACTCGGACCATCAATCCCAAAGACTACAGTTCTTAACTTCCCGCACAAACAAATAAGTGCAATAGGAGAACTTGCCGAGGGACGGGCTAAGCTTAAGCAGTAATGTATGCTTTTATTGATAAAATTTCTTCCCAAACAGGGGAGGATCTCGCGTCGCCGGAACTTCCGAAGCCGGTGCTACTGCAGTGCTACCACCGATCTTGGCCCAAGTGATGGTGGAAGTGATAGGGAAGGAGATCGAGGAGGAAGAAGAGGAGTTTGAAGAAGAAGAAAGCCGAACTCGAAGGTTGACAAACCCGAAGGTTGATGTTGCCACTATCATATGGGTGACTGTTTTTGTGGTGGTCCTACAAACAATGTTTTTATTTTGGTGATGGTGGTGGTTCTTTAAACAATTTACTTTTATTTTGTTTATTTTTGCTAAAACACTTTAGTTGGTTTGTTAATAACTTAATCTGCTAGGTTGTTTTGTTTTGCTAGTTTTTGGATGATATTTGCTACAATGGTTATGGTTTTTAATGGTTACTTAGTTTATTTCGAAAACTTTTTAAAGTTTGAAATAAATTAGTTTATTATGATAAATCATTGTTTAGGATTAGCTCTTTGATTAAGGGGGAGTTAATTTTTTTGTGGAAATATTATTCTGTGTTCTATGCTCTGTACATTTGTATATAGTTGTATATTTCTTGTTTGTTATTTAATGGACTAACGTGCTAATATGGTCTGTATAGTCTATGGTTTATGGTTATATTTCAGGGTGCAATAGCATCAAAGAAGGAGCTAGACACGTGTGGAAATTGGAAGAAAAGAATTAATACATTTTATGTATTAATTCGTAACTTTGGCAAACAACAACAACTCTTATGGAGACTTTGTCAAAGGTTGTTGCTGAGTTATAGAAGAAGTACAAGGATGATAAAGCAAAGGAGTACAAGGCGTGGAAGCATGGCTTGAGGATTAAACAACTCGGTTGCTACAAAATAGGAAGTGGGAGCTAGAATTGTGGAAACAAATTAACCCACTCTCCCTATACTTCCTCCACGTGCAAGACCAGCCCCAAGCCTATTATTGGAGTAGCCTTCAAGTAATTGAAGACTATAAATAAGCTTGGAAGGTTTATTTGAAGACATGCCAATTATTTCATCACATTCACACCTTCGAAAAGCTTAGAGATAGAGTTCTTTGTTTGGTTCTTTTTAATCCTTTCTCCCTTGTAATTTCGCACTTGATTACCTTGGTGTCAAGGTGTGTGAAGGCTAGGATAGGATTCCGTTCTTTATCTCTTGTTCCATAGAGCTTAAAATAGATATAGCTATAGGGAACTTTCGGCTTTGTAACTTCATTCACAGTGATTATAAAGTCTTCCCTAAGAGGCACTCTCAAGTTATATTTATATAACTTGAGAAAAACAATTTTGGTGTTTTTATTCCGCTGCAAACTCTTTTACAAAATTGTTTTATTTTCGAAGTGTGTGTGTGTGCCATCCCAAGTGCTATCGTTGGTGCTGTTATCACCTTGGATATCACTTGTGATTCAAGCCGTGACAATTTCAGAGAGAAACCAGTAAATGTGGGGGTTTTGACTTGAAAAGTCTGGGATCCTGAAATACTGAAAGTCTTCAAGTATTTATAGGTGTTGGAGATGAGAAGGTGGAGAGATAAAATCTCCTAGGAAGGTTCCAGAACCCAAATCTCATTGGATGGCTGGATTGATAAGGTTTTATCCCGAAAGAGGTTGAAATCAATGAGGAAACTGGCTTCTGCACGTCTGCAGAAGCTTTGTATCATGCGAGACACGCACATTTCGCGTGAGACAAGGATGTCAGTGGACAATTATGTCCTTCCCTCATTATCTCGTATGCAGTTTAGTCCAAACTAACGGTCGTTAGTTAAAACATAACTAAACATGACGAAATGGTGGATTTCTACTCTTGACTCAAAGTGAGACTTTAGAGTGGTATTAATCTGCTCCGATGGTTTCAGAATGGGGTGTCTACAACCGCTTGAGCATAAAAATACCGAGAAAGCTTCGCTTCGTAAATCATTGTCTTTCCAAATTTCAATCAACATCCTGTTCTTTTTTCCCACAACCCTATTTTGTTGTGGAACACCAGCAGTAGAAAAATTGTGATCAATTCCATGGTCATCACAATATTGACCAACACCGTTGTTTTTTAATTATGTTCTATTATCATACCTTACACTAACAATGTTATCTTCTTTTGGGGTTTGGAGCCATCTAAAGAGTGAGGTTAGGATTTCATAGCAATCATCCTTTGTAATCATCATTTCTACCCACGTATATCTTAAGTAATCATACACTACTACTAAAGTATATCTATTACCTCCAATGCTAGCAGTGATGACGGGTCCAAACAAATCTACTTGAAGCAGTTGTAAACATCTAGAAGTTGATGGAGTAGTCTTGCTGGTGAGAGATGACGTAGTTTTTTTACCAAGTTGACAAGCACGACACTTTTCTGCATGATGATCAGCCACTTTAGGTAAACTACGAACGAGGTTTTCCCTTCCAATTTTTGCAAGATACATGAAGTTTAAGTGGCTCAAATGCTTGTGCCATAGCCAACTATTTTCGCTCACATTTTTAGCTACAAAATAGAGATTAGTAATACTACATGTAAAATTTAAATCAATGATATAAATATTACTCTTACGAATCCCTGTGAGTAATGTGACTGCGGAGATGCCAGCTTTGATAAAGCAATTTGATGATGTGAAGTTGAAGTGCATTACTTTGTCACAGAATTGAGAAATTGATAGGAGGTTGTGCTTAAGTCCTTCAAAAAGTGAAACCATCTCAATGGTGAGGTTTCTTGTACCGCTTGCTTCAATGACATTTTCTAATAAAGATCTATCTCCAGTCATGTGTCTTGAACATCCACTGTCAAGATACCATTCATTTGATTTTGCCTTGGAGTGACCAGCCATTAATCAGAGGACCTGAAAAATAGACATTTAAAAATGAGGTCTCCTTTATTCTTTTGGATCCTGAGGTTAGCATCTTTTGATAACCCACACCTGTTTGACAGAAGGTGGATTATGCTTTCTGACATTAGGTGTGAACCTCAAAAGGCATTTTGCAGCCTTTTGACCAGAACCATCACACATAGAGCAATGATGAAAGCTGGGAGTAAGTTGAGGTTTAACATACTCTTTACTATTCTTAGGATTAGCATTTATTTTTTGGATTGAGGTTTTGGCATTGATAAATGTGGTCATTTTAGGTTTGACCGCGGTTTTTCTAGGAATGCTCTTCTTGCTTTTGAAGGTAGGAGGTGCGGTCGAAAAAGAATGGTGGTTAGCCACAAATTAAACCATATCAACGGTTTCAACCTCAGAATCTTTTTCTTTCATTTTTTGAAATTTTCCCAGATTGTTTATTAGGGTAGACATAGTGGAAATTAAGTTTAGCCTTTCGTTCCTTTGTTTTACCCTTTGAAGCAGAATGCTTTTCCTTAGGAATTTCTTAAGTTTGTTTTGAAAATTCCTCATTCTTTCCACAACAAGATGCACACTTTAAATTTTCACCAATTTGGAATCCCAATCCTTCTTTGTCACCACTAGAATTTTGGGATTCAAGAATTTGATCCATGGTAACATGAGATTTGGTTCACTTATCAATTACCTTTTGGAGGTCATTGTTTTGAGCAACCATGTCATCATTTATAATTTGAAGTGCAGCAACCTTATTTTCCAGAATGAGGTTTTATTCAGTAAGATGAGTCATGCTTTTGACCTGGTATTTCATAAATGAAATTTCAGACCTCAATACAGTTTTCTCTATCTTAAGTTGAGTAATTTCATCAATTGCTAAAGACAAAGCTTTCTTAACGTTTTAAAATTTACAAATCATCACTTCAGCTTTATTGAACATCTCTTCATGTTACATGGGTTGAAATAGTTTTTGAAGGTGTTTCGTTTATAGAGGGAAAAATGGGACGAGAGTAAGAACTATTCCCAATCTTATAAGTAGGAGTGAATTTCACATTATTATCCTCACTAATGATCCTACCTTTGGTTTTCTTAGGAGAAACCTCTTCCTCCATATCTATCGATTCGACTAATTCATTATCTGAATCATCAGAAGCATCCTTGGCAACAAGTCAGAGATTAACCTCTTCGGTTTCATCTTCACTTCCTTCATCAGAATCTGTTTCAATCCAATTAGCTAGCTCTTTTGAGTTCTCTTCCTCAGCAACCATTCCCTTACGGCGAGAAAATTTTGCAGGGAAGGTTTTCTTTTTAAAGTATTCAAATCTTGGTTGTGGACACTCAGAAGCAAAGTGACCAGGCTTTCTACAGTTGTAGCATACGAGGTCACTGTTTTTCTTTGTATCAACAGCCTTGGATAAAGTTGTTGGAGTTTTGACTTTTGAAAATGTTTTTGAGGTTTTACGAAATTTTTGAAACCTTTTCACAAACATGGCAAATTGTTCATCATCCATATCGATGAGTGATGAGGTTGAAATAGAGGAATATGAGGTTTGCTTTGATGAAGAAGGTTTCTCCTCATGTTCAATGACAGACATAAAAAGTGTTTTGACTTTTCCTTCAAACTTTTCAATATGATCAAACTTGAGTTCAAGGACCTTAAGATTTACATACAAGTTACTTAGAGTCAAGGTATTTAAATCTTTAGAGTCCTCAAGAGAAGTGGCTTTATTTACCCATCTTGAACCCAAGGAAGCAAGAAATGTCATATTGATTTCTTTATCAGTTAAAATCTTACCAAGAGACAATAATTTACTACATCAACATAACGATCATAAATATGATGCAAGGTTTCTTTGGGTTTCCTAGTTGAAGTTTTTGTATTTCCTTTGAACAACAAATTTCTTGTTTTCCTTGCAAATATCATCTCCTTCAAGGTAGCTTTCAATTGCATCCCGCATTTCTTTGGCAGTTTTACATTTCATGAATTTTTGAAGAGTTGAAATAGTCAAGGTTCCAGAGATGATATGTCTTGCTTTGCTGTCCAATGCAACTAATCTCTTTTCTTCATCAGTCTTCTCAGCTTTCAGCTTTTTGACCTCTGGAGTTTCAGTGTTGGTGGCGGGATTAGTGTTCGCCTTCATGGGAACAAATGGGCCATTGATCACGCAGTCCACCAGCATCTCATCAGTGGTTTCCAAATGAATTAACATTCGGGTCTTTCAGATTTCAAAGTGGTCTTCATCTAGTAAAGGAATGTGTGAGTAGTTAATCGTTGTCATGGTTTTTGAGTTTGCCATGACGAATCGGCACCCAAGCTGTTAAGCTTAAAAAACAAAAGTGTTTTATAAAGATGTTTGCTCTAATACCACTTGTTGGTCCCAAAGAATGCAACAAGGATGAATAACAGCTAGAGGGGGGGGTGAATAGCTGTTATAAATTTTTCGACCCTTTTGAAAAACAAAACCTCTTACTTACAAAACCGCTCTTGTAGTGTATCAAAACCGCAAGTGAGGTTTGTAAAATGCACATTGGAATTTCTTAAATAACAGAGTGAGGTTTAGTAGTTCGGTTTACAAAACACTAAAATGAGGTTTGACAATGATTAACTATAAACACAATTCACAAATCTGGACAACCTATAAAGATCAAACAGATAAGACAAATTAGTTTGAATGATGAACAATAAAAAAATACAGAAATTAAAGAACATAATATTTGGAGTGGTTCAATCGTAATTGATCTACATCCACTACTAAGATGGTTATTCTTGGATTTTCTAACTACTAGATTTGTATTAGATGATGAGAGAGATTACAAGGTTACAAGAATCAAACTGAAATCTAAAATCTAAATAATGAAGCAAATCATATACTATAACTGGTGTATCTCAAATGATGTAATCTATATGATTAATCAAGTGAGGTGCGTGTGTGATAAACAAAATTCAAGGCTCTTTAAATCTGTATGATATAGAGCACAATAAATTTGTGTGTTACAAGGCTTAAATTTCTGGGCTAGAGATTTGTTTTTGAAGGTATGAAGGTTGAAGATGAAGATTCAAATGATTATGAAAATCTAAAAAATATCTTCAAAGGACTCTCTTAAATCAATAATCTCAAGCAAGCTTCAAATGATTAATATTGGAGGTATTTATACCCAAGCATCAAAAAATAGCTGTTTGGTATAGCTGTAGCAAGTACAGTGCTGGTGCGGTCTGATTGGTCCACGTGTCCACTTTTTTCCTTTTGTTCATAAGTTGTTGATAAGGTTGTACGGACATCAGCTGACATTCTGGGATGAAGGACATCTGTCACCTTTTTAAAATTCTTTTAAACTCTGAGTGACCATTAGTCACGTTGATTGAACTCGTGGTTGTCTCAACGTTGCTGACGTGGATTAATCAGTCAAAAGTGGTCCAGCTCTTCAAGTCTTCAATCATAAGATGACGTTGGTGAGATGCGGTTTAGATGTGCGGTCTCACAAGAGAGGTTTTCTTTGCGGTTTACCAAGTGTGGTTTCATGATAAGGTTTACACTAGCACTGCGGTTTTGCATGACTTCAAAACCTATTGACTTGAAACCTCATGTCCAATGCAGTTGTGCCAGTGTTCAAGCCTAAATAAACCTATTCTATAAATTGGGCATGTACTAAAAAATTGAAGTCTAAACTTCATTACTTATGGGCCTAAAGTCCAGAAAATATAGATGAGGTTATGGTATCAATCAATTAAATCTAAGGCTAGCAGGGTTAAAGTATGCATACCCAACAATATATCTTGCATTAGAACAATCAATCTCAGTATTGTCACTTGTTTGTTTACGTATTTGACATATCTTGTTACTTGATTGTGAGCACTTATTGTTCATGTTGTCTTTTGATAACTTGATATAATCTCTCTTGATATCTCACAGTGGGTGCCCTATTCTCAAGAAAAATAATTGCTTTACCCATCTGCATGAAGTTAATCCAGTGTGATCAAGTGATCCTCAAGATAATATTTTGAAATTAAACTTGAAAAGTTCACTGGACAAAGAGCTATCTTTGGGTAATATAAAAGTTAAAGCTTCTACAATTATATTTTTCCACAATTAAAAAATGGGTGGATGCATTCTAGATGCTGTCTTTATTGGATTATTTCTCATTGACTTTCTGTAATTAGATGTGTCCCCAAATGTGAGTTACATACATACCACATTTGTACTGAGATTTGACCCATCGCATGTATGTTGCATCATATTAGTCATTTAACATATTAGGTCATATAGGGTGCCTAGTAAATATATTTCCCTATTTATTTTCATCCCTAACACATTCTTTGAGTTAACATACTTTTAATTTAAAATATCCTTTATCAAAGGCAGGCTAATACCAATTTCTACATGGAGAATGGATGGACAATGGACAAAGGGGAAAATGTGGAAGTAGTATGTCAAACATATCTTTTTGTTATCATGTATATAGATAGAATTTTGATTGCAACTTAATCCCAAAATCTATGGTGGTTATCCGTGCGAAGTTCAAGGGACTGGGATTATCATTGATAATCATCACTATTGCGTCGTCCAAGCTAGGGTTATTAAGGTGTCCTATAGCTGTGAGATTCCTTCTCGGAAAAGGAAAGGGGAGTTGTGAGTATAAATGTGTGTCACATCCGTCCCATCAAATCATAAATCTCTCTCTCTCTGTCCTTACTTTGTAATTATTAGATGTGTTTTCACTCATCCAAATTATATACTTCAAGGTCTATTTTATTCGCAATCATTGGGAGTTTGATGTATTTCTAGTGTTTGTGTAAGTATAGGGGATGGAATGAAAAAGGAGCAGAAAAAGAAGGATCAGTGGTGAAAAGGGCTAGGTGCGATCGCACCCATGAAAGGGGGGCGACAGCACCCTTTGTACCAAAGGTGGGAGAGAATGCACCCAACAAGGAGAGCGCCCGCACTAAAATTCAAGTAACTTCGCACGACCCACAACAAGAGGAATGCGACTGAGGATTTTGTCCAAGCGTTGAGATCAACAACACCCATTTTGGGGGTGCGTCTACACCCAAGAGAATTTGTGGCAGATCAGGCTGACTTCTCCGGATTTGGCAAGGATTTGGAAAGGGATTTGGCTGCAAATTAAGATATCCCTCCACCCTATTATAAATACATCATTTAGATTAGCATATTCTTTATCTTATATATTCTTAGTTAGGTTTTAATTGTTTAAGAAGGATTTCAAGGTTGAAGATCCAGGTTTTTATGTTTTCTTTTGTGGCCCTTCGCGACTAAATTTTTGATTCGTGGATTGGGTGAATACTAAGGTTTTAATTTTTCCTATTTCTTTCTCATTCTTTTTCTTTTCAATATTTTTAAAGATTGTTCTTGAGATCAACTGTATGATTAATATACTCTTTGATCTCTTGAATTTATTTGGGTATAAAACATTTCACTAGCGTAGATGATTTATACATTGACATCTATTGAGATGAATAGACTTAATTGATGACCTCGAAAGTCAATTTAATCTAGGTTCTAATGTTCTTTTGATTTAAATGGAATTTCTTGAATGTTTGTATTGACCTAGTGAAATATATTAACAAAGAGAGAAATCATTAGGGTTCTAATGTTTGTATTAACCTAGCGGAATATCAAATGTCCTAACCCTAATCTTTTGTGAACGAACCCTTGAATGAGATTGATCTATTTTATTAGCTTGGAAATAAGCATAAAGTGATAACAGTTATAATGCCAATCCATGAATCCCTTCATATCTTGATTGCTTTCTTGCCATTTAATTCATGCTTTCTTTGGTTAATAATAAATCAATCAAATCAAACCCCTTTTCTTGGTTACTATTGCACTATTCGAATTACTTATTGATATATAGGTCTTTATGAATTTGACCCTTGCAATTGCATATTACTAATATTGATAACTAGTGCACTTGCTAGGTAAATTATAATTAGAGGGAGAAATCCTCCATCAAGTTTTTGGCATCGTTGTCGGGGACTTGTTGTGATTAAAAAAGTTAATTTCTTTAGTGCATGCTTGGTCGACGTTCTTTTATTTCTACCTTGGAGCCATTAAACGACGACATTGATAAACTAGGTCATCGTCTTAAGAAACTAGAATTAAAAGAGGGCAATCCCCTCGAAATAGACCTAGAAGAAGAACTTAATCCCTCTTACGCCGGGGTAGAGGAAGAAAATACGAGATGGCAATACAACCGGCTCAAATAATGCAGGACTTCTTACGTCCTAATGTAGACACATCAGTGTCTTATATTATCTTTGTCACGAAGCGAAAGAAATTTGAGGTCAAGAGTCAATATTTTGCTATGTTACCCAATTACCAAGATCTTTCGACCGAAGACCCTTTAGCCTTTCTAAGAGATTATATGATGATTGTTTCACACTTCCCAAGCAAAGAGGGAGTGAGTGATGATCATATGATGTTAAAATGCTTCCCCTACACTATGAAGGGGAATGCTAAGACTTGGTTGATTATGCTCACACCTAGGAGCATAAGCACATGTGATGAATTACATGATACATTTTTACAAAAATATTACCCCCATCCCACATTGGCCACATATAGAAAAAGATCATTGGCTTTACACAAGATATAGGAAAACCTTTCCATAAGGCTTGGGATAGGTTTACGATGTTGTTGGTCCAATGTCCTCACCACAATTTTCCTCTTCCATACTTGAACCAAACATTGTATGATGGCCTAAATCCTGTTAATCTAGTCATCGTTGACAATGCCGCAGGCGGCTTTCTAGGATCCAAAACCCCACGAGAGACTCAAGACATGTTTGAAATTTTGGGAGTTAACTCCCAACAAAAGAGTACTAGAGGGAAGGTGAGAGGTGTGCTTGAATTGGGCACAAGTGATGAGCTAGCTAGGCAGATAGATGAAATACATAAGAAATTTGATATGTTAACTACTCATGGTACATCCCCAAGTACCAATGTTATTCATGATGATTGCTCTATATATGGTTTATATACTCATTCTATTAACTTCTGTCCTAGTGGTGCACAATTTGTTATTGATAATCAGCAGGAGCATGCATTAAATGGGTACAACCCAAGGCCGCCCCAAAACAATCCTTATAGCAATACTTACAATACGAGGTGGAGGAATCATCCAAAATTCTCATAGGTAGGTAATAAAAATAAGCCCCTTCACACTCCTCCACAACAACTGGTGTTTGAGGCAAAGAAAGAGTCGTGGGAAGCGACGATTGAGACGATAAGGATGGAACATCGGCAATTATCGAGGCAACATGATCTTTGCCAATAAAAAAGTTTGAAATACAAATAGGGCAACTTGCTGAATCCCTTCAAGGTCACATGCCCGGTACTTTTCCAAGTCAAAAGAAACAAGCTATGACCATATCCACCCTATAGAATGGCAAAGTGGTAGGTAATGAGGTAATTTCTCCTTCTCCTCCTCAAAATGCTGAAAGAGAAGTTGAAAAAAATACAAATGGATTGAGGGAAAATCCCAAAGATGCTTATATACCCCTCAAGCCATATGTGCCACCGGTGCCGTTTCTCGGTCGGTTGATGAGACTCAAGATTGAGCAACAAATGAAGAGTTAAAGGACATGTTTTCCAATGCCAATATAAATCTCCCATTGCTTAAAGTGATTAAAAAAATTCCTGCCTATTCAATTTTTTTCAAGGAAATTAACTCTAAAAATCATAGGTATGGAAAAGATGAAAAATTGATCATGGGAGAGAGTGTTAGTGCCATAGTTCGACAAGACCTCCCACCCAAATAAAAGGATTCCAAAATTTTCACATTTTCTATTAATTTGGGGGATTATAGTTAGGTGAAAGCGATGTTGTACCTTGGTGCTACCATCAATTTATTACCTTAATCCATGTACTTGAAATGGGGCATGTCTGAGTTGAAGCCTACCATAATAACGCTCATTTTCTCACTACAAGAAAACTGCCAAATAGCGACGAAAATTAGCGACGGACCAAATTCTGTCGCTATTAGCGACGGATTAACGAGGGAAGCAAAATAAAACGAAAAAAGCCCGCCCATTTTAACGACGGATTTAGCGACGGAATAACGACGGATTACAAAAATTTTTAACGACGGATTTTTTCTGTCGCTAAATAAATAAAAAATAAATAAATATTTTTTCTTTTGAAAATTAGCGACGGATTTAGCGACGGATTTAACAAAAATAAATTACCGACGGAATTATTCTGTCGCTAAATAATTAAAAATAAAAAAAATATTTTTCTTTTAAAATACCGACGGATTTAGTGACGGAAATTGTTTTTTTTTTTAAAAAATTAACTTTTTTTCTAACTTTTTTTATGTAACTTTTTGAAAAAAAACTTCAATGCTAAAAATGTCCAAAATATTTATTTATATTCATAAAAAATAAAAAAAACCTATACATTTATAAATAAAAATTAAAGAATTTTACACGTCCCTGATTTCTTGATTATACTTTCATTTGTTTATTATTTTTCTAACTTTTATTATATAACTTTTTGAAAAAAAACTTCAATATTAAAAAGTGTCCAAAATATTTATTTATATTCATAAAAAATAAAAAGAACTATACATTTATAAATAAAAATTAAAGAATTTTACCTGTCCCTGATTTCTTTAATATACTTTCATTTGTTTTTTTTTTTTCTAAATTTTTTATATAACTTTTGAAAAAAAATTCAATAAAAAAAATGTCTAAAATATTTATTTATATTCATAAAAAATAAAAAAAACTATACATTTATAAATAAAAAATGTCCAAACTATACCCTATAGGGTATACCCTATAGGGTTTAGGGTATACCATATACCCTATAGGGTATACCCTATACCCTATACACTATACCCTATACCCTATAGGGTATACCCTATACCCTATAGGGTATACCCTATAGAGGGTATACCCAATAGGATATACCCTAGATGGTATACCCAATAGGATATACCCTATACCCTATAGCCTATAGGGTATACCCTATACCCTATAGGGTTTAGGGTATAGGGTATACCCTATAGGGTATACCCTATAGGGTATAGGGTACAGGGTATACCCTATAGGGTTTAGGGTATACCTATAGGGTATACCCTATAGGGTATAGGATATAGGGTGTACCCTATAGGGTATACCCTATACCCTATATACTATACCCTGAATAATATACCCTATACCCTATACCCTATATATTATACCCTATACCGTATGCCCTATGCCCTATACCCTATACCATATACTCTATATACTATACCCTATACCATATACCTTATACCCTATACCCTATACCCTATTCTCTATACTCTATACCCTATAACCTATACCCTATATCCTATATGTACCCTATACCATATACCTTATACCCTATACCCTTATTCTATATACTATACCCTATACCCTATGCCCTATAAGCTATGTCTTATACCCTATGCCCTATACCCTATGCTCTATACCCTAAATACTATACCCTATACCTTATACCCTATAGGGTATACCCTATAGGATATACCCTATAGGGTTTAGGGTATACCCTATAGGTTATACCCTATAGGGTTTAGGGTATACCCTATAGGGTATAGGGTATACCCTTTAGGGTATACCCTATACCCTATATACTATTCCCTATGTACTTTACCCTATACCATATACCCTATACCCTATACCCTATATACTATACCCTATGCCCTATACCCTATCCCCTATACCCTATGCTCTATACCCTATATACTATACCCTATATACTATACCCTATACCCTTTACCCTATACTCTATACTCTATACCCTATACCCTATACCCTATATACTATATCCTATTCCATATACCCTATACTCTATACCCTATACCCTATTGTTAGTGTTATGCCCTAGGCCTATGATTTATAGACTTATGTGTTGACATTATTTATTATTATATGAGATGTTTATCATTTGATTATTATATGTTTTGTATATTTGTTTATAATAATCTTCGTCCCTAATTATTAAGAGAATAATTAGTATAATTTCAATGGATAATCATGTGATGATTATATGCATAGAGATGCACATTGAAATTATGGGTACTTGTTAGAGAACAAGTGACTGGACATGACCCGCATGAGATTTATGTCATGGTCAAATGTCATAAATAAATCTCATAAGGTTACTTCATTTAGTCCCTAGACCTGAGATTATCATGACCTTACATATGATGAAAGTCATGTTTGATTTTAGTCAAACGGTATCTTAACACGATATCTATAAAGGCTATCTTTGGCATGATCGGATTCATGATGGGAAGGGTAATAAGTCAAGATGGAATTTGTCCCTCGGAAGTGATATGTTTTGCTTGGGCCCCTCGATGAGTGATAATGATGAAAGTGTATGGCCGTACCCCAATATGATTGGAATTATCATTATACTCAAAAATCGAGAAAGCATTGAACAAAGACAAGTTGACAAGGACCATGACTTGTGTTCAATACAACATCGTGAGACAAAGGGAGAAATGGAAGTACACCATTGGAAACGTGAACTCTTACGTTATATTATTTGGGTAGACATAATGGCTTGCTAGAGTCCGCTTATGTCTTATGAGGTTCGATATGATCGAACTCATTGCCAACATAATATAATCCTATTGGGTCACACACAACTAGAATGAATTGGTTAAACCATTGGAAGAATGATTGAGAGTTTCTGTACCTGGCTACCTTTGTCACGCGACATACTTAGCCATGTGGCTGAGTATACCGCGCGACATAATAAGCCACCAGACGCGGATTGATAGCCTGGTCTCCTAATTCGATTAGGAAACATATTCATGCCAATGTAGTATAAATATGAGAAGTCTGTCAACCCTAATAGTATAGCCGAATTTTTCAAGCAAAATTCACAACAAAATACTCTCAATATTCTTCAAGGTTTAGATCTAGCAATCATCAAGAAATCGTTCTTGAATTCATTCAAAGGTGTGGATACCGAAAGAGGGTCTTCGCTCGTTCATCGAACAAGGCCTAGAGTTCAAGCAAGTTGGAGAACGAAGTTTGTGATTCGATATCACATAATCAAATCGTTCGATAGCTCAAGAACGGAAAGCGTTCAAGGTTGGTAAAATTCTATCTCATAGTTTTCAAGTTAATTGTATAGAACGGATCCTAGGGCTTCTTGGGTTTTATGTTTTTAATGCTTAATTCCGCTGCGCATGGACCCGTAAAATCCAACAGTGGTATCAGAGCCCCGTTCGTATGATTAAGTTTGAATTAACATGCTAGATTTAAGATATAAATTATTTATATGCTTATTGCATGTTTTTGTATGCGATAGAATTTTTGATTGTTTATGTGAAACAATATGAAAAATCGTTTTCGAATTATGTTGAATTAAATCTGTAAAAGGGTTGTTTTATATGATTTAATTGCCATGTGATCTGAATTGATTGAAATCTGGAAGTTCTGCGAACTGGCTGCTTAGGTCGCGCGACATAGTAAGCCATATGTGGAAATCTGGTAATCTGGCTAGTTATGTCACGCGACAAATCTAGCCCTCTGGCTGATGTTGTCACGCGACATAATAAGCCAAATCTGAGCAGAATCAGTTTGTTTAATTTTTCTGCTATTCTGTGATTGTGTTTACAATCTGATATGTTCATATGATAATTTGGATACTATAAAGTTAAGTTTATAAGGCTATGCTAGATTGATTGATTGTTTATGAATGCTTAGTTGATTAAAATATGATTTTAATAATTATTGCGATGTATGTTTTATTTGTTCTTACATGCTAAGAATTTTAATTAGATGTTTAGTTGAAACATGATATTAAAGTTTCCTAATATGTTTAGATTTAGACATTGTAAATTTAGGAATTTATGATTGTTTATGGAAACAAGTCATAATTACGCGAAATTTAAAAGGAAATTGATTGTTTATAAAAGGTAGTGATTATGTTGCCAAATCAGAGCTGATTTCTAATTGTGCATGTCTAGGAGAGTTCTGTCTAAGGAAGAGTTGGTACTTAAGTAGTCCTTGTGGCTCACCTATCTTCCTGGGAACTTACCTGGTGCATGATTATGACTATCTTTGCTGATATGCTTATAATCTACCTTAAAGAACCTTCATTTAACTTTTAAGTTCTTTATGCCAATTCATGATTAAAACACTTGAGACCATTCGGATAGTTTTGGGTGGACTTGCCATAGCAAGGTGCTTTGATTCTATTCTAATGCGAGCAAGATGAGGAAATGGTGGTTCCTATACGTTTAAAGTGAATGAACTTAATTGGGTTATCAAAATGGTTTTGGACCCAAGGCATAAGATGAGATTAAAATATGCCTAGACATATGATGTCTTGAATAAATCTCATAAAAGATCTAAGAGTCATATATGTGATATGATTGATGTTTTCTACCTAATTAATTTAATTTTGAGCGGTTTGCCATATCAAACTTAAAATTGAATTAAAGTGGATCTTAGCCCATTAAATGTATATTATGCTTATTTGCATTTGAAGGTGTATAATTTAGTGGGAGCATTTATATAAATGCATTATACTTTTCATATAATATGTTTACTTATATGTATTCATATTTTATGTATATCTTTTTGTAGAATAAATGGCATCAAACAATAATCACCTGTCACTGCGATCTCTCCTTGAGAAGGAGAAGTTGGAAGAGAATGGTACAAACTATATGGATTGGATCCGTAGCCTGAGAATTGTTCTAAGGCAAGAGGAGAAATTGTACGTTCTCGAGGAACCTATTCCACCTGAACCTGCTGCCAATGCTGCTAGGGCAGTAAGGGAACAATATCTGAAGCACAAGCGTGACTCTACAGATGTTGGTTGCCTTATGCTCTCCGCCATGTGCAAGAACCTTCAGAAGGATCTTGAGCACTTGGGGACAGTCGACTTAAACAATCTACTGATGGAAATGTTCCAAGTACAAGCTAGGCAAGAAAGGTACAACACAGTTGCAATCTTGACCTCATGCAAGATGAGTGAAGGACAAGCTGTTGGTCCCCATGCTCTCAAGTTGAAGGGCCACATTGAGCATCTTGAAAGGCTCGGTTTTCCAATTAGCCAAGAGTTGGCTACCGACATAATATTGAATTCATTACCCAAAAGTTTTAGTAATTTCATAATGCACTATAACATGGGTGGAATGAATAAAAACCTTTCCGAGTTAGTTCAAATGTTGAACACTGCGGAAACCAATATTGTCGAGAAGAAAACCGACCAAGTGCTAATGGTTAACAAGGGGAAGGGTTTCAAGGGTAAAGGAAAAGCAAAGGTTGCTAATCCTAAGGCAAAAGTTGCCAAACCCAAAGAGGCTCCCAAGCCTAAAGAGGCTAAGCCTAAGTCCCAAGAGGACGCGATGCTGCTTCCATTGCAATGAGATTGGACATTGGAGGAGAAAGCTGCGCAAAATACAAGGAAGCACCGAAGAAGGGCAAAGGAGTTGCTTCGACTTCGGGTATCTTTATTATAGATATATTCCTATCTACTTCTAGTTCTTGGGTATTGGATACCGGATGTGGAACTCACATTTGTTTAAATGTGCAGGGGTCTAAGAAACGAGAATGATGCTTAAGGAAGGTGAAGTGGACCTACGTGTGGGGAATGGAGCAAGAGTTCTTTGCATTAGCCGTAGGAACTTATGAAGTTACTTTACCTAGTGGACTAATACTTGTTTTGAACAATTGTTATTACGTTCCGGCTTTAAGTAGGAATATTATTTCGATTTCATTTTGGATAATGAAGGTTTTAATTTTCTTATATGTGATAAGAAATTTTCCATTTATAAGAGTGATATGCATTATTGTCTTATTTGTTTCATTCAATGGCCTTTATATTCTTGATATTGAAAATCGTGATAATGATTTCTATAACATTAACAAGAAATCTAAACCCAATGATGTAAACCACACTTACTTATGGCATTGTCGTCTTGGCCATATAAACGAGAAACGCATTTCTAAACTCCACAAAGAGGGATTTTTGGACTCACATGATTATGAATCTTATGAGACATGCGAATCTTGTTTACTTGGCAAGATGACCAAGGACCCATTTACCAAAACCGGTGAAAGGGCGGGCGACTTATTAGGACTCATACATACCGATGTATGTGGGCCTATGAGTAGCAATGCTAGGGGAGGATTTCGGTACTTCATAACATTCACTGATGATTATAGTAGATTTGGATATGTTTATCTAATGAAACATAAAAGTGAATCGTTTGAGATATTTCGAATATTTCAAAATGAGGTGCAAAATCAACTTGGCAAAACTATTAAGGTACTTCGATCCGATCGAGGTGGTGAATATTTGAGCCAAGAATTTGACAGTCATTTTAAGAGTTGTGGAATCGTTTCAGAACTCTCTCCACCCGGAATACCACAATGGAATGGTGTGTCTGAAAGGAGGAACAGAACTTTGTTGGACATGGTTCGTTCTATGATGAGTCAAGTTGAGCTTCCTTTATCCTTTTGGGGACATACACTAGAAACTGCTGCTTTCACTATAAACAGAGTTCCTACCAAATCTGTTCAAAAGACCCCATATGAGATGTGGCATGGAAGAAAACCTAGTTTGTCTTTCATGAAGATTTGGGGTTGCGATGCATATGTCAAGAAGTTAACTTCTGACAAGCTAGCACCTAAATCCGATAAATGTGTTTTCGTGGATTATCCTAAGGAAACCAAAGGATACTATTTCTACAACCGAAATGAGAACAAAGTATTTGTTGCTCGAAATGGTACTTTCTTAGAAAAGGATTTTCTTCGCAAAGGAACCAGTGGGAGTAAAATAGATCTTGACGAAGTTTGAGAACCCGAAAACAACATTGAACCAATGGTAGAGACTGAACCAAATTCACAAAGAGTTGTGGAACCGGTTCAAGATGCACAAGTTCTTCGCCGAAGTGGTAGGTCACGATCCGAACCCGAGAGATATGGATTTCTCGTTACGAAAAGTGATGAAGTGGAGTTAATCGAAAACGATGAACCTACTTGCTATCAAGAAGTGATATCTGCTCCTAATTCGGAAAAATGGCAAGAGGCCATGGAGTCCAAATTACAATCCATGGCTGATAATCAAGTTTGGAACTTGATTGATCCACCCGAAGGTGTAAAAACCATAGGGTGCAAATGGGTCTTCAAGAAGAAGACCGACATGGATGGGAAGGTGCACACCTATAAGGCTAGGCTAGTAGCTAAGGGATATAGGCAGTTTCATGGCATAGACTATGATGAAACCTTCTCGCCTGTAGCTATGCTTAAGTCTATTAGAATTTTAATTGCCATAGCCGCATATTATGACTATGAGATATGGCAAATGGATGTCAAAACAGCTTTCCTTAATGGGAAGTTACTTGAGGATGTATACATGATACAACCTGAAGGTTTTATCGACCCGTAAAATTCTAACAAGGTGTGTAAGTTGCAGAAATCCATTTATGGATTGAAGCAAGCTTCTAGGAGTTGGAATCTACGTTTTGATGAAGCAATCAAGGAGTTTGGCTTTATCAAAAACTAAGATGAACCTTGTGTATACAAGAAAATTAGTGGGAGCGTAGCACTATTTTTAGTGTTGTATGTCGACGATATCTTACTCATTGGAAATGACATTCCTGCACTACAGATTGTTAAGTCTTGGTTAGGAAAGTGCTTTTCAATGAAAGATATGGGTGAATCCGCATATATCCTTGGTATCAAGATCTATAGAGATAGATCCAAGAGGATGATTGGTTTAAGTCAAAGTACTTACATTGACAAAGTCCTTAAAAGATTCCAAATGGAAAATTCTAAAAAAGGAAACTTGCCAATGTTGCATGGTATATCTCTTAGCAAGAATCAAAGTCCTAAGACTAATGATGAGCGAAAGAGAATGAATGGTATTCCATATGTTTCGGCAATTGGGTCTATCATGTATGCTATGTTATGTACTAGACCCGATGTCTCGTGTGCTCTAAGCATGACGAGTAGGTACCAATCGGATCCCGGCGAACCATATTGGATAGCAGTCAAGAACATCCTTAAATACTTACGAAGAACTAAGGATGTATTCTTGGTCTTTGGAGGAATGGAAGAAGATCTTGTAGTCAAAGGCTACACAGATGCTAGTTTCCAAACCGACAAGGATGATTTCAGATCGCAGTCTGGATTTTTGTTTACGCTTAATGGAGGCACTGTGAGTTGGAAAAGTTCCAAGCAAAGTACCGTCGCTGATTCTACAACCGAAGCTGAGTACATAGCGGCATCCGATGCAGCTAAGGAAGCAGTTTGGATCAAGAAGTTCATTAGTGATTTGGAAGTCGTTCCAAGCATCAGAGATCCTATTGAACTTTACTGTGACAACAATGGTGCCATTGCACAAGCAAAGGAACCAATGTCACACCAGAGATTCAAACACATACTTCGACGTTTCCACATTAACGAGAGATATGTGAAAGGGAAGACGTAAAGATATGCAGAGTAGACACTGATGACAACGTGGCGGACCCATTAACTAAGGCTCTCCCGCAAGCTAAGCATGATGGTCATGTTAGGTCCATGGGTATTCGATACATGGTAGATTGGGCCTAGTGCAAGTGGGAGACTGTTAGTGTTATGCCCTAGGCCTATGATTGATAGACTTATGTGTTGACATTATTTATTATTATATGAGATGTTTATTATTTGATTATTATATGTTTTGTATATTTGTTTATAATAATCTCCGTCCCTAATTATTAAGAGAATAATTAGTATAATTTTCAATGGATAATCATGTGATGATTATATGCATAGAGATGCACATTGAAATTATGGGTACTTGTTAGAGAACAAGTGACTGGACATGACCCACATGAGATTTATGTCATGGTCAAATGTCATAAGTAAATCTCATAAGGTTACTTCATTTAGTCCCTAGACCTGAGATTATCATGACTTTACATATGATGAAAGTCATGTTTGATTTTAGTCAAACGGTATCTTAACACGATATCTATAAAGGCTATCTTTGGCGTGATCGGATTCATGATGGGAAGGGTGATAAGTCAAGATGGAATTTGTCCCTCGGAAGAGAGATGTTTTGCTTGGGCCCCTCGATGAGTGATAATGATGAAAGTGTATGACCGTACCCCAATATGATTGGAATTATCATTATACTCAAGAATCGAGAAAGCATTGAACAAAGACAAGTTGACAAGGACCATGACTTGTGTTCAATACAATATCGTGAGACAAAGGGAGAAATGGAAGTACACCATTGGAAACGTGAACTCTTACGTTATATTATTTGGGTAGACATAATGGCTTGCTAGAGTCCGCTTATGTCTTATGAGGTTCGATATGATCGAACTCAATGCCAACATAATATAATCCTATTGGGTCACACACAACTAGAATGAATTGGTTAAACCATTGGAAGAATGATTGAGAGTTTCTGTACCTGGCTACCTTTGTCACGCGACATACTTAGCCATGTGGCTGAGTATACCGCGCGACATAATAAGCCACCAGACGCGGATTGACAGCCTGGTCTCCTAATTCGATTAGGAAACATATTCATGCCAATGTAGTATAAATATGAGAGGTCTGTCAACCCTAATAGTCTAGCCGAAATTTTCAAGCAAAATTCACAACAAAATACTCTCAATATTCTTCAAGGTTTAGATCTAGCAATCATCAAGAAATCGTTCTTGAATTCATTCAAAGGTGTGGATACCGAAAGAGGGTCTTCGCTCGTTCATCGATCAAGGCCCAGAGTTAAAGCAAGTTGAAGAACGAAGTTTGTGAATCGATATCACATAATCAAATCGTTCGATAGCTCAAGAACGGAAAGCGTTCAAGGTTGGTAAAATTCTATCTCATAGTTTTCAAGTTAATTGTATAGAACGGATCCTAGGGCTTCTTGGGTTTTATGTTTTTAATGCTTAATTTCGCTGCGCATGGACCCATAAAACCCAACACCTATACCCTATATACTATACCCTATACCTTATACCCTATAGGATATACCCTATAGGGTTTAGGGTATACCCTATAGGTTATACCCTATAGGGTTTAGGGTATACCCTATAGGGTATAGGTTATACCCTATAGGGTACACCCTATACCCTATGATTTCTCAGGAGCAAACTGGCTTTGTGAAGGGTAGGGGTATTCAGGAGAATATTGCGTTGGCCCATGAGTTGGTGCACAGGATTGATCAGAAGGTAACAGGGGGTAATGTTCTTTTTAAACTTGACATGTCCAAGGCATATGATCGTTTGGAGTGGGACTTCCTGTTTCGTGCGTTGGTTTTGTTTGGTTTCAGCGATAGGAGCAGGGACTTGATATGGAGGTTGGTCCAAGGTAACTGGTATTCGGTCCGAATGGGGGGTATTTTTCATGGTTTCTTTGCTTCATCTCGTGGGTGTAAGTGCTCCAATTTGAGTTGTTAGTATTTTCGTTAGAAAATTAATGAAAGTTTTAACATTCCTAACATTTCTAACAATTCCTAACATTTCTAACAAGACAAGGATAAATTAGGGATTGCCATTTAGAGTTAAGCATGGAAAAGAATCTTACAAAAGCAAAAGAATTGTAAAAACCCGAAATGGGAAGCTGCAGTCAACAGCCTGGTGGCTTAATTTGAAAAATATTCTCCCTCTCCAAAGCCTGGAGCAGCATTTAATGCACCAGGCATGCTTACAGAACCCTCCGCGCGGATACTAATGTAAGTCTACAGTGGCCTATAAATTGAACCCTCCTCTCTCAGTTTACACAACAAAAATTTACTCACAGAAGCAAAACTCTGGCAAAAAATAGGGAAAAACAGTGGGAATTCCCTTGAATTGCCACCATTTTCTCTTGAATCTTTCCCAAACCCCACTCACTCCAAACATTCTCAAATCACTCTCATACATACACAAGCCCAAGCTTAAATCACCCCTTAGGAGGAGGATTAGAGAGAAAACATAGAGGACTTAAGTGTTATCTACTTGTTTTCTCTTTGACCTACTCTAATCACAAACCCTAAACACATTCAAACCCTAAACACTTTAAAGCCTTGAATCCACTCAAACTCAAACACAAACACAAGGGAAGATAGGTATAACCTCCCTCTCCCTACCCTAAATCTCTCTCATCCATGCATGCATCTCAAACTTTAAAGATGTAATTTGTTCATTTCTTGCCTTAGATCCAAGAGGATCACCTTGAAAGTTCATCTCCATGGATGATCCTCTACAAGGATCAACATTCTTTTCAAAGTGTCTTTACTTACTTGCAAACACATTTTCAAAACCCTAAAAATCATTTTCATACATCAAATCTTCATTTTCAGGGATAAAATTCCCCTTCCCATGCAAATGAAATGCTTAAGTCCTAATGTACCCTAAGGATGGATTGATCTAGTAGATCAGCAATAAAATTTATAGTGACTACTAATCAAAGCCTAAGGAGATGGTGATAAGCATGGATGCCAAACCCCCTTTAAAATCATGTTTTTCTTCAAGAGAAAGTTGCTGTCCAGTAGCCTTTCTCTAAGACCTCTGTCCATGGTCTAATTTTTTGGACATACAGAAACTTGTAATTTGGTATTGACTACAAAACACTTTTTGTAGCCAATATCCAGAGATTTCCAGAAATATTTTCACTTTATTTTTTGCGTGAGTAAAACTCCCTTTTTCAAATTATCTTTTAAAAGTCAATTCATCAGTCTCTGGAAATCCAGATTTCATATCTGAGATTTCCAGAAGGTTTTGGTCCACCAAATCATCTCCAAATGGGAAAGTTATTTAACAGAAACCTTATTTAAGGTGTTTTGAACAACTTTCATTCTCTGACTTTCCCCATATTTTGAAGTTTTAAAGCCCTTAAACCCATTTTAAAATCAAGTGTCCACGGCCTTTTTCATTCTGGCAGAATTGGTTTTCAACTTCAAAAGGTCTTTTGAGTACCAAAACTCAACTCTAAAATCACACCAAAAATCATGGGACTTTTTCAAAGTCTTACAAAGAGTCCTAAATTTTTACTTTTCAGTTTGACCTTATTTTGGCCAAAACACACACACACACACACACACACACAAACAAATGTTTTTTAATGCTTGGAAGACTCGTTTTACGAGGCACTCCGGGTGAACACTAACGTTCTTCCCGGAGTGTAACGTGACCTCCGAACCCAAATCTCTAATATCGGGCATTTTTCAAAGTTTTGGCCCTTAAAATAAAAATGGCGTGACGACTCCGTTTGATTTCAAAATCAGGTACATCACAGTGGCGACTCCGCTGGGGATTAATAAGTTTTATCTTTTCAAAAAAAAAAGAAAAACTTTTGAGGGTCAAGCTTCCGTCCCGGCATTTGAAACCGTTTGTTGTGTGTGTGTGGATTTTTCACATTTTCGTGTTGTTTTGGTCGCCTCGGAAAAAGTCAAAATTTTGACTATCGGACCCGTTGACTTGAATTTTGAATTATGTGTTTATGTGCTTATGTGTGCATTTACTTTTAAAAAAAAAAAAAGATTTCCAAAAAAAAAAGGACTTCAAAAAAAAATTTCAAAAAAAAATCAAAAAAAAAAGAGGATTTTTCAAAAAAAAAAAAGGGTTTCAAAAAAAAATCATTTTGTGAATGCATCATACTTTTTAAGACACATGCGAAAATTTCTATTTTACTCAGAAAAAGAAGATAGACTGCTTGCACACTACGCGCACGTGACCTTACACTGCACACTACGTCCCTAACCCGGGGAAATCCCTGTAGCGGCCTGTTTGGTCTTATTACGCCTCTCGGTGCAAGCACGGGACTACCCAAACATCCCATGGAGCCTCGTGTCGATCATGCACTTGTCCGTGACACACTTTGTCCGAGACCCGGTTGGTTTTTAGTCGGTCCCGTGTCATGCCCTGTCTGTGTATAGACCTTTCCTTTCAAGCCTTAGTCGGCATACCAAGTCAATATCTTTCGGGACCCTAATCAGTCGAAGTCCTACCGGTTTTCCGTCACGGGCCTTGACCAGATATTGACTGGCGCCTTGACTTTGACTGGCACAAATTATACACTGACTCCCAAAGATGACACCGAGTCATCAAGGATTAACGATTATTCCATGCCCAATTACGACCTAATTGACGACAAGTCAAGATCAATTGTGGACATTTATCAGTCCGAATCATGCCGACTTTTTGTCGAGCCCTCGGGCATGATCTTGACTTTGACGTCAGCTTTGTCCGTAATTTACATCGAATGCTCGTTAAAACTCGATTACCCGCCATACTTTTAGGATCGTTTTCATTTTCGGTCGGTGGGACCCGCTTGCCCTATAGGACCCTCGCCCGGGGCTGTCCACCCTGGGAAGTCAAAATACAGGTGGAATACGAGGGGCTTATAGACGTAGTAATGGGGCCCACTGATCCAGGATCCAGAGTAGTTTGCGAAAAAGAAGAGCATTCTTTTCCAACCGATTAGGTTAATAAAACATGTTTTAAGTAAATTTAAACGAATAATCGCATGTTGCATGAGCCCTAAGCCCAAACACCAACCTGTTCCGCTTTCCCGAGTCTGAACCACACCCTTTTGTGCCTTCCATAGTAAGCAAAGTTTGGATCAAGACCCCGGGTCATCATTTGCTCACTCGGTCATTCCGGAGTCGATACTTCATCGCTTTCCTCCTTCGCTTCACTCAAAGTTTTAATGGCCAACTCGAGAGGAGAACTGTGGGGACGTACAACTCCGCACCCCGAAAATCCTCAAAATGCCGAGCAAAGTGGAATCAGATGTTGGAACGGATAAGACAACATCAAGAGGCTCGGATCAGTCAGTTATTGGAAGGTATCGTAACCCGTGGCTAACAATTGTTCGCAACCCTAATGGAACCTTTACGGTTGATGCGAAGATTGGAACTAATTACCCTCCCGGCATGCCAACTACCATCAAATGCCCTGTTCCCTTTCGTGTGGAACTACTAATGGGCCAAGCATCCCCACCTATCACTCGGCCCGCCACTTGGCCTCATTGTATCAATACTCCTCGACATCCGATATTGGTCAACTTCCCCGCGCCTCTCGGTTTTCACCTTTGGGTTTCAATCCGTCCGTTTCGCCCGCAGCCTTGGAATGGAGTCGGTTCGCTACTCCAAAACCTCGGTCCGGCCCGGCCATCAGTCTGGAATTGGTCGATTCGACATCGCAGCCCCTACAGCTCGATACTCCTCAACAGCCCGATCTAGGTCAACCCGCCCCGGTGCCTCTCGTGTCTCACCACAAGGATTGAATCGCTTGGCTTTCGCCCCACGGCTTGGAAGGGGCCAGTTTACTACTTCACAATATCATTCTCGGTTCGGGTCATCATCTCGGAATGGGTCTGTTTCACGACTTCTTAAGCCCAGCAGCTTGACATGGCTCCGCAAGCCATTTTGGGACGCTCGCTTCTCGGGCTCCATGGTCCCGTAGGGTGGCCGCCTTGCTTCCTCCAATTCTCGAAGCACACTTGCCCCTATGATACTGCAAGATCACATAGGCCACCAGGCTCTTATCACCACTTCATCAGGTTTACCGTATTCACAACATCCTCCAAGCTCTACCTCGCCCCTCCGGTTGGGAAGTCCGACAAGGTCAAATGCCCCTCATCAAATTCTCCACTCCTACATTGCATACGCAAGCCGCTCCTCAAGCCATCAAGTACAGTATGCACATTACCCTTATAGTCACGTTCCTCAGTGTGATCAAGACACATTCAGTCCTACTGTTGCGATGCCTCAAATCTTATATCTTCAGCAGCCTTTTGGATCCGCACTCACTGCTCCCTGGTATCCAACCATTACGAGCCATATATCCTCATCTTCGGCAACTGCCAGGCCTTATGAGGAGGGTTACGGTCACGCTTTTAATGCTCAGACTGTCATTCCTCCCACCAGAGTACTTCCTACTGTGGTTTCATTTGCTAATGCCAATCTTGTGGCGGGGTCATGCGGTCCTAGTGTTCCTATTGACTCGTCCAATGGATTATTGGTAGAACCAATTAACAAAATACAAAAAAAGCCTAGCAACGAATGTATCAATGATCGCTCAACTCGGGCCATCTCACCATACCAATCTTGTGTATCTGACATGAATGAGTCTTACCAAAAGTCAAATCTCGACGCTTACATCGATGGTTACATCAAAAGGGTTCGTGCACGGGGAAGCACTACGGGTCGGAACATGTCCCATCGCTATAAACGTTACCCTTCCAACACGGCTGCAACATCCATCAAAGGAAAGAAGGCATTGCGTACAAATGACGGCATCCAAAATAACCAAGAAATGGTGGTCCTCTAAGGCAACGAGAACATTTTAAAGATTTTGGGATGCCCATGGGCTTAATTTTCAAGGGTTTAGTAAAGGAAGGCCTTTTGGAGCCTCTCAAGGACTACCATCCAAGGAGATCAAATGCACCCCTCGACATGAGTAAGCACTACGCCTTCCATGATCATTATGGCCACATGACCGACGACTGCACAGTATTGAAGAGAGCGGTTCAAGGGTTAATCGAAACAGGCAAGCTTGAGCGCCCCAATGGACCAAAACCAGTAAACCCTGTTCAGAATGGTGACCAAGTCAATGACCAAATCTCGAATCAAAGAGCACTAAGAGGTCATTCTCCCCCAAAGGAGAAACCACATCCCGAGGGTTTGGGTGTTCCCTTAAGCAAAGTTTTAAATAGCTTGCTAAAGCAGGGTCTCCTCGAACCCATGAGAAACTATCAGCCCAAGGATCCCAAAATCCCTTTGGACACCACTAAGCATTGTGCTTTCCACCAATATCACGGTCATATAACCGACAACTGCACAGCTTTGAGAAAGGCAATTCAGGGGTTTATTAAGAAGGGCAAACTTGAGCGCCTCAGTGATCTCAACCCTGCCAATGATCATTTCCCAAACAACACGAGTGTAAACATGATTGGGTTTTATGATTCAAGCTCCAAGCCAGGTGATTTAGTCGCAACAAATGTGGAGAATGGCTGGTTTGACTGCAACAAGCATGTGACCATGGCAAAGCCGGATTCGGTGAAATGCTTTGAACTCTCGCCCTCCGATAAGTTCACGACTGATGCCAAGATGATAACAATCTAATGGCAGAAAAGGCAACCGCCAGGGCCGGTGAGTGAGGAATTCCTGAAGTTACTAAAGGCGAGCATAGTCTGTCATAGCTTCATAAGGAATCTGCTTCCAATGCTGAAGGGTAGAGACGTGGTCCAACAACAAAGAGTAGCTAGACTAGGGGCTACCCATCCTTAAATATTAAAACAGTCCTTTAGTCAACCTTCATAGGTTTTAGTATTTTCTTCGTTCAATCAAGTCCTCCTTGGACATTGTAGTTAATCTTAAATTTTCTATAAAAGAGTCTTTTTCT
This sequence comes from Adenophora triphylla var. japonica, assembly GCA_022495995.1. NCBI lineage: Eukaryota > Viridiplantae > Streptophyta > Magnoliopsida > Asterales > Campanulaceae > Adenophora > Adenophora triphylla. The sequence goes on from JAFEMH010002030.1 coordinate 114,257, forward strand.
TTTCTTGCTAGACTTGAGACAGTATTTGCACAGCTACATTACATTTAATGAAATGGTTTTATTTTAAATGATCACTCGCATTGCCCAACAAATAATCTCTGGAAATGATTAAGATTTTAATTAATTGGTGCGAGAAAGTCAACTAATGCCCTCCCTATACACTTTCCTTACCTCACAAAAGCCTCCATCAAGCCATACACTTTCCAAAACATGTCCCCATCATCACCTTGACCAAGTCAACGACGGTGGCAGCATCAAAGAACAACAAAAGACCACTCAGCATCGGAAGATTGACCCCATGTCGACAAAAACCCAGGGGCCTGCTGTAAGTACCCAAATCTGGCTCATGCCTTCCGGTTAAATTTCCCGGCAATTTCGGTAAGTTTCCCGGTAATTCCCCGGACCTTCCTAGGGTTCCGGAAATATTCCGGAACAGTTCCAAATTAATTAAAGGCTGAAGAGGAGCCTTCCTAATTAAGAAACACGTTTTTCTTAATTAGGAAGAAGTTTCTAGAATTTGCCACCTTGCATGGTTCTAGAAATGCTGAGTCACAATGGATAATGCCGCACGGCTGCATTAGCTTGAGGTCCCTATCCGCACGGCCTCATTAGCCTTATCCAGACTGCCTATAAATAGAGCCCTCCTCTACCCATTTTAATAATCCACAAGAGGCATCAATTACTCATATTACGAAGAAATACTCCCAAGAAGGTGAAGAAGAAGGCCAAGAAGCTACCTCCCTCCTCCTTGAAGATCCAAGATCAACCTCTCCTCCTAGCTCCATCCAAAGAAGAAGGAAGCCATTGGTAACCTCGCACGCCCTAACCTCGCATCCTAATTGCTTTATAAATTGCTCATTGCATTGCCTTTATATTGCTTGGGACTTGGTAGATTAAAGATCACATCTTTATATTCCCCCTTCCCCTTTTGCATGCATTAGACATCATTTGTCATAAAAATGTAGTCTTTCCCTATAAAGGTGCATCCTTTGCACCTAAAACCCCCATTTTCCAATAAAAATGTCATTTTATGCATCCTTTGCATATAAAAATCGAATCTTTTCAATCAAAATGCATCCTTTGCATTCAAAATCCCTTTTCCAAGCATCATTTGCTTTAAAGATCATGTCTTTACCATAAACTAGCATCATATGCTTTTCAAAATGCAATCTTTATGCATCATTTGCATAATGAATGCCAATTTCTTCATAAAAATGCATCATTTGCATAAAAATCATATCTTTATGCATCATTTGCAATAAAGATCATTTCTTTGAATCAAATGCATCATTTGCAACCCAAAAATGTCATCTTTTCATTAAAAATGTCATTTTTACAAACATTCCCCCATTCCCCATTAGTAACCTCGGAACGGACCGATGTAAAAGATCCTATCTTTACATCGTACCTTCCATAAAGGTTTCATAATCTCTTTAGAAAAGGGACACCTTTGAACCCTATATCTCCGATTATCACTTAAGATGAGTATGAAGCATCTATACGAGCTCGACCATCTTAAAAGTGTAGGATTGATGGGCTAAGGACCCTCCTTTTCTAAAGAACCTCATCTTTGACTACAAAGAGAGTCATTCTCTCGATCACGCAAGTCCCAAGGTCCAAAAAATGCGATGATCACAAGTCCAAGATGAGGACGGGATCATAATCCCGAATACATAAAATCCAAGAAATCCCGAGCGACAACCAACAAATGGTTTGTACGTCCGGAAGATGACTTGGGACATTCCCTCCTTTATTTTCAAACACATGCACACAAGAAAGCACGCAAGCAAGCACGATTAATGGGATCTTGGGAGACTTGCTCCGGCAAGGCACCTTGGGTGAACGACGATCCGTTCTTCCCAAGGGGTAACTTAACCTCCGAACCCATAAAACCTTTTTTTCAAAGTTTTGAGGTAATCAAAATGGCGTGGCGACTTCATTTTTCAAATTAAACCGGATGTCTTCAAACTAGCGTGAATCCAACAAACACAAAATTTTTGGCACACATTCACAGTTTGGCGACTCTGCTGGGGAATATCCCAAAGGAGAAAAGCTTTTATTTTCAAAACAAAAATCGATACTCGGTATATAGGTGGAAACCACTTACCCTTCCTGTACACTCCCTGACGTGGGAGTTGGGATAACCGGTGGTTTAACAATCCCACGTACCGGTATCACTTTTCGAAAAAAAAATAAAAGAAAGCTTTTCCCTTTGAGCGGGTTAGACTCCCGTCGCTGATTTCATTAATCGTGCTTGCTTTATTTACCTTGCATTGCATCATTTGCATCTTGGAATCTGTGCATACTTTGAACGGGAAACAACCCGAAAAATAGCAAAAGGAGTGGAACCTGGAAAATTGATCCATCCAGTCGTACGGCTCAATCCTCCTTGGATTCTGACCGGGCGACCTCGTGCAATTCCACAAGGAAAATCATGGTTAATCCGGGCAGCCCCTAATGTACTTGGGGCTACTCACTCCATGACTCGATCGGGGCTCCCTTAAAATTTACGTGCTTACGTGTTGCATTTTCCCCGTCCCGAAAATCATTCCTTTAAAACACATTCATGAAAATCTCTGTTTTAACTCAAAAGGAACATTTTTAGGAGACCGCACACTACGCGCACCTCGATATATCCCGTACACTTTGCACGCACGTCCTTCAAACCCGAGGGTGGTTCCAAATGCAGTCACGACAGCCTTACGATGCTCCCGGCGCGCACGGAATCATCCCAACCTCCCCATGGCAGCCGGTGTCAACCAATGCACAAATTCCCGTGTCACACGTTTCAAAAACCGTGACTTTTGGTTGGTTTTTGGTCTAGTCCGTGTCATATAGCCCAGCTTGCATACCCTCGTAAAGGTCAAGCCTTAGTTCATAATCGGAAAAAGAACTCTGCCAAAATTCCGACAAGGAAAAATTGGCGAGATCTCGACTCCGACATTGACTATTGACCTTGACCTGCACGGAATGCGCAAGAGTCAAGACCGAGTCTTTGCCAACAAATCAAAAAGATCTTTCGCTCAAGCGAAGCTCTGCTAAAATTCCGACAAGGAAAAATTGGCAAGATCTTGACCCGGCATTGACTTCGATTCTAACTCACGCCCGGCGTATGCAACGAAGTTCAATGTGACACTGTGTCATCCGGCTTTTGCCGCCCGACACATGCCTATTATCTTCTCGGACATTACCGAAAGTCAAAACGTCATTCGCTCAAGCGAAATTCTGCCAAAATTCTATCAAGGCAGAAAGACGAGACTTTCCCGGTATTGCCTTGACTATAATCCGCATCGCTCGTGCGTTGAAAGTTCCTATGACCCGCTAGACCCGTTAGGAGCGTTCTTTACTCTCGGTCGGTGGGATCCGCGTGCCCTATAGGACCCTCGCCCGGGGCTGTCCACCCTGGGAGGTCGAAATACAGGTGGAATACGAGGGGCTTATAGACGTAGTGACGGAACCCACTGATCCAGGATCTAGAATAGTTGCGAAAAAGAAGGGCAACCCCCCCTTTTCCAACCAAATAGGAATAAATAAAAGACATGATTTTAAGTAAACTTGAACAATCAATGTAATCATAATTGCATTTTCTTATCTCTGATATCCCTAATCGAGACCTCCTCGGTCCGATTTTCGATTTTCCTATCCCGACCTTTCATGGTCAAATCCCTAATCGGGACCTCCTCGGTCCGATTTCAGATTTTTCATCTCGACCTTTCATGGTCAAACCCTTAATTGAGACCTCCTCGGTCCAATTTCCGATTTCCCTGTCTCGACCTTTCATGGTCAAACCCTTAATCGAGACCTCCTCGGTCCGATTTTCGATCTTCCATCTCCCGACCTTTCATGGTCAAATCCCTAATCGAGACCTCCTCGGTCCGATCTTCAATTTCCAATCTTGACCTTTCAAGGTCTCATCTTTTCCGGTCAATTAGGATTAGGAGAAAATGTGTTTTGAGTAAAAACTTAAGCGATAAGTGCATGTTACTTGAGCCTTTAGCCTAAACACTTACCTCCGAGTCTAAATCTTACCTACCTTACCTATCCCCGAGTCTAAACCTTGCCTATCCCTTTCCCGCAGCGAGAAAGAAGTGTGCGAGAATACCGGATCAGCGGCTTTTCAAAGCGTAAAACCTTAGGCGTAGATCGTCAAAGAGTCGAATGACAGATTTGACTATAAAACAAATGAGGGTGCGGTGAAATCGATGGTTAGGAAGGAAGAGTTAGTCCCGGCTTTGGAAAGCGCCCATAAGGTTCATCAGAACAGCAAGCCATGCTTATTGACGCACTCCGTCGTCATGGAGTTCGTGTCACAGCTGAGTCGAACGGTTCTCTCGGTGGTAGTCGAAGATGAGACTTCTGGAAACAAAGTGATTTCACCCCTTCATCCTATAACCAAGACCTTTCATCCTACAACCAATACCTTCCTCCATCCACATATGATCCCTTATCAAGGACCACTTCTCCTCAGTCCTTTCCAACATCCCAGCTCATCCGGGCTCCATCGCCCTCAGCTCCTCAGAACGGATTGGGCTTCACCCCACCTGTTCCTCGCCAAGCAATACCGCGCTTACGCTCCGGCTTCGCATAATCAATTTGAGTTATGTGGCTATGTTCTGAAGCCCCTATACCCATCTGAATGCAATCATGAGTTGCCAAAGGATGCTTCAAGTTTTCAGCTGTCACCTACCGGACTTAATGAATTCAGCCGTCAGAGTTCTGTTGCGAGTGCCGGTAACTCGAGAGTCCCCGTTGACCCCCACGTGGCAATATTGATGGAACAAGTGAAACAAATGCAAGAGAAGTTTGACTTCATGATGAGTATCAATACTCCCTTGACCCCAGACGTCGAACTGTGCAAGGAAATGACTCCACCAAGCATGACCCAATGCCACCAAAGACCAAACAAAGAACCGTACCCATGTCGCACCCAGCTCCTCACAAAGGAAAGAGTGTCGTAGCCTCCTTCACCAAATCCAACAATGGAACCAACTGGACAATGGAACTCCGAGTCTTGAGAACAACAATGTCTCCCGAAAACTCCGCAACACGGATATGCCTTTAAGCAAGATTCTGGAAGAGCTGATGAAAGAAAAGCTGATAAAGCCACTGGAGAATTGGAAGCCCAAGAACCCCAACGTTCGGGTGGATGAGTCTAAGCATTGTCTTTTCCATCGCACTCGGGCACGACACCGATGATTGCACCTATTTGAGGCATGAGATCCAGTAAATTGATAGAAAAAGGGAAGCTCGAGAACCTCCATGGGCCAAAAATGTAAAGCTATGGTAAGAGGTCAATTCAGGAAGTGCAAGGTCAGAAACGTCAGCCTGATGATTTTGGGATGCCCATGAGCAAAGTTTTCGATGATTTGGTGAAACGAGGCCTTCTCACATCTCTCGAGAATTATAAGCCAAGAAACCCAGTAGAGTTGACAGGACCAAGTTCTGCGAGTACCACAAGCATTTTGGGCATGTGACAGACAAGTGTGTGGATCTCGAAGAAAGAAATTCAAGTGGCCGATCTACGAAGGAAAGCTCAAGTTACCCGGGCACCCAACCCGCGAAGAGTAGCTAGACTAGGGTCTACCTATCCTTAAGTAAAAAAAAAAAAAAGAAGAAAAATAGTCTCTCAGTCAACCTTCGTAGGTTCTAGTACTTTTCTTTTTCAATCAAGTCCTCTACGGACATTGTATTTAATCTTCAATTTTCTATAAAAGAGTCTTCTTCTTTTCTTACTAGACTTAAGACATTATTTGAACACCTACATTACATTTGATGAAATGGTTTTATTTCATATGATCACTTGCATTGCTCAACAAATAATCTCTCGAAATAATTCACGTTCCGATTAATCAGTGTGAGAAAGTCAACTAATGCCTTCCCCATACACTTTCTTTACCTCACAAAAGGCCTCCATCAAGCCATACACTTCCCAAACCATGTCCTCACCATCACCTTGACCAAGTCAACGACGGCGGCATCATCAAGGGACAGCAAAAGGCCACTCAGCTTCAAAAGATTGACCCCGTGTCGGCAACAACCTAGGAGCTTGGCTTAGACCTCAAGGATATCAAGAATGTTCAAGCAGGGGCTCGCCTTGGTCCTCGGGTGCTTTAGAAAATAAAAGAAAAAATGTGTAGTGCAAAAAGAGTAATACACAAAGCCTAGGGCCGAAAATCCCGAAAAAGGGCGCTCTAGGCAAAAACAGGTTGCACATATAAAAAAAAAAAAAAAAAAAAAAAAAAAGAAAAAAATCTTGGTGCAAAAAGAGTAATGCCCAGCTAGGCTGAAAATCCCAAAAAAAAGGGCAGTCTAGGCAAAAAAACAGGGTTGCACATAAAAAATAAAAGAAAAAAAGAATGAGGCCAAGGACCCAGCACCGCCAATCAAAAGCTTGACGGACAGACAAGATCAAAGCTCAGAGAATAAAAGTTGTCGATAACAATGGGGCGGTCGAAGCAAAGCCAAGCATTTCATAAGCCCGTAGGCACGTGCAAATCCTTTCTTCCCCAATGAAAGAGGAAGCAATCGAAGCGCCCGTCCAAGAATGACTTGGTCAAGGAATCATCCCGAGGCCCACGCCTCATCATCCAATCTTCTCATCCAAACCTTTCCACTAAAGGAACCACAAATCCCATTTCCCAAAGCCAAACACAATCCGGCCAAGGCCGAACTACGGCGACCTGAGCTCCTCACAATGAGGGGAACGTAGGCAACCAGCAATGGTCCGTTCATAAACACATTCAAATTCCCGAAAACCCGGTCTCATCAAATGACCTCTCCCATAAACACATTCAGATTCCAGAAAACCCGGTCTCATCAATGACCTCCCTATACACAAACTTTTCTTTCACACCAGCCAACCTTGATCTGCGACATTGGTTGACTTTCTCCTCATGATTAATAAGAATGTTTTTCTTCATATCGAGATTAATGGTTGAATAACCCGAACATCAATAAAGGGTTTTAAGCAATCTTGTGATCGTTGTAAATAAAACAAGTTTTCAGATGTCTTGACAAGTCTTCTCTTTCTACATCTTAGGAAAGATAGTGCTAAACACTGATTTTCTGTCAGCAGGGGCTTCCATACACTTTTACAAACCTTTCTACGCTTATACTCTCTCAAAAGAGTCAAACCCAAAGCGAGTTTTTGTGCCTACATCGAATAAGGCCATCAAGAATAACACAAAATCGGGATCTATTCCCACCTTTCGAAAAATATGCCCCTGCATGTATAAATTTCTAAGAATCTTCTCTTTCACATCTTCTTAAGATTGACTGATTGACTAGAGAAAATAAAAAAAAAGAGAGAGAAGGATAGGTTTTCCCTCTTCTGCCATAATTCGCATTAGGGCTGCCTCGAAACTTTGTCAAAGCATTCCTTTAAACTGGGGCTTCTTTAGCCATTTTTGGGATTCACATCGGGTTCTTCACTAGGTCCCTAGACGGATTCATTCTTGGTCAGATTAACCTCAGGATCACTTTTGCAGTACCAATCATATTGGGATTTTTGCTAGGTCATCAGATTGGGGCTTCACCAAGTCACTTCTTTGTAACCTAAAACTTCGCCTACTCAGTTCATCCAATCGGGGCTTTGCCAAATGAAAGGACCTTTCCTTGCTTTAATAAGGCATGGGGCTTTGCAGAAAGTTTTTCCTTAGACCGGGGCTTCGATAAGTTACATCCACCCCTCGAAGAAAGGTTTGGTCACTTCGACATCTGCTTTAGTCTTTGGTGGTAAAGCCCGTCGCATCGCCTTCAAATGCCAGAATGTGAGAAAGGAACATTCATCGAGACCCGAGTTTTAAACCCAGTCTCAGCCCAAGAGGGAATCCTAGTCCACGTTGACAAAATCTCAGCAACAGCAGCAGTTCAGTCCGCACCTAAAGGATACAACCCCACCTGCTTGAAACCCGTCTTAAGAACATTCTATATGTACATCTAGACCCAGAAGAAACCACCCCTAGGCTCAAGTAACGTGCCAATTGATAATAATACGTTTTCTCCCAAAAGCGCCTTCGTTACTTCCGTTATAACAAGATAACACCAGGCGACAGTTTCCTAATTGTCAAAAATCCAACTTTGGCTACCTCTATCACAGATTGAGAAGTATGCTCAAGTTTTCCAACTATAGCTACCTCTATCTACTCGATAGTGACGTAAGCTTTAGCTTCCTCAGGTGACGACCTCCACTAATCGTCAAAACCTCAAGGATCTTAGACATCGTTCCTAACTGTCTAGATGAAGCTTGAACTACGAACAAGGCTTGATTCCTCCGGGATACGTAGGTAGCCTTTCATAAAAAGGTTCAGCCATCCGACCACTTTGGTCATCTTCTCTTTCTCCATTCTCCAATAGTGCATAAGCTTTTCATAAAAGTCCAATTTTTTGACCACATTGGTCACCCCTTTTGATTTGGCACATTCCTTGTAGGATCGGTTGTTTGACCTCCTAGGTCACCCCGTTTCCATCCTTATAGGAAGGGACCAAATATCTCTTTGCCATTGTCCCAAGAAGGCCAGGTAGGTGACCTCTTTTGGTCACCCAATTCCAACCTGTGTCTGCAATTCCATTCCAGTTCCAAAGGCATTAAAAAGCACAGTTCAGGCTTACTAAGTCGCGCGACATACTAAGCCTCTGTGGCCTGTTTTTACCATTTTGCCCCTGAAGGCTCAATTTTACGATTTTATCCCTCATAGGTCTGTTTTACCCCTTGTGCCCCTGGCATTTTCAATCACTTTCAATCCAGTTTTCCCTCCAGTGCCCCCGAGGCCTATTTTACAAATTTACCTCTGTGACTCAGTTTATTTGCCCTTGGCATTTTCAATTTTATTTTTCAAATAGTCAGGGTACATCCCAATTTTCTTTACAAAAAATTATTCGGGTGCGTCCCACTTTTCTTTACAAAAACTATTGATTCCTTCCAACTTCTCTACAAAATCCAACCTTTTTCGCGATCTCCGTTATTGCTAGATGGGATAACGTTTCCTCCGGGAAATTCTCCGTTATCGCCAAATGGGATAACGATTCCTCCGGGAAATTCTCCGTTATCGCCAAATGGGATAACGTTTCCTCCGGGAAATTCTCCGTTATCGCCAAATGGGATAACGATTCCTCCGGGAAATCCTACGTTATCGCCAAATGGGATAACGTTTCCTCCGGGAAATCCTACGTTATCGCCAAATGGGATAACGTTTCCTCCGGGAAATCCTCCGTTATCGCCAAATGGGATAACGTTTCCTCCGGGAAATCCTCCGTTATCGCCAATTGGGATAACGTTTCCTCCGGGAAATCCCCCGTTATTGCCAAATGGGATAATGTTTCTTGTTAAAAATTTCAGTTATGGCCGGAAGGCAATAACATTTCACTTTATTTTGATCTCCGTTATTTCCGAATGACGGAATAATATTTCGACCTTTTATTCGCTTTATTTTGATCTCCGTTATTTCCGAATGACGGAATAATATTTTGACATTTTATTCGCTTTATTTTGATCTCCATTATTTCCGAATGACGGAATAATATTTCGACCTTTTTTCGCTTTATTTCGATCTCCGTTATTTCCGAATGACGGAATAACATTTCGACCTTTTTTTCGCTTTATTTTGATCTCCGAATGACGGAATAATATTTCGACCTTTTTTCGCTTTATTTCGATCTCCGTTATTTCCGAATGACGGAATAACATTTCGACCTTTTTTCGCTTTATTTCGATCTCCGTTATTCCAAGGTGAAGGAATAACATTTCGACTCAACAAAAGATCGAACTACGACCTGGCTTGATTCCCCCGAGATACGTAGGTAGCCTCCTGTAGGTTCAGCCAATTTGTCACATATGACGCCCCCTTTCCCCAGTGGATTCTGAACTACGATCAAGGCTTGATTCCTCCGGGATACGTAGGTAGCCTTTCATGAAAGGTCCAGCCACTCGATCAACTTGGTCACCCAATCCGTCTCGGCATTCGCCAGATTGGATCCTTTTCTATCGACAACCCCACTCGCCTTGCAAGTGACGTTGTCGAGGGGCTTCTGTAAGTACCCAAATCTGGCTCATGCCTTCCGGTTAAATTTCCCGGCAATTTCGGTAAGTTTCCCGGTAATTCCCCGAACCTTCCTAGTGTTCCAGAAATATTTCGGAACAGTTCCAAATTAATTAAAGGCTGAAGAGGAGCCTTCCTAATTAAGAAACACGTTTTTCTTAATTAGGAAGAAGTTTCTAGAATTTGCCACCTTGCATGGTTCTAGAAATGCTGAGTCACAATGGATAATGCCGCACGGCTGCATTAGCTTGAGGTCCCTAGCCGCACGGCCTCATTAGCCTTATCCAGACTGCCTATAAATAGAGCCCTCCTCTACCCATTTTAATAATCCACAAGAGGCATCAATTACTCATATTACGAAGAAATACTCCCAAGAAGCTGCTGGAGGTCCAAGAAGGTGAAGAAGAAGGCCAAGAAGCTACCTCCCTCCTCCTTGAAGATCCAAGATCAACCTCTCCTCCTATCTCCATCCAAAGAAGAAGGAAGCCATTGGTAACCTCGCACGCCCTAACCTCGCATCCTAATTGCTTTATAAATTGCTCATTGCATTGCCTTTATATTGCTTGGGACTTGGTAGATTAAAGATCACATCTTTATATTCCCCCTTCCCCTTTTGCATGCATTAGACATCATTTGTCATAAAAATGTAGTCTTTCCCTATAAAGGTGCATCCTTTGCACCTAAAACCCCCCATTTTCCAATAAAAATGTCATTTTATGCATCCTTTGCATATAAAAATCGAATCTTTTCAATCAAAATGCATCCTTTGCATTCAAAATCCCTTTTCCAAGCATCATTTGCTTTAAAGATCATGTCTTTACCATAAACTAGCATCATATGCTTTTCAAAATGCAATCTTTATGCATCATTTGCATAATGAATGCCAATTTCTTCATAAAAATGCATCATTTGCATAAAAATCATATATTTATGCATCATTTGCAATAAAGATCATTTCTTTGAATCAAATGCATCATTTGCAACCCAAAAATGTCATCTTTTCATTAAAAATTTCATTTTTACAAACATTCCCCCATTCCCCATTAGTAACCTCGGAACGGACCGATGTAAAAGTTCCTATCTTTACATCGTACCTTCCATAAAGGTTTCATAATCTCTTTAGAAAAGGGACACCTTTGAACCCTATATCTCCGATTATCACTTAAGATGAGTATGAAGCATCTATACGAGCTCGACCATCTTAAAAATGTAGGATTGATGGGCTAAGGACCCTCCTTTTCTAAAGAACCTCATCTTTAACTACAAAGAGAGTCATTCTCTCGATCACGCAAGTCCCAAGGTCCAAAAAATGCGATGATCACAAGTTCAAGATGAGGACGGGATCATAATCCCGAATACATAAAATCCAAGAAATCCCGAGCGACAACCAACAAATGGTTTGTACGTCCGGAAGACGACTTGGGACATTCCCTCCTTTATTTTCAAACACATGCACACAAGAAAGCACGCAAGCAAGCACGATTAATGGGATCTTGGGAGACTTGCTCCGGCAAGGCACCTTGGGTGAACGACGATCCGTTCTTCCCAAGGGGTAACTTAACCTCCGAACCCATAAAACCTTTTTTTCAAAGTTTTGAGGTAATCAAAATGGCGTGGCGACTCCGTTTTTCAAATTAAACCGGATGTCTTCAAACTAGCGTGAATCCAACAAACACAAAATTTTGGGCACACATTCACAGCTGCCTTCGCCCTCATGTGCTTCAAAAAAGAAAAAGAGAAAATCCAAGCAAAAGCTTAAAAAAAAAAAAATTAGGCCAAGGATCCAGCACCGCCAATCAGAAACTTGACATATGGGCAAATTTAAAGCTCGAAGAACGGAAGTTGTCGACTACAAGGGAACAGTCAAATACCCTTAAGTTGTATTCAAATTATTTCTCCCCCAATGAAAGATGATGATCAAGAAGCAATGAAATCACGGAAGAAGCCGTCAAAAAAACGACTTGTCAAGGAACATCTCAAGGCCCGTACCTTATCATTCAAGCTTCCCATCCGACCCTTTTTCACCAAATGGACCACAAATGTTCATACCCTTTCCCAAAGCCAAACACAGTTCAAGCCCGAACTACGGCGACCTGAGCTCCTTATATTAAGGGGAACGTAGGCAACCAGAAATGGTCCGGTCATAAACACATCCAAATCCCAAGAAAACTCGGTCTCATCAATAGCCTCTCCTATACACAATCTTTCTTCACAATTCGCCAACTTTACCCTTGGTATTGGTCGACTTTCTCCTCATGATTAATCAAAATGTTTGTTCATATCGAGATTAGGGGTTTGAATAACTTGAACATTAATAAAGGGTTTTAAGCAACCTTGTGATCATTTTGAATAAAACATGTTTTCAGATGTCTCGACGAGTCTTCTTTTTCTACATTATAGGAAAAATAGAGCTAAACACTAATTTTCTGTCAGCAGGGGCTTCCATACACTTTTACAAACCTTTCTACACGTATGCTCTCTCAAAAGAGTCAAACCCAAAGCGAGTTCTTTTGTGCATTCATCAAATGAGGCCATCAAATAATACAAATCGGGGATTCATCCCCACTTTTCGAAAATATGCCCCTGCAGGTATACATTCCTAAATTGTCTTTCTTTTACGTTTTCTTCCGGTTGACTAATTGACTAAAGAAAATAATAAAGTAAATATAGAAGGATGGGTTGCCTCTTTTGCTACATGACAATTCAACTTGCATTAGAGCTGCATTGTACTCTTTGAGGGAGGACTTTCGTCAAGCCATTTATTCAGAGTGGGGCTTCTCTGGTCACGCCGGTTCTTCACTTTGCTACTAGATGGGCTGGGTCTTTGTTTAGACTCATTTCAGTATCAGTCTGCAATGCCTACTAGGTTGGAGCCTCTCTAATCGTGTCAGATTCACAATCATGAGACTGAGGCTTTGCCAAGTCACTTCTTCAAAATCAAGACTTCGCAAACACATCTCTTCAGACCAAGGCTCCGCCAAGCAAAGTGAGATTTGATCGCCATGTTGGTCATGGGCTTGTCAAGTGCAGTTCTTTGATGAGGAAGGAATTTTAACCAGGGCCAGAGATTCATCATATTTCTATGGATAATATTGGAATCCGAGTCCATAAAACTCCTTGTGCCAATCAGAATGAGGTTTCGATGTTCATCCTTGGAAGGTGTCAGGAATTTTGGTTTGACGATTGCCCTCAACCCCGATGGGACTTTCACGGTAGAAGAGGAAGAGGATCCCCATCCCTATCTTGGCCAGACAGACTACCGCCGAATGCCACCACCTTCCTCACATGGAACCTCCACCGGGCCACATTCTTCTCAACCTGTGAATCAGCCATCCTTTCAGCCTCGGTGCCGTATACATTCCCGATTCGATGCAGGGCCGATCGTTTGGGGAAACAAATTGAATTCAGTCCTATTTGGGCCAGTATGGTGTGCCTCAATGCAGTTGGGGTCAGCTCGGTATGTCGCAACAGTTTGGTATACCTCAGCAGCTCGGTACAAATCAGTCAGGGGCTTCTCAGTTACATCAGCTTGGTATGATTTCTCAGTTGGGTTTGGGACGGTGGTCAACTATGGATCAGTTTGAACTTCTCAGTCCCAGTAGTTTGGAATGCCTCGACAGCAACCCAGTTCAAGACAGCCAGTCCCCGGCACCGCACAAGTCTCACAAGATCCCTTCATGACCGCCTCAACGGGACAGCAAACCCCCAATCCCACTCTCGGTCGCCCAGGCTACTCCAGGATGCCACCACCAGCCTCCTATGGTACTATCTCCTCGATCTTTGGGTCGGCCCAGCTCCCCAACTACAGACCACTGGATCCATGCAGCCTGACGGGATGAATCAGTTCGCAGTTCCTCAGTGGGGATGAAATCAGTACGGAATGTCTTCTCATGGTTGGGGGTACCTTGGAATGCCACAGCAAATTGGGATCCCGTCTCAGTTCGGAAACGATCAAGCCGGACCTTCACAACAACAGTTTAGAGTGCCACAGCAACAGTTTGGGATGCCACCACAGTTTGGTTCGGGACAACAGAATGATGCTAGTTCAGCTGCTCCTAACACAGCTCCCACAGATCCATTTCTCACTCAGGGATCAATGGGCCACCAAGCCCCTAATCCCTGTCTCATCAGAATCACCGGACCACAGTATCCTCCCGGTTATACACCATCACCCCAGCCAGGTACGCATGCAGTTCAACAACCAAGGGCCACAACCCGTATTTAAGTTTCCTGGGAACTCGAGCTACCCGGCCACCTCAGGTCTACCACCACCCTCTTTGCCAATTGGAAGTCAACAGCAAGCCGCTGGGTTCTATCCCTTTGACCAGACTCCTACTCACACTCCCCAGGATAATTTGGGCTAAGGACAGGTTTACGCCTATGCCCCAGGCCCTGCCATACTTTCCGCCAGCGTGCCGCCAATGGTAACCTCTCTCTCCAGCACGATCACCGACTTGAATACTCTGGTTCCACCACCCGACCCTCATCTGGCTTTGGTTCATGGAACACCATAAGGAAATGAAAGCACAGGTCGCCTAGCTGACACGAAAGAAGGCCGCCCTCCGGCCCGCAGATCCCGATTCCATTATGCCTCTACCGCACAAGTTCGTGATGCCGAACTGTTTGATGGGGCTGCCTGTCCCAAGATCCACCTTGACACCTACAAAGCCAAAGGATGCACAAACCGGCAGTCGGCTGACTACTTCTCCTTAAAACTAGGGGCTTCCAAAGTGGTTCTTTCGGTTGAAACCCAAGTTCAGGGCTACTTGGGAACAGATCACCAACACTTTCACAGATAAGTATAAAGCCAACTTGGAATGAGAGGCAAACAGAGTCGACTTGCAGATGACGATGCAGCGCCCAGATGAGAATATTGGGAATTTTTATAAAAGGTGGAACTTGAAGCTCAGTGAAATGGCCATCCCTCCCTCTGACGAGGAGCAGTTAGACATCTTCCAGTCATGCTTGAAGCCGCATTTAAGGGCCTCACTTAGAAATTTCCCTATCCGGATCTGTGGGCAATGGTCAATTCCGGGGCTAAATTTGAGAGGGCTTACAATCAGCAGCAAGTTGTTGCACCTGCTTATAGATACCGGGCTTTTTCCACCTCCAACACGACTCCTGCCCAGCCCTATTCGGGACAGAATTGCAATAATGCCACTCCTTTCGTGCCAAGGAATGATGATGTGCCCAAGTCACGAAGCCTTAAGCTTGAAGATTTCGGAATGCCTATGAGCGACGTCTTTCAGGGATTTGTGAAGGAAGGTTTGACCAGACAACCATCAGCCCATGGATCCCGATGTCCCTTTGGACACAACTAGACTCTGTGCTTCCCACTAGTAGGGTCCTGAAAAAGGGCGGTGTGAGAACTGATCGAAAAGGGGACTCCAAGGACCCAATACAATCAACAATCCATTCCCTAGGAAAAAACCATAGGGTGAATATGATTGAAGCCATGAACAAGCCAAGTGCCACTATGGCTAACAGTTCCCATATGGAAGACACTCTTCGAAGAGAGGATTCTAGTTTCATAGTCGTTATCAAAGATGGGTTTCTCACTTCATGACAACTTCACCTTGAGGGCTCTCACGTTGATCGATTGGCTCGGCACTTCATCAGTATGTCAGTTTTACAGTCAAACCTTTAACTGGACCTCTATAGTGACGCTTTGTCAAATCTGGGGCTTCATCAAATCATTCAGAGAAAGATTCCGTGGCTTTCGCCATGTCTCTTCCACGGAATGGGGCTTTATCAAGTCACACCTATCTTCAGAAGAAAGGCCTAGTCACCTCAACAACAATCTTGGAAGTTTCAGCTTTAGAACTTGGTATATGGCAACTCCCTGCATCATCAAAAGTTGAGAATTGGGAATCTCCTCATATCAGCATTTCGCCAAATCATTCTCCAAATTTATGTCAAATCACAACTAACCCAAGCGAAAGAGGGTTCATTCATATCAACATACTTTGATGCTAGAGCCTGTCAACATCAGCTTCAAATGTCTGAGACTGAAAAGAAATTTCAATCGAGACCCGGGGTTCAAATCCAACTTCATCCCAAAATCAAAATTGACCTCATCAATGACGTGCAATTCAGTCCGCGACCAAAGGATATCACCCCACCAGCTCAAAGCTTGTCCCAAATAGTCCACAACACATGCAAACCCTCTCACCACATGCATCCCCACAAAAATTTCCCCAGGGCTCATGTAGCATGCAAAACATGAATCAATAAAAAAAAAAAAAACCTAAGCGATCGCGAATCATTTTAGTTCCATACATGCATCCATCATCATGAATGTCATATGTGCATTTGTCCCTCTACTAATAAATGTAGCAATTCAAGCACGAAAGACCAGTTTTCCATCACTACCCGAAGCCTCTCCGCAGCGAGGATGGTCTCCACCGAAGCGTAATGACTTCAACGGAACTACCCAAATGACTGATACCTCAGGTCAACACCCTCTTGGTTCAAACCCCTCAAGCCCACGTCAGCTTGTGCTCGGACACCTAAAAGTCGACATCAGCCTGATTCAGACACCTCAATCCTGCACCATTTTGGCCTCAGACACATTAGGACAACACCACCTTGGCTCCAGATCTACAGTGCATCAAGTCCGTGAAGACACCTTCCGACATCTCCAGTTCGGGCAAGGCGACCTCCAATGTCCACAAATGGATGAAGACAGCCTCCAGCATCTACAGTTTGGCAAAGATAGTCCCCATGTCTATAGCTTGGCAAAGACAAGCTCCGACATCTGCAACTTGCTAAAGAAGACCTCCAATGTCCACAAATAGATGAAGGCAACCCCCAACATCCACAAACATATAAAGACCGCCTCCAGTGTCTACAAGTCGGTCAGGGACGCCAAGTTCTCAAAATACAAATCGGTCAAAAATGCCAAATTCTCGAAAACAATTCGGTCAGGGACGCCAAGTTCTCGAATACAAATCGGTCAGAAACGCCAAATTCTCAAATGCAAATCGGTCAGGAACGCCAAGTTCTCGAAAACAATTCGGTCAGGGATGCCAAGTTCTCGAATACAATTTGGTCAAGGACGACAAGTTCTCGAATACAATTCGGTCAGGGATGCCAAGTTCTCGAATACAATTCGGTCAGGGACGCCAAGTTCTCGAATGCAATTCGGTCAGGGACGCCAAGTTCTCGAATGCAAATCGGTCAGGGACGCCAGGTTCTCAAAATGCAAATCGGTCAGGGACGCCAAGTTCTCAAATTCAATCAGAGATGCCAAGTTCTCAAAGGCAAGTAGGTCAGGGACGCCAAGCTCAAATGCCAATCGGTCAGAGGTACCTCACGCCCCTAAATGTTTCAACATCTCGATCAGATACATCGAGACTCTCAACACTATCAACTACCACACAGCCCCCGTAACTTGCTCTCCTGCAGGTAAGCACAACAAAGGTACGTTAGTCCCTCAACATATCTCAAATGTTGCATGATTAGCCATAGCTTTAGCTATCTCTATCTCCGCAAATAGCGACGGAAGCTTTAGCTCCTTAAGGTGACAGCCTCCGAATTATCAAAAGACCCAGGATCCTAGACCTGTTCCTAACTATCCAGTCGATTTCGAACTACGTCCAGGCTTGATTCCCACTCGGGATACGTAGGTAGCCTACCATAGGTCCAGCCGCTTGACCAACACGGTCACCCTTTTCCCCGATAATCATCGTAAGCTCTAATCTTCCCCAGCGAGAATGCCCTCAAATAGTCTCCCTCAACCTCGATTTAGGTTCATACTCCTGAACTGAGTCCTCATTTAGGATCATACAATGGAACTAAACCTCAACTTAGGTTCATCCCTGACAAAAGCCAACGGAATTCCGTCTCTTTTACCTCCGGCAGCAAACGTAAGGCCGATCCCTTCAAATGAAGTCCACCAAAAGACTGTCTATCCCCTCGAAGTCTGTCCCCAACGAAAGGATACGAACATCGAAGGAAATCGTTTCAAAACAAGTTGATACCTCCAGATCACCCATCATCAAGGTTCAAGGCACCTAAAACGCCATCACCAAGGTTTGAGGCACCTAAGACGCCATCACCAAGGTTCGAGGCACCTAAGACGCCATCACCAAGGTTCGAGGCACCTACGACGCCATCATCAAGGTTTGAGGCACCTAAGACGCCATCACCAAGGTTTGAGGCACCTACGACGCCATCATCAAGGTTTGAGGCACCTAAGACGCCATCACCAAGGTTCGAGGCACCTACGACGCCATCATCAAGGTTTGAGGCACCTAAGACGCCATCACCAAGGTTCGAGGCACCTACGACGCTATCATCAAGGTTTGAGGCACCTAAGACACCATCACCAAGGTTCGAGGCACCTAAGATGCCATCATCAAGGTTTGAGGCACCTAAGACGCCATCACCAAGGTTTGAGGCACCTATGACGCCATCACCAAGGTTCGAGGCACCTAAGACGCCATCATCAGGGTTTAAGGCACCTAAAATGCCATCATCAAGGTTTGAGGCACCTAAGACGCCATCATCAAGGTTCAAGGCACCTAAAACGCCATCATCAAGGTTTGAGGCACCTAAGACGCCATCATCAAGGTTCAAGGCACCTAAAATGCCATCATCAAGGTTTGAGGCACCTAAGACGCCATCACCAAGGTTCGAGGAACCTAAGACGCCATCATCAAGGTTCGTGGCACCTAAGACGCCATCACCAAGGTTCAAGGCACCTAAAACGTCATCATCAAGGTTTGAGGCACCTAAGATGCCATCACCAAGGTTTGAGGCACCTAAGACGCCATCACCAAGGTTCGAGGCACCTAAGACACCATCATCAAGGTTCGAGGCACCTAAGACGCCATCATCAAGGTTCAAGGCACCTAAAATGCCATCATCAAGGTTCGAGGCACCTAGGACGCCATCATCAAGGTTCAAGGCACCTAAGACGCCATCATTATGGTTTGAGGCACCTAAAACGCTATCACACACAACACTAGGAAAGCGATAAATCGCAATCATCCCCTAATTCGACAAACCGAAATCATTACCAGGGCGACTTCCCAAAAATAGTCAAATCATAGGGCGACTTCCCAAAAATAGTCAAATCATAGGGCGACTTCCCAAAAATAGTCAAATCATAGGGCGACTTCCCAAAATAGTCAAATCATAGGGCGACTTCCCAAAAATAGTCAAATCATAGGGCGACTTCCCAAAAATAGTCAAATCATAGGGCGACTTCCCAAAAATAGTCAAATCATAGGGCGATTTCACAAAAATAGTCAAATCATAGGGCGACTTCCCAAAAATAGTCAAATCATAGGGCAACTTCCCAAAAGTAGTCAAATCTTAGGTTGACACCCTAAAACAGTCACTCTAAGGTCTACGTCTAAAGATAGTCGAAAGACCCGAACTACGACTGGCTTGATTCCTCTTAAGGATACGTAGGTAGCCTATCACTAGGTTCAGCCATCAGACTAAAAATGGTCATTCCTATCCCCAGCAGAGCAGATATACAACTCTAGCCATCAGACCAAAATGGTTATCCCCAGCAGAGTTTCTTTCAGCAATCGACTGCAGAAACTTGCTCGCCAGGTTGACATCCTGAAACAGTCACTCTAGGGTCAACGTCTGAAGATAGTCGAAAGAACCGAACTACGACCGGCTTGATTCCCCAATCAGGATACGTAGGTAGCCTATCGCTAGGTTCAGCCACTCGATCACTTGATCATCCTGTCAAATATGGAGCCTTACTCTTATCGACGACCCTGCTTCCTTCGAAAGCACCGTCGCCGAGGGGCTACTGTAAGTGCTCCAATTTGAGTTGTTAGTATTTTCGTTAGAAAATTAACGAAAGTTTTAACATTCCTAACATTTCTAACAATTCCTAACATTTCTAACAAGACAAGAATAAATTAGGGATTGCCATTTAGAGTTAAGCATGGAAAAGAATCTTACAAAAGCAAAAGAATTGTAAAAACCCGAAATGGGAAGCTGCAGTCAACAGCCCGGTGGCTTAATTTGAAAAATATTCTCCCTGTCCAAAGCCTGGAGCAGCATTTAATGCACCAGGCATGCTTACAGAACCCTCCGCGCGGATACTAATGTAAGTCTACAATGGCCTATAAATTGAACCCTCCTCTCTCAGTTTACACAACAAAAATTTACTCACATAAGCAAAACTCTGGCGAAAAATAGGGAGAAAACAGTGGGAATTCCCTTGAATTGCCACCATTTTCTCTTGAATCTTTCCCAAACCCCACTCACTCCAAATATTCTCAAATCACTCTCATACATACACAAGCCCAAGCTTAAATCACCCCTTAGGAATGGATTAGAGAGAAAACATAGAGGACTTAAGTGTTATCTACTTGTTTTCTCTTTGACCAACTCTAATCACAAACCCTAAACACATTCAAACCCTAAACACTTTCAAGCCTTGAATCCACTCAAACTCAAACACAAACACAAGGGAAGATAGGTATAACTTCCCTCTCCCTACCTTAAATCTCTCTCATCCATGCATGCATCTCAAACTTTAAAGATGTAATTTGTTCATTTCTTGCCTTAGATCCAAGAGGATCACCATGGAAGTTCATCTCCATGGATGATCCTCTACAAGTATCAACATTCTTTTCAAAGTGTATTTACTTACTTGCAAACACATTTTCAAAACCCTAAAAATCATTTTCATACATCAAATCTTCATTTTCAAGGATAAAATTCCCCTTCCCAAGCAAATGAAATGCTTAAGTCCTAATGTACCCTAAGGATGGCTTGATCTAGTAGATCACCACTAAAATGTCTAGTGACTAATAATCAAATCCTAAGGAGATGGGGACAAGCATGGATGCCAAACCCCCTTTAAAATCATGTTTTTCTTCAAGAGAAAGTTGCTGTCCAGTAGCCTTTCTCTAAGACCTCTGTCCATGGTCTAATTTTTTGGACATACATAAACTTGGAATTTGGTGTTGACTACAAAACACTTTTTGTAGCCAACATCCAGAGATTTCCATAAATATTTTTACTTTATTTTTTTCGTGAGTAAAACTCCCTTTTTCAAATTATCTTTTAAAAGTCAATTCATCAGTCTCTGGAAATTCAGATTTCATATCTGAGATTTCCAGAAGGTTTTGGTCCACCAAATCATCTCCAAATGGGAAAGTTATTTTATAGAAACCTTATTTAAGGTGTTTTGAACAACTTTCATTCTCGGACTTTCCCCATATTTGTAAGTTTTAAAGCCCTTAAACCCATTTTAAAATCAAGTGTCCACGGCCTTTTTCATTCTGGCAGAATTGGTTTTCAACTTCAAAAGGTCTTTTGAGTACCAAAACTCTACTCTAAAATCACACCAAAAAATCATGGGACTTGTTCAAAGTATTACAAAGAGTCCTCAATTTTTACTTTTCAGTTTGAACTTATTTTGGCCAAAACACACACACACACACACAAATGTTTTTTAATGCTTGGAAGACTCGTTTTACGAGGCACTCCGGGTGAACACTAACGTTCTTCCCGGAGTGTAACGTGACCTCCGAACCCAAATATCTAATCTCGGGCATTTTTCAATGTTTTGGCCCTTAAAATAAAAATGGCGTGGCGACTCCGTTTGATTTCAAAAATCGGGTACATCACAGTGGGGTAAAGCAAGGAGATCATTTATCCCCTTTGTTGTTCATAATTGCTCAGGAGGTGTTATCTCGGGCATTGCATTGGGCTGTGGAGGACGGAGTATTTCTTCTGTATACTCATGGTAGGAGGGGGTTTCCAATTTCCCATTTATTATATGCGGATGACATGCTTATTTTCTGTAATGGGAGGAGGAATTCGATTGAAGGATTAAGGGGCATTTTATCCAAGTATGAGATGGCTTCGGGTCAACTGATCAATCTAGAGAAGAGTGGTTTCTATGTAGGGAAGCGGATGAGGAATTTTGAGGTGGATAACATTAGGCGTTGGTCGGGTTGTTCACATCAACAATTCCCTTTGAAGTATCTGGGTATTCCTTTGTTCAAGGGGAGAACGCTGAGGATTCACTTTGCGGAGCTGGAGCAGAAGGTGATGAAGAGGATAAATGGTTGGAAGGTGAGGCTCCTATCTTTCGGAGGTAAACTGATTTTAATTAAGTCAGTTCTTAGCAGTATTCCTATTTATTCTATGGGGGTCCTAAAGGTGCCTAATGTGGTGATTAAAAAGATAGAAGGGATGTTGGCGAATTTCCTTTGGAGTAGTGGAGGAGAAAAATGTCCTCAGTGGGTGGCTTGGGATAAGGTTTGTAGGCCTATTCAAGAAGGAGGTTTGGGGGTGCGTTTGATGGGAGAAGTTAACAGTGCATTATTGGCCAAGTTGGCATGGGTTGCTAAACATGACACATCTTTGTGGTCTCGTTTCATTCGGGAGAAGTATGGGTTGCGATGTGCAGAGTCTAGTTCACATGCTTGGAAGGCAGCTTCTTCTCTATTGCCTCAGTTGGAGGAATGTACCAGATGGATCATTGGCAAAGGGGATATTCGCTTCTGGGTGGATGATTGGTGTGGGGAATGTATTGGGGGACCTAATCCGGTGGATCATACTCTTACGGTTCGGGATGGCATTGCTGTTATTGATGAGTTATGGGAGTTTATTTCGAATCATTTGCGTGAAAGTATTCACAGGGTCCGTATTGATATGTATAGGGAGGATAGGGTGGTTTATACTTTGACAAAATCGAGTGTGTTTGAGACCTCTGCTTGGTGGAATCATTATCGTATTCGGAGTCCTTTAGTGGACTGGGGTGCTAAAATTTGGCACAAAAACATTCTGTTGGGTATGCATATTTTTAACCCTCCTATTTTGTATTAGATTTGATTGATACCATAACCTCCTATTTATTTTAAGGACTTTAGGACCCTATGTAATGAAGCTTAGACTTCAATTTTTTTAGCTAAGTCCTTTTTATAGAATAGGTTAAATTTAGGCTTGAAGACTGGCTCAAGAATCTTTGGACCTAAGGATTGCAGTTCAAGGGTTTCAGAACCGCCTTTTTTGAACCGCTTGGCAGAACCGCCTTTTTGCCTTGTGATTCCCTTCATCTGAAACCGCCTGAACAACAAGTGCAAACCGCACTTGGAAATCCTTTTTCTGGTGGAACCGCTTTCATGTCAAACCGCCTTTATCCAGAACCGCTCCAATGATTGGCTACTTGAAGTGAACCTCTTTTGACCGTTGGAATCCACGTCAGCAATATCAAAAGTCAACTACCATATCTTGTCATGTGACTACTTTTCGTACAAGATCTCGCAAGGATCTTGAAAAGGTGACAGATGTCCTAACCACCTTGATTGCAAACTCGAGGTCCGATCGCCTTTACCTCGCATCAACAGCCCAAAGGACAAAAGTAGTTGGAGTGGACCAATGGGATTGCATCAAGGACTGTCCTTTCAACAAGGTGTCCAACGGCTATATTCCCGATGCTTGGGTATAAATACCCCTAATCTTCACCATTTGAAGATTGCTTGAATCTTGAGAAATTGCCGTGTTCATGAGAAGTTGAAGCTCGCCCGTAAATTCTTAGTCCATTGAATCTTCATCTTCATACTTCAAGAAATATTTCCCAAAATTTTAAATCAAGCCTTAACACATTCAAGAATCATTGTGCTCTACATCTCACATTTAAAGAGCCTTGATCTTGTTCTCACACACACACCTCTCTTGTTTAAACACATAGTTTATTCATTTGAGATACACCGGTTATAGTCTAGGATTTGTTCTTCATAGAAAAGATTTTATTGTACTTTGTAATCTCTCAAATACTCAATATAAAATCTCTCTTAGAAATCCAAGACTAACCATCTTGGTAGTGGACGTAGATCGTTTATCGATTGAACCACTCCAAATATTGTGTTCTTACTTTCGCATTTATATTTCTTGTGCTTACCGATTATCTTCCTTTTCTCTGTTTGATCTTTATATAGTTATCTTTTATTGTGAAATTGTGTTTGGAGTTAACATTGTCAAACTACATTTTCTGTTTTACAACCGCTCGTAAAACCGCACTAAAACCGCCTTGCAAAACCGCCTCCTCAAAACCGCATTTTACTAAGTATATTCCGCCGTGCATTTTACAACTCTACTTGCAGCTTTCTTATACACCGCAAGAGGTTTAGTAAGCGTAGAGGTTTAGTTTTAAATTGAGGGCGAAAAATTTTAAACAGCCTATTCACCCCCCTCTAGCCGTATTTTCACCCTTGTTGCCACCTTTGGGACCAACAAGTGGTATCGTAGCAAACACATTTTAAAACCATCGTTTTTCAAGCTTAACCTTGTGTGCCGATTCGATATGGCAACCTCAAAGACAATGACTACCGTTAACTATTCACACATTCCAATGTTGGACGAAGACCACTTTGACATCTCGGGAAGTGCCGAATGCTTATTCATTTGGAAACCATAGATGAAATGTCAAAGTGGAGTGCGTGATCAATGGCCCTCTAATTCCAATGAAGGCTAACACCGATGCAACCACCAATGCCGAAACTCCAGAGGTCAAAAAGCCAAAAGATGAGTGGTCGGATGAAGAGAAGAGAATAGTTGCCTTGGACAAAGAAGGCGAGGTTCATCATTTCGGAACCCTCCCCGTATCAACTCTACGTAAAGTGATGTACCTCAAAACCGCAAAGCGTATGTGGGATGCCATAGAGAGCTACCTCGAAGGTGATGAAGAGTGCAAGGAAAACAAATTATACACCGTTGAAAGATCCTACAACAACTTCAATGAAAACCCAACGAAACCTTGCGTCAAACCTACGATCGCTATGTTGAGGTAGTTAATGCTTGTAGATCTCTTGGTAAAACTTTAACCGATAAGGAAATCAATATGACTTTCCTATCTGCTTTAGGTTCTAGATGGGTAAATAAGGCTACCTCTCTAGAAGACTCCAAAGTATTGGGTACTTGGTCATTAAGTAACTTGTATGCCAATCTTAGAGTCTATGAACTTAAATTAAATCATATTGAAGAGATAGAAGGGAAAACCAAATCGCTTTCTATGTCTGTAGTGGAACATGAAGAGAAACCATCCACATCCAATCAAATCACTGATCCTTCCATATCTACCTCATCACTCATCGAGATGGATGATGATGATTTTGCCATGTTTGTGAAAAGATTCCAAAAATTTAGAAAATCCTCAAAACCTTTCACAAAATCATTTTCAAAAGGCAAACCTCCCGCAACATTTTCTAGGGCCGCAGATACAAAGAAGAAGAGTGACTTGGTTTGCTACAATCGTAGAAAACCCGGCCACTTTGCATTTGAGTGTCCACAACTAAATATGAATATATGAAAAAGAAAACTTTTCCTTCGAAATTTTCTCATCGTAAGGGAATGGTTGCCTGAGGAGGAAGAGAATTCCAAGGAATTAGCAACTTGGATTGAAACAGATTCGAGGATGGAAGTGACGGTGAAACCGAAGAGGTTAACCTCGCCTAGTTGCAGACGCTTCGATGACTCGATTCAATCATTTGAGTTGCATGATATGGAGGAAAAGGAGGTTTTTGCAAAACTTCCAAATTATAAATTGGATGATGATATTAAACTTACTCCTAGCATTAAGATAGGAAATTGCTCGTATTCACGTCCCATTTTCCTCATCTACAAATGCTCCACCTTCAAAAACTATTCCAAAGAAGAAAATTTTGAAAAAGGTGGTGGAAGAGGTTTCTCCCATGGAACATGAAAGGATGTTCAAGGAAGCTGAAATGGTGATCCATCAGTTCTCAAATCTTAAGAAAGCCTTAAGCTTAGCTCATGATGAACTTAATCTGTACAAGACGGAGAAAACTGTGATGAGGTCTAAAATTTCAAATCTTAAGGACCAAATCAAACAGATGACTCCTCTTGCTGATCAAAACCGCATCCTTGAAACTAAGGTTGCTGCACTTCAACTCAGGAATGATGACTTGGTAACCCAAATCGACGATCGCCAAAAGATTATTGATTCGTGGCTCAAGTCTCAATCCACCAAGGATAAAATCTTGGACTTCCAAGTTCCTCCTGGAACTAAGGATGGTCTAGGGTTTGGATCTGAGGAAGAGGAGAAGTGTGCATCCTCGAGTGAAAAGGATGAGGAATTTCCAGAACTGACTAAAGAAATTCCCAAGGTGAAGCATGCTAAGGGAAAGGGTAAAGCAAGACAAGTAAATTATGTCTACCCTAAAGGAAAGCAATATGGGAAGAATTATGTGTTAAAACCTAAGAATTCTGTGGAAGCACCTGAAGAGGAAATGGCTTATGGAATTGGTAGAATCCCCGCTCCAACCGCTTCGGTGGAAAAGGCGGTTCTGCTAATTTCTGTGTCCGACCGCGCTTCTTCTTCGACCGCTCCTCCCGCCTTCAAAAGAAAGAATAGCGTTCCTGTGAAATACGTGGTCAAACCAAAGCATGTTCCCTTTATATCACTGAATGTTAGCCGGAACCGCACCTCCCAAACCGCTTCCTTGTCCCAAACCGCATGGAACTCCTAAGAAGAGTAAAGAGTTAGTAAAACCTCATGATGCATGTAGCTTTTATAAATGTTCTGTGTGTGATGGTTTAGGTCACAAGGCTGCAAAATGCCTTTTGCGGTTCACATCCAATGCCAGGAAGAGTAAACCTCCTTCGTCAAAGGTGTGTGGGTCGTAAAGGGTTGCTAACTTCAGACCCAAGGAATAAAGGGGGACCTCGTTCTTAATGTTTACATTTCAGGTTCTCTCGCTTCATGGCCGGTCACTCCAAGGATAATGAATGGTATCTTGACAAAGGGCCGCTCAAGACATATGACCGGAGATAGATCAATACTTGAATATGTCGTTGAAGCAAGTGGTCCGTCCGTAACCTTTGGTGACAACAACAAAGGCAAGACCATAGGATATGGTGTTATAAGGAGAGGAAACCTAACTATTGAGAAGGTTTCTCTTGTCGATGGACTCAAGCACAACCTCCTTTCAATTTCTCAATTTTGCGACAAAGGAATGCTTTGCAACTTCACATCATCAAACCGCTTTATCAAAGATAGCATTTCCGCGTCACCCTACTCACAGGATTCGTAAGAGTAATATTTACATTATTGATCTAAATTCTGCATGTAGTATTACTAATCTCTCGTTTTGTAGCTAAGAATGTGAGTGAAAATAGTTGGCTATGACACAAGAGGTTGAGCCATTTGAACTTCAAGTATCTTGCAAAGATTGGTAGGGAAAACCTCGTTCGTGGTTTACCTAAAGTGGCCGACCACCATCCAGAAATGCAAAGCCCATGCCAGGCTTGGTAAGCATCCGCGTCGTCTTTCACCAAAGAAGACCGCTCCATCAACTTCAAGATGCTTACAATCGCTTCACATAGATTTGTTTGGACCCGTAACCACCGCCAAAGATTGGAGAAAATAGATATACTTTGGCTATGGTGGATGATTACACAAGATATACGTGGGTGAAAATGATGATCACTAAATATGATTGTTATGAGATTCTAACAGCACTTTTAGACGGCTCCAAACTCAAAAAGAAGACGACATTGTTAGTGTTCGATCGTATAATGGAACAGAATTTAAGAACAACGGTGTTGCTCGCATTGTGATGACCACGGGATTGATCACAATTTTTCCACTGGGTGTTCCACAACAAAATGGGGTTGTGGAAAGGAAGAATAGGACGTTGATTGAGGCCGGAAAGACAATGATATCCGAAGCGAAGCTACCTCGCATTTTTGGGCCGAAGCAATCAATACCGCATGCTTCACTCGTAACCGCTCCTCATCAACAAAACCTATAATAAGACTCCCTATGAGCTTTGGCGAGGAAGAACCCCCAACATTGCATTCTTCAAGATCTTTGGCCGCAAATGCTTTGTCCTCTACAACGGAAGAGAAAATAGAGGTAAATTCGGAGCCAAGGCCGACGAAGGTATTTTTGTTGGGTATGCTAAACATTCTAAAGCTTTTCGTGTTTTCAATAAAACTAGTTTAAAAATAGTTGAGTCTGTCCATGTTACTTTTGATGAGCATTCTCTCCTTGAGCCACATTTGGCTCCAAATGTTGCCGATGATTTTGTTGAGCATAATGAACCAGGTGAACCATCTCAAACCGCACCGAACCTCAACCGCAAAATCCAAAGACCTCAACCGAAATTCCCTCAAACCGCACTTTTGAAACCGCACCCGAAGTTCCTACTCCATGCAACCGCAAGGGAAGAAGAAGTTGAAAATTCCCTATCCAAATTTTATAGAAACTCTTCGTCAACTTACATTCCATGACTTCGCCGAAGGATCTAACGACGTTCCAATTGAAGATCTTCAAGAAACCTCACCCAACCAGACTTACCCCTGAGGTTCGTGAAGTCGCTAGCCACCCCCTCACAAATGTGATTGGTGATCTGCTTCTCCTGTTCAAACAAGGAGATCGAATTATGATGAGCATACTTCACTTTTGTCTCAAGTTGAACCCAAGAAGATTGATGAAGCACTCCAAGATTCCAGTTGGGTCGTTGCTATGCAAGAAGAACTCAACCAGTTTGAAAGATGCAAGGTCTGGACTTTGGTGCCTAGACCTCAGGATCAAGGAGTGATAGGAACTAAGGGGGTATTTAGGAATAAGATGGACGAGAATGGAAGCATCACTAGGAATAAAGCAAGGTTGGTTGCACAAGGATATAGGCAAGAAGAAGGAATTGATTATGACGAAACCTTTGCTCCAGTTGCAAGATTGGAAGCTATCAGAATCTTCTTAGCCTACGCCTCTTTCAAGCATTTCAAGTTATATCAAATGGACGTAAAGAGTGCATTCCTCAACGGCGAACTGCAAGAGACCGTGTTTGTTGCTCAACCTCCCGGATTTGAAGACTCTAAATTTCTCAATCATGTCTACAAACTCCGTAAAGCTTTGTATGGACTTAAGCAAGCTCCAAGGGCATGGTATGAGACTCTCTCTAAATTTTTACTAGAAAAAGGATTTAAACGTGGTAAAATCGATACAACTCTTTTTATTGCCAAATATAATGAGCATACTTTACTTGTTCAAATTTATGTCGATGATATTATTTTTGGTTCTACTAATGAGTTACTTTGCAAGCGTTTCGAAAAGCTAATGAAAAGCAAGTTTGAGATGAGCATGATGGGAGAATTAACATTCTTCCTCGGGCTTCAAATCAAGCAATGCGAAGAAGGTATTTTTCTCAGCCAAGCTAAATACACCAAGGAGTTAATAAAGAAGTTTGGATTAGAAAATGCTAAAGCATATGATACTCCTATGGCCACCGGCAATAAGCTAGATAAGGATATCAAAGGTAAGAAAGTTGATCGTACTTTATATCGAGGTATGATCGGCTCATTACTTTACTTAACCGCTAGTAGGCCCGATATCATGTTTAGTGTCCGTGTATGTGCTCGCTATCAAGCGCATCCTAGAGAAGCACATCTTATTGCGCCAAGCGTGTAATCCGCTATTTATCCGGAACCACTAACCTTGGACTTTGGTATTCCAAAGATTCGAACTTCGATCTTGTAGGTTATTCATGCAGACATTATGCAGCCTTGTACTATTGACAGAAAAGCACTAGTGGTACTTGTCATTTCCTCGGGAATAGACTAGTTGCTTGGGCCAGAAGAAGCAAGCTTCGCTCAGTGTCAACCACAGGCCGAGTATATTGTCGCCGTAGTTGTTGCCGTCAAATCCTTTGGATGAAGCAGCCTGGTAGACTATGGAATCCATGAAGGGAATTGCCCCATCATGTGTGACAACACTTCAACAATTTCAGTCTCCAACAACCCTGTCATGCATTCCAAGACCAAGCATATTGATATCAAGTATCATTTCCTCAAAGACCATGTGGAGAAGAGGAATATCCATTTAGAGTACGTGGGGACAGACAACCAGATTGCTGATATCCTCACAAAGGCTCTTGACTCCAAGAGATTTTCTTTTCTCAGAGGAGAAATGGGTATGCTTGAACTTAAATAAATTCCATACGTTTTATTTGCTAACTTGTTTGTTGAGTCTAGGTTGAAATTCCTTTTGGAATCAAACCGCTTCTGTTGAACCGCCTGCATGCAAACCGCAATATATCCAACCGCCTGCATCCAACCGCTACTTCCAAACCGCTTGATGCAGTCTGACCGCTTGGATCAAAACCGCGTTTCAACAAGAAGTAAACTCTGTCTATTTTCTTTGTTTTTCTTAATTTAAAAAAAAAAAAAAAAAAAAAAAAAAAAAACCTGTTCAAATTCCTTCATTTATTTTTTAGTCCTTATTTTTGACAAAAGGGTATTTTTGCAAATGTTTTCCCTCAAAAATTCAAAATTTTAGAGCATTTAATGCTAAGGGGACATGAGCATTTAAAGCCTTCATGTCAGCCGTCTTAGAGAGAGGTGCAGAAGGTGAAAGGGTGCAACAGTTGGTTTATTTTCAATCATTTCTTCTGAACCAACTGCCTGCCCCCTTCACCCTATATAAACCTAAGTTGGTGAAATTCTATCTTTTTCTGCCAACTCTCTGCACACTCTGTTTACCAACTCACTTTCTCTCTCTAAAACTCTTCACAAAATCTTCATTTTCAAAACCTTTTCTGAAATGGCCTCTACTTCAAAAAGACAAAGAGCCTCTACCACTGCTAGGGCAAAGAAACCTATTCTGGAAATGGTAACATCTCTAACCCTAATTCTTAATTTCTTCAACTCTGCCATGGATGAACACTCATAAACTGTTCGTATTCTTCAGTTCATGCTTTTGGTGATTTTGATCTTATTTGTTACTCATTTTCAATGATTTTTGTTGGGATATGCTCGGATTCATGCTTAGATTAGATATATGTAATTTATTTCATGATCAATGCATGATTTGAGTGTTAATTTTATAATTTTCAGTTTCTCTACTTCGAAAACCCACTTTACATTTTTAGTGTTTCTTGATGATTCTGGGTAAAGGTTGAAATTTTATTGATATATTGTTAATCCCCTTCCCAATGTGATCATTTTGATATATTATTTGCTCATTTTGGTTAAGTTTCATGTATCTCTGTTCTTGGTGTTCTTGAATGTTCTTGGTGTTCTTCACAAAACCCATGAACTGTTCTTGAAAAATCACATATTTTGGTTGCCTTGATTCTGAGAAAGTGTTTTCCAACACTTAGAAAATTTTCAATTTTTTTTGAAATTTTGGATTTTATTTTGGTTTGAAACCGCCTGTTTGCAACCGCTTAGAAATTTCTTGTTTCATACCGCTCCTCACCTATTCAACCTTAATCGCATGTTCTAAAACCGCTTTTTCAAATACTTTGAAACCGCATGCTGGTTAAATTCCTTCCTTCTTTGATTTTGAGATTTTTACTAAGTATATAGGCTGGAAACCAAGAAATTCCTCTCTAATCACTGCTTGCAGTGTGGGATAAGTTTGGATTACAATGCCACGTACTTAAGTAATTTTGTTCACAAATCCTCATTATTTGTTGAGTATTCATGGTTTCACTTGGGGTTTGAAATCCTCAAACCGCACCAATGCTCAACCGCTTGGTGATCAAACCGCATGTGAACTATGAATACACAAATGGATCTAACACTTGAAACTTTATTTTATAGGATCCAACTACTTTCCTACCTGGGTGGGAAGTGAATGAGGAAGAGCTCAAAAGATGCTCTAGGAAGGGAGTTGCCTGGAGGAAGCTCGAGTCTCGTGCATCCTACCGCTCTTCACCAAGAAACAAAATTTTATTGTACCATCTTTTGTGGATCAATTCTTTGCAACCGCTAAGAAGGATTCCAGAGTTCTTGAGCAAGGCCAGAGAGTTTCCTGCCTGACCGATGTAGTTGAAGGGATGAAGCTCTCCATTGACTACATTGATATTAGAAGACTTTTCAGATTTGCAGTTGGTGGTGCCCCCTTAGAGGTTGATCAAGTTATCCAAGATGCTGCTGCTCTCAAAACCGCCAATGTAGATACCTTATCCAAGAAATACAAGAAGATCCCCGTAAAGAACATTGGTGAGCTGATGAACGTCATTGGTCACCTAGTAGGAAGAACTATTTGTGGAAAGACTGGGAACCACAACAATTTCACATCCCAACAATGGATGTACAGTGCCGCTATCTTTATGGAGATCAAGCTTCACTGGCCAAGAATTCTCTATTTTGAGATTAAGGATAGCATAGAGACCTATCACCCAAGGTCAAAGGTGAAGATCGAGGTGGAGACCTTTCTGCAGATCCTAACCGCTCCGTTGATGGACTATGAGCACTTGGATGATATGGTCACCAAGAATCCAGATCTTATGGTGGACCGCCGATGATTCCCTTGAGTGCTAGCATGCCATACTTTCAGTGTATGCCAATGGTGATGCTTTGTACAAGTCGTTGTATGATGCAGATACATATCCAAAGAAAGAGCCCTATGAACTCGTAGATCCTACAACCGCTTCCTCTCACCAAAGCACCCAAGCGGTCCAGAAACCCCAAGCAAGAGCCGAACCGCCTCGTAAAAGGCCAAGACCGCTCCGCAACCAAACCGCCTACAACTGATGATGGAGCTGGTACTAGCAAAAGGAAGAAGAAGGAAAGACAGCCTGAAACCATGAACTTGGTGGATGAAGAGGATGAAGAAGAGGAAGACCCAAGTATTCCCAACTTGGTGGCTAGAGCCAAAAGGGCTAGGGATGAGATGGCTGGATTGACTGTGGAAGAGCAGATGAAGGTTCTCCAAGATAGGATTGCTAGATTGGCCAAGGAGCAAGCTGAGAAGTATCAGGCCAAGGGAAAATCAACCACTGAAGCTGGAACCGCCTCACCCCATGAACCGCCTCCAGAAACCCAACCGCCTCCATCTCCTCAAACCTCTCCTGTCCAATCTCCAAACCAATCCCCAGCCCAATCCCCTGCCAACTCTCAATCCAAATCACCATCCAAAGCCAAATCCATAACCCCTTCCCCCAACAAAACCGCACAATCTCAGGGGGAGAAACCCAAGAGAAAGAAAATGGCTGCTAAGAAGAAACCCTTCAAGAAAACCAAGCCTGTCCAACCCTCACCCACTCCTTCAAATTCCCCTCCTCAATCACCTCCTCAAAATTCCCCTTCACCTTCCCCCAGAAAATCACTCTCACCCCTATCTTCTCAATCCCAATATAACTCACCCCAACATTCCCATTCCATGAACTCCCAACATTCCAACCAAACCCCTACTCACTCTGCCTACCAACAATGGCAGTCCAAACCTTCTGCTGGACATGCTACCTCTAAGTCAGTTAGAGATGATCCAACCCCTAACAATTCCCCTAACAAAAACCGCTCCCCTACACCTAACCGCTCTAAATCCAACTCTCCTTCAAAATCCCCTCCTCCACAAAAATCACCCAATCACCAAAAGTCTCCTCCTCAAACAAATACTCAAACCAAAACCGCTCCTGAAACTACCCAAACACAACCACCTCCTATATTTCCAACTGCTTCTACCTCAACCGCACCTCCTTCTGACTATTCCAAAATCCTTCAAACCCTTTCCCTCATCCAAAGCCAACTCCTAATAAACCAAGGTCATGTCATTAAGCTGACCGCTTCCAATGACATCCTAACCGCTTCCAATGCTTCCCTCCAAACCTCTCTCTCAAATCTCTCTGAGTCAAACCTTGTTCTTCATGCCAAGGTAGAGTCTCAATCCCTGGAGATGGCAACCCTTAAATCAACATTGCTTGAAGCCATTAAGGGGGAGAGATCTACAGCAAACCCTCCATCCTCCTCAACTGCTCCCGATGATCAAACCGCGTCTCTTATCAAAACCGCTGTTGAAGAAGGATTGGTCAAAACCTTGAGTGAAATTCAAGAGAAGGTCTGCAATTCCATTGATAAAGACCTTGGGGATCTGACCTCAAAACTTGTTTCCACCTTAAACTCCAGACCGCAAATGGCACAGATTGTCCAAACCGCCTTGAATTTCCTTAGAGAAGATGTTCTGGAGCAAATTGACATATTCAAGGTGGACTCCAAGGTAAATCTGGAATGTGTTGGAGATGCCTCAATGGCAAAGCTGAATGAGATTCAGGATGAATTTAACAGCCGCCTGGACAACCTGAAGGCTGGATTCATTGCCAAGATTGAAGCTGAAATTCATGACCTGAAAACCTCTCTGAGAGTTACCATTGACCTTGATCCAATGAAGGAAGCTATCCAAGAACAAACCGCTGCTGTGCAGGAGGAGATCCATACTATTTTCAATTCCCTTATTCATCCCTCCACGTGCAGCTGGATACCATCAGAGACAACCTTATGGAAAACACCAAAGCGGTTGGTGCCACCAATTCTACCTCTGCTCATTCTGTGAATGCCTTAAAGAAGCTTGGAAGCTACTCTCACCGTAACCGCAGAGGAAGTAAGAAGACTAAGGAAAGCGTTTGCACCTGACCAATCTAGAGCTGGGCCCAGTGGAGCTGATCATGAAGTGAACAAGCCGCCTCAGCAGTAAACCGCTTTTTCCTTGTGATTTTTTTTGGTAAGTTTGGACCGCACTTTCTTTGTATCTTCCTTTGTCCAACTTACTTCATTTTTGTTTTTTTTTTTGTAATCTTGTAATTTCCTTTCATTCCTGTACTTGTAATCATCTTAGGAATTAATGGAAATTGCATCATGGTTCCAAAAACTTTGTTCATTCAAACTGCTTGTTTGTAGAACATTGAAACCGCTTAAGGTCTTAAACCTCATTCAAATATTTTTCAACTTAAAACTCACTCTTTTGAATTGATGTTTAAACATTCAGTTTAAACTGCACTTTGAACTTAAACTCATACTTTTTTAAGTGCACTGAATGCATTTCTATACTCTTCAATTTGTAAGTTTTTAATCTTTCAAAAGTATAGAAATCTATAGCTTAAGCTAGTGTGTGCATTGACTTGGGACATGACTTACCATGTTAATTCTTATGGACATGTTTTTACCAAGTACAATGATTGCTTTTGCTGTAGTAGGTAATGGCATCAATCAAATAGGGGGAGATTGTTGGGTATGCATATTTTTAACCCTCCTATTTTGTATTAGATTTGATTGATACCATAACCTCCTATTTATTTTAAGGACTTTAGGACCCTATGTAATGAAGCTTAGACTTCAATTTTTTTAGCTAAGTCCTTTTTATAGAATAGGTTAAATTTAGGCTTGAAGACTGGCTCAAGAATCTTTGGACCTAAGGATTGCAGTTCTAGGGTTTCAGAACCGCCTTTTGAACCGCCGCGTAACCGCCTTTTGCCTTGTGATTCCCTTCATACGAAACCGCTGAACAACAAGTGCAAACCGCACTTGGAAATCCTTTTTCTGGTGGAACCGCTTTCATGTCAAACCGCCTTTATCCAGAACCGCTCCAATGATTGGCTACTTGAAGTGAACCTCTTTTGACCGTTGGAATCCACGTCAGTAATATCAAAAGTCAACTACCATATCTTGTCATGTGACTACTTTTCAGACAAGATCTGCAAGGATCTTGAAAAGGTGACAGATGTCCTAACCACCTTGATTGCAGCTAAGGTCTGATCAGCTTTACCTGCATCAACAGTTCCAAAGGACAAAAGTAGTTGGAGTGGACCAATGGGATTGCATCAAGGACTGTCCTTTCAACAGCTGTGTCCAACGGCTATATTCCTGATGCTTGGGTATAAATACCCCTAATCTTCACCATTTGAAGATTGCTTGAATCTTGAGAAATTGCTGTGTTCATGAGAAGTTGAAGCTACGCCGTAAATTCTTAGTCCTTTGAATCTTCATCTTCATACTTCAAGAAATATTCCCCAGCCCAGAAATCAAGCCTTAACACATTCAAGAATCATTGTGCTCTACATCTCACAGATTTAAAGAGCCTTGATCTTGTTCTCACACACACACCTCTCTTGTTTAAACACATAGTTTATTCATTTGAGATACACTGGTTATAGTCTAGGATTTGTTCTTCATAGAAAAGATTTTATTGTACTTTGTAATCTCTCAAATACTCAATATAAAATCTCTCTTAGAAATTCAAGATTAACCATCTTGGTAGTGGACGTAGATCGTTTATCGATTGAACCACTCCAAATATTGTGTTCTTACTTTCTGCATTTATATTTCTTGTGCTTACTGATTATCTTCCTTTTCTCTGTTTGATCTTTATATAGTTATCTTTTATTGTGAAATTGTGTTTGGAGTTAACATTGTCAAACTACATTTTCTGTTTTACAACTGCTCAGAAAACTGCACTAAAACCGCCTTGCAAAACCGCCTCCTCAAAACCGCATTTTACTAAGTATATTCCGCTGTGCATTTTACAACTCTACTTGCAGTTTCTTATACACTGCAAGAGGTTTAGTAAGCGTAGAGGTTTAGTTTTAAATTGAGGGCGAAAAATTTTAAACAGCTATTCACCCCCCCCCTCTAGCTGTATTTTCACCCTTGTTGCCACCTTTGGGACCAACACATTCCTACCAAGGTTAGTGGTTTCTGGTGGCGTTTAGTGCATAACGGTCTTCTGGTGGATGCGAGATTGGAGGAGAGGGGTTTTAATATTCCCCCGAGATGTGTTTGCTATCCTTTGGGTGGAAACAGAGAGACTATTGAACATTTGTTTCTTCAATCGACGATGGCTCTCACTTTGTGGCAACATTGGTCCTCGTATTTTGGTATTGGATATCATTATACGGACTTGCAGCAGTTATGGGATATTTGGTGCAGGGGTCAATCCAAGAGATCGCATATTGGGTTGGTTCGTATGGGTATCATGATGTTTGTTTGCTGGGGATTGTGGAAGGCGAGATGCAAAATGATGTTTGATGGCAAACAGATGGAGAGTGGAGCTATTATTGATGGGGTTCATCATGCGTTATTGGATATGTGTTCATTTTTGGTTCCTAAGGGTAAACCAACAGCAGTGGCCCGGGACATTTTATCGGATTTGGGTTTAAGGGTGGCCGAGGTAAAGAGTAGGAAGATTAACTCGCTAAGATGGGAGACGGTGCGTGATTACTTCTACACTCTAAATACGGATGGTTCTTCGGTTCATGGTGAGTGCTCGAGAGGAGGAGTCATTCGGGATTGGAGGGGTGCTTTTATTGGGGCTTATTCCAATTTTTATGGGATGGGCACTAATATGCAGGCAGAGATTTTCGCCCTTCGTGATGGTTTAAGATTATATCAGGATCTTCAATTAACATCTGTGCAGGTGGAATCTGATTCGTTGGTGACTGTGGGAATATTGAGAGGCCAATTTACTGGACCTTAGAGGTATTCGTATGAGCTAAGGGAGTGCAGCAGATTAATGGGTGGTTTTGGCGTTAGACACGTGTTAAGAGAAGCAAATGGTGTGGTGGATAGGCTTGCAGCGATTGCCCATGATCATCGACAACATATGAGATATTCTATGGCTCGTGAGTTGCCGGGGGAGGTGGTAAATGCTTTAAAGTTTGACTATGGGGGTACATATGTGGTCCGACATTGACATGGGTTATTGGATTCTGTGGCTTTGCTGGTGGAATGTTGCTGATTTGCTGGAGGATGGCCCTTTGCTGATGTTTTGCTGGGGTGTTGTTGTAGTTGGGGCCATCATAGGAAGATTTGGGGCCAATTGTTTTTGGTTCAGCCGAGATTGCTTTTTGGTTTGGCCTGGACAAAGTTGGGATGATATGGTTCATATTTTAATTATTTTGGATTTAAAGTTGGGCATTTTAATTACCTTTGCTTTATGGTTTTGCTGCAAAATGGTGTTTGCAGATTCCCTTTTGCTGCAAATAAGGAGGGCAATTATTATGCGGATTGTAATTATTAGATGACAGATTTGTGGCATTTTTGGTACAGGGCACGGCCTTGAATGGATCTCAGCATGGCCATGCAAGACAAGGCACGACCATGCACAATTTGGGACTCGGCCGTGCCATTTCATTTTTTCAACATTGGGTTTTCTGCCTTTGGGGAGCGTCCGCTCCCATTGTGATGGAGCGTCTGCTCCCATGCGGATTGGGCTAGACTCGGCTTGGGCCGGGAGGTTTGGACTGGGCCTGGGCTTTTGGAGTGGGCCAGGTAAGGTGATGTTTGTTTGGGTCAGAAGTGGGCTGTTTGGGAGGGGCAAAAGTGGTTTGTTAATATGGAAATGTATCATTTTTTGTGGGCTGTTACATATTTTCAATTAGGATATTTAGATTAGATTTAAATATTTAATCTTTGGTTCTAGATTCGGGTTTTATTCTCGATCATTGATGTAATTTTATTTTATCATCAATAAAATTTCCCAGGTGTCGTCCTGGTTTCTTAAAAAAAAATATATACTATACCCTATGTACTATACCCTATACCATATACCCTATACCCTATATACTACTAGTACTTATGCCCGTGTCCGAGGACACGGGTCTTTTTTTTTAATTAACATAATAAACATTATAGTTACAAATTATAGTGATGTATGAACATAAACATTATGCCCTTGTTTACAAAAAGATAAGACATAAATTAACATCTAATTAACATATAGATTTTTATGAACATAAACATTATGCCCTTGTTTACAAAAAGATAAAACATAAATTAACATCTAATTAACATATAGATTTTTATGAACATAAACATTATGCCCTTGTTTACAAAAAAAAATAAATTAAACGGGGCGGGGCGGGCTGGCCCAAATTCTTGGAGGGCTGAAAATATGCTATCCCAACCCAACCCACCTTGGGTTGGTGGGCCAAGCGGGCCAAACGGGCCAAGCTTTCCATCAAAATAATATAACCGAATTGCAATTGACACTATCCAGAAATAAGCAAAAACTTCAAATTGAAAGGGGAAGGGGGCAGCCTGTTTGGGACGGGGAGGGGGACGGGGCGGGCGAGGCTAAACCGGGGGAGGGGAGGGGCCACAATTGCGGGCTTGCGGCCTATTTGAAAGGGGAAGGGGGCAGCCTGTTTGGGATGGGGAGTGGGGACGGGGAGGGGGAAGGGGGTGTTAGGATCGCTCACCCATACAAGAAATCCGCAACAAGAGAAATCAAACAACACACACACGAAATAAAGACAAAACACACAATATTTCGTGGTTCGGCTAAAAGCCTATTCCACCCAAAATATAACTTCTATATATTTCTTGATATTACAAGAATGGAGGCACCCTCTCTCTCAACACTCTTGAATATCCTCACCAATCGCATACAAGCGTACAATTTCTCTCTCTAAATTGTAAACCTATGCTAACTCTCTCTCCAATTCTGTCAAAAACCTAACTAATGAAGCCTATTTATATAGGTGAGGCACACCCAATTTTCCCCTTTCCTAACCGATATGGGATTACTATTCCTTCTCCTAACCAATATGGGATAAGTAATATATTCCTACTCATAATAGGATTTAGGCAATATTGGTCAAATTCCTAACAAATCTCCCCTTGACCAAAATTCCCTAAAATCTCATCAACTCCAGAGAAGCGAACTCTTTTCCCAATCTTCTTCTCCTTTTTGTCATCACAAAAGGATCTTCCACGCAAGGATTGCCCCTCCAAATAGCAAATATTTCTCGCACCTTTTCTCCCTTGAAGATTCAAGCGCTTTCCTTTGTACACTTTGCATGTTTGTCTTCTTCCAACATATCGATACCCACGAGATGTCAAAACTCCTAGTGAAAGCAAATTCGCAGTCGCACCAGGAACATACTTCACATTCAAAGCAGTTTTCACAGACCCATCATAAAGCTTGAAGCGTACACTCCCAACACCTTCAACCTTCAATTTCTGCTCATTACCAACTTTGATTTCTCCAAAATTTCCCTCTGATCGCAAAGTGTCAAACATAGCTTGATCCTTACAAATATGCACTGAAGCAGCTGAATCTAGCACCCATTCAAACTTCTTCTCCTCAATCACATCATCAGCAGCTATAGTTTCTGTCAAAAGAAAATCTCCATTATCACTATCACTATCAATTGTGTTAACGTTCTCTTCGTCAACCTTTTTCTTTCCTTTCACACCACGTAAAATTTTCAAATCATCACGAAATTGTGGGCAACGCATCTGCATATGACCAGTCTCTCCACAGTAGAAGCACTCAATCTTACTCATATCTCTATCTCCCCTAGATTGAGACCTTCCTCTTCCTTTTGAGCCACCACGATTATAATTTCTCCCTCCTTCAGAACCCTCTGCAACTAGTACTCTGTCACCATTGGAGAAGCTCTCACTCCTCGTCATTCTTTCATTATCCCTCAACGCCTTAACCACATCATCAAGTGTTAAAGTAGTCCTACCTGTCAACATCGTCTGCCTGATTTATCTTCAATATCAGGAAGACTTTCGATACAAGGCACACACAGTGCTCCATTCGCGAGGACACACCACTAGAGGAAATCCCACATCATCCACACACGGTCCACTGCGTCGCGCCCATCCGCTATCCACGGCTTTGATACCAGTTGTTGGGACCGCGATCATCCCCACCACACCACATTAGTATGATATTGTCCGCTTTGGGCCCAGCCCGCACGGATTTGCTCTTGGGTCAACTCCCAAAAGGCCTCATACTAATAATGTGGGTGGACACCTTTTTATACTAGACAACTCTTCTTTCAATTGCCGATGTGGGACTTGGGTTGATACCCCAACAGGGGGCAGGCGCCATTATAGAGAAACGGGAGAGCGAGAGAGAAAGAGAAACCTGTCTTAGCGGCGACGGCGACTTGGCGAGGAAGACGGTGATTGCGAGGGAGAGTGAATCCTTAAGTGGTTCTGCCTCAAGAATCCTGGGATATTTATGTATAATGAATTCAAACACTTTCCGCCATCAGCACAGAAACAAAATAATGAAGGTTTCCTCTGACATCTCGAGTCCCTGTTCATTTTCTCATGACGTTAACTTTAGGATAAATATATCAGATGACATTTTGTGTAGAAATGATTTTTACAACATTGAATTTGGATTTGAAAATGAACATGAATTTCAAGTGTTAATCTCGCAAAACCCCAGGTCTAGCGTGAGCCAATTAACACAAATATTGAAAACTTACTAATCCAAGAATATAATGACAATCAAATTAAAGTTATTGCTTTTCACATATAGTAACCTTCGAGACTGCAAATTAGAACATCCATGAATCCTATTCAGTTCATCGTTATACTCTTGATGTTCTGATTCAAATATAAAATCAACTGATTCAAAAGAATTCACCCAAACAAATACGGCTAAAAATACGAAAAATAAACAAAATCATAATCCGATAGAAAATTAGTTACTGGCGGTGACAAATCGGCGATTGTATTGCAGGCGCTTGTGAGCGCGACCTCTGGGCTTCTTCTTCTTGTCTTGCTTCGCCACCTTCGGCGTTTGCCCTCTCACCTTTCCTGCTCTTGCTAACGATCCGTGAACCTTACCTGCGCATTACAATCACAGAAAGCCCAAAAAGTGTAATACTTCAAACGAAGCACCTCCCTTGGAAGTTCTGAAACAACAAAGTATCTCAAAGCACACAACGTGGATTATGCTTTCTTTCGACATATCGAGCACAATAAGCTCCCTTTATACTGTAGGACCTTTCTTTGCGAGAAATTAAGAAAAAAATGTTATGACTAAAGTGGAAGCATTAATGTTGACCATAGTGCAAACAATATTAATATGGACATTCACAACATGGAGAGAAAACCAAGCAACAATTAAAACACAAATATCTCCAAACCTATTTACCCAGGAAAATACACATGGAATTTAAGACACCAATTTCTGAAAAATCTCTACCTTGGACCAAATTTTGTTTATCCATTCAACCATAAATGTCAATTATTCTTGGAATTGTTGGGTGACTCTCAATATTCGTTGACAAAAGGGAGGATGGCGGATGGCTGTTCTTGGTCTGATGCGGTCGACCGCATGGTGGGAGGCCTGTGTTTTGCGGTCAGCCGCATGGTGCGGTCGACCGCATGGGTTGGCTGGGCCGGGCCTTGTGGCTGACTGCATGTGTGGGATGGCTGGGCCGAGCCTTTGGCGTCGTGTCGTCTTGTTGACGGGCTGGGCTTGATCTAGGGTTTAGGTTGGTTTTTCTTTTCCCTTGTAATATAAATAGATCCTTTTGTCATTGTTCCGTTTTTATGCCTTGGATAGCGAGAGATAGAAACAAGCTAGGTATTCACCATTGAGAGATTGTGAGATTGTGTGATTGTTTTTCACCTTGATCATCTCCTTGTACTCTTGATTGATATAGTGGATTGTTCTCCGTCGCCCGTGGTTTTTTACTCCTCTTGTTTTGAGGGGTTTTCCACGTAAATCTTTGTGTTCATTGCTTGTTATTATTTTCGTATTTCTATTTCATATTTGTGTTCATCTTTGCATAGCAATTATAGGCCATTGTTTCCTAACAATTGGTATCAGAGCCTGGTTCAGAAGGGTCCTATATTGCTTGATTGATTAAAGATGTCAGGGAAGTATGAGATTGAGAAGTTTAATCGCAAGATTAACTTTGGGCTATGGAAAGTAAAGATGCGAGCAATTTTGGTGGGTAAAAATTGCGTCAAGGCTTTGCTTGGGAAGGCGAAGAAACCGGCAAGTCTGACGGATGAACAATTTGATGATATGGATGAAAAGGCTTTATCTCTCTTACAATTGAGTCTCAAAGATGAGGTATTGAGAGAGGTTGTAGAAGAAAAGATCAAGCAGGCTTTGGCTTAAGCTTGAGCAATTGTACATGACTAAGAGCGTTAGTAACAAAGTTGCTACTATTGAAGAAACTTGAAGAGTGTAAACTCAAACCGGTGGGTCCTTGGAGGAACATCTTGATGAGTTTGATGGCTTGGTCATGGACTTGAAGAATGTCGATGTCAAAATTGATGAAGAACAATTGGCGGTAAAATTGCTTTGTTCTCTACCGTCGGAATACATGCACTTTCGCGAGACTGTTTTGTATGGCAAGGAAGAGATTGATTTTGAAGAGATTAAGTCTCGCTTTATTAAGTCGTGAGGTTATCGAAACTCACTTGACTTCCCAAAGTGCTGAATCTCAAGGTGAAGGCTTAATTGCTAAAGGCGGTAAGAAGTCGGGGAAAGGATCGAGTTCAAGAAGTTACGGTCGGGCCAAATTCAAGTGAATGGCAAAAGAATGTGATATGTCATAGTTGCAAGGAGAAGGGACACATTCGTAAGTATTTCCCTAATTGGAGAGTTAAAAGGGAAGAGGATACAACCGCTAAGGGCAAGGGTGAAGCTGGAGTGGTGCATGAAGACACTAGTGATGACAGTGATTGTGATGCTCTTACTGTTTGTGATTCAGGCTCCAAAATCCGTGACAGTTGGATTTTGGACTCGGGGTGCTCTTATCATATTAGTCCTAACAGACATGGTTCTGTTCCTATAAAACTATTACCGGTGGAACAAGCTTTGATGGGGAACAATGCCGCTTGCAAGGTTGTCGGAATTGGGACTATTATGGTTAAGATGTTTGATGGGGTAGTCGAAAGTTGCACAACGTCCAGACACGTTCCGATTTGAAGAAAAACCTGATTTCCTTAGGTACCTTGGATAGCCTTGGATATAGGTGCACCATTGCTAATGGTGAACTATTGGCTACTAAAGATGAATTGGTTGTATTGAAGGGAAAGAAGGTGGGAACATTGTATGAACTGCTTGGGTCTACGGTTGTTGGGGATGTGTCTCATTGCAAAGGGATCTATGATCGAGGCGGAGACTACTCATTGTGGCACATGAGATTGGGTCACATCGGCTTGAAGGGAATGATCGAACTTTCGAAGCGCGGCTTATTGGATGGACGAAGACAGGGCCTATGGATTTCGTGAGCACCGCGTGCTTGGAAAACAAACAAAGGCAAGCTTCGGACAGGAGTACACACGTCTAAAGGTATTCTTGACTATATTCATTCGATTTGTGGGGTCCCGCTAGGAAATTATCTAAGGGTGGTTCTCTTTACTTGTTGACTTTTGTTGATGATTATTCACGAAAGGTGGTTGTCTATTTCTTAAAACATAAGAATGATGTGCTTT
Organism: Adenophora triphylla var. japonica; assembly: GCA_022495995.1. NCBI lineage: Eukaryota > Viridiplantae > Streptophyta > Magnoliopsida > Asterales > Campanulaceae > Adenophora > Adenophora triphylla. The sequence goes on from JAFEMH010002030.1 coordinate 158,230, forward strand.
TGAATCTTAAGCAGTGGAAAACCTTAGTTGAGAAACAGACAGGTAGACCTATAAAGAAACTGAGAACAGATAATGGCCTTGAGTTTGTCGAAAAGGAGATTACTGAATTTTGCAAAAATGAAGGTATTGGTCGACATAGAACTTGTGTTGGGAAACCACAAAAGAACGGTGTTGCTGAAAGAATGAACCGCACTTTGTTAGAAAGGGCTCGGTGTTTGTTGTCACAAGCAGGTTTGGGTAAAGAATTTTGGGCAAAGGCGATTAGTATGACTGCTTACTTGGCTAATCGTTCTCCAAATTCTAGTATTGGGATGAAGACTCCGGTGGAGATGTGGTCTGGCTCTCCAGGAGATTACTCAAGATTGCGTATCTTTGGGTGCCCCGCATATGCTTATGTCAACAATGGAAACAAATTGGAGCCAAGAGCCAAAAAGTGTGTCTTTGTTGGCTATACTACTGGAGTGAAGGGATTTCGGTTATGGGACCCGGTTGCATCTAAGTTCCTGACGAGTAGAGATGTCACATTTAATGAGTCTCTACTCCTCCATGAGAAAGGTGGTTCTGCAATGCATACGTATGAGTGGAGCTAGATGGAGATGATAGGGTGGAACTTGACTTAGATGCGGATAACTTGTCTGGATGAAGCACCTCCTACTGATGCTTCAGTTCAGGAGGAAGAGACTACGGTGCAGGTGGAGACTACCAGTGATCGTGGTAGGGGTAAGAGGGATAAAAGACCTCCTATTAGATATGGGTTTGAGGAGATGGTGGCTTATGCACTATCCGCTGCTGAAACTGTTGATGTGCATGAACCAATCTCCTACAAGGAAGCTATGTCTTGTGAAGATTCTGCAAAGTGGTCGGCTGCTATGGAAGAAGAGATGGTATCTCTTGCGAAGAATCGAACATGGGAACTTGTGAGGCCTCCACCGAAGAAGAAGTTAGTCACCGCAAGTGGGTCTACAAGTTCAAGGAAGCTTCGGGGATTGAGGAAGCAAGGTATAAAGCAAGGTTAGTTGCTCGGGGCTTTACTCAAGTCGAAGGGATAGACTACAATGAGATATTTTCACCGGTTGTTAGACACACATCTATTCGTACCTTGTTAAGCATTGTGGCAATGAAGGATCTTGAGCTTGAGCGCTTAGATGTGAAAACAGCGTTTTTACATGGGGAACTTGAGGAGGAGATCTACATGCGCCAACCTGAAGGGTTTGTGGTCGAGGGGAAGGAGGATCATGTTTGTTTGTTGAAAAGATCCTTATATGGTTTGAAACAGTCACCTCGACAATGGTATAAAAGGTTTGACACTTTTATGGTAACCCATGGTTTTGCTAGGAGTGATTTTGATAGTTGTGTATACTTGAAGGGCTGTAGTGATGGGTCATTAATCTATCTTGTGTTATATGTCGATGATATGCTTGTAGCTGCAAAAGATATTAATGATGTCAACCAGGTGAAATTGATGTTGAAGGGGGAGTTTGAGATGAAAGATCTAGGTGCTGCGAGGAAGATTCTTGGCATGGAAATTGAACGAGATCGGAAAAAGGGACTACTTTACTTGTCGCAAGGAAAGTATGTACAGAGGGTCTTGGAGCGGTTCAACATGAAGGATGCCAAATCTGAGTACACCTCTAGCTTCTCACTTTCGGTTGTCTTCTTTAGATTGTCCCAAGTCTAAAGATGAGGAAGAGTATATGTCACGTGTTCCGTATTCGAATGCTGTGGGGTGTATTATGTATGCTATGGTTTGTACTCGACCTGATATTGCTCAAGCAGTGAGCGTAGTAAGTCGATACATGGGGAATCTGGTAAAGAGCATTGGAATGTCATGTGAAGTGGATTCTTAGATACTTGTGTGGTGCACCGGATTTATGCATTGTCTATGGTAAGAATCGTGATGGTTTTGTTGGGCATGTTGATTCAGATTGGGGCGGTAATCTTGATGACAGAAAATCTACAACGGGGTATGTATTTTGTCTTGGTGGTTCCGCTATTAGTTGGAAATCTGGATTGCAGGAAGTCACAACGTTGTCTACCGCCGAGGCCGAGTATATGGCTATAACGTAGGCCGGTCAAGGAAGCCAAATGGCTTGGTGGCTTGGTTCGTGAACTTGGTATGGTTCAAGGTGCTCCCGAGGTTTTCAAAGTGATAGCCAAAGCGCTATCTGTTTGGCGAAGAATCGAATTCTTTCCATAGGAGAACGAAGCACATTGATATTAAGTATCACTTTGTGAGGACTTCAATTGCAAGTGGTGAGGTCGTTCGAAGAAAGTTGATACAATGACAACCCGGCGGATATGTTGACAAAGCCTTTGCGATTGCTAAGTTCAAGCATTGCTTGGACTTAGTGAGTGTTACTAGTCATTGATGCCCTTCGGGGCGTGGCGACGGAGATAGAGATGTTCTCTTGGATATAGCTTGTTTCGGGATTGATCGTCAAGGTGGAGAATTGTTGGGTGACTCTCAATATTCGTTGACAAAAGGGAGGATGGCGGATGGTCGTTTCTTGGTCCGATGCGGTCGACCGCATGGTGGGAGGCCTGTGTTTTGCGGTCCGCCGCATGGTGCGGTCGACCGCACGGGGTTGGGCCGGGCCGGGCCTTGTGGCCGATCGCATGTGTGGGATGGCTGGGCCGAGCCTTTGGCGTCGTGTCGTCTTGTTGACGGGCTGGGCTTGATCTAGGGTTTAGGTTGGTTTTTCTTTTCCCTTGTAATATAAATAGATCCTTTTGTCATTGTTCCGTTTTTATGCCTTGGATAGCGAGAGATAGAAACAAGCTAGGTATTCACCATTGAGAGATTGTGAGATTGTGTGATTGTTTTTCACCTTGATCATCTCCTTGTACTCTTGATTGATATAGTGCATTGTTCTCCGTCGCCCGTGGTTTTTTACTCCTCTTGTTTTGAGGGGTTTTCCACGTAAATCTTTGTGTTCATTGCTTGTTATTATTTTCGTATTTCTATTTCATATTTGTGTTCATCTTTGCATAGCAATTATAGGCCATTGTTTCCTAACAGGTTGCATAAAACTTGATCTTCAATACTCAAACTCATCAAGATCAAATCCAATGCACTTTTCTCTAAACAACAGAAACTTTCGAAAGGGAGAATGCCAATAGCAATGAACTTGAAGACCTTCTTAGCAATGGAGAAAATGGAAATTCCTAAATGAGCATGGCAAATAACAAAATTCCTTTTTAATTAATAAAATTGGCAAAAAATGAAGTGCAACAACAACAAAGTCTTAGCCCCAAAATGATATGGGGTCGACTAACATGAAAATGGCAGAAAATGAAGTGCAGTTCTTAATGTTGAAAACATTGTAAAGTGTTTGTGAGATCTCAACGAAAATACAGCCAACAGAAAACATGTCGACACCAGTAGAGTAATGGGTTATTCCCAGTAGCACCCCCGGAGCTCGGTACCAGAGGGTTACAATCTGCCAAAAAAGTAGATCATAATATTACATGATGTCAAGTCAATACAATTAGTATCAGATTTTGAGGTTAATATATTATGATGGGAAGGACCTCGTGTGTGTAACTCTTGAGAGGAACAGTGAAAGCCGTAAAAGCAAAGCTTACCCATGATTGCTTGTGCGGCGGTGCTGATTTGAAGTTCTTTCTTCTCCGGCGGCGGCGATGAGAGAGGGCTCCGAACTCGAAATTGGGGAAAAAGCTAGGGTTAGAGTTTCGAACGAAGGTTTATGAATTTATACTTACCCATGATTGCTTGTGCGGCGGTGCTGATTGGAAGTTCTATCTTCTCCGGCGTCGCAGTCGCCGTCACCGTTTCGATTCTTCAATGTCGTCGTCGTCGTCAAAGTCTTCTTCCTCCATTTTGAAATTCAGACTGAATGAAGAGAGAGAGAGAGAGAGAGAAAGCGTGGGTATGTGTGTGTTTAAAAAAAAAGTAAAGGGAGGGCAAAATGGGAAAGTGACAAAATAGTGAGGGCAAAATGGTCAAATACCCCCTTGCTACTGTTCATGCTACAGTGGAAGACTGCTTCCATTTATACTATAGATACCCTATACCATATGCCCTATACCCTATGCTCTATACCCTATATACTATACCCTATATACTATACCCTATACCCTATACCCTATACTCTATACTCTATACCCTATACCCTATACCCTATATACTATACCCTATACTCTATACCCTATACTCTATACTCTATATCCTATACCCTATACCCTATATACTATATCCTATACCCTATACCCCATGCCCTATGCCCTATACCCTATACCCTATATACTATACCCCATACCCTATACCCCATATACTATATACTATACCATATACCCTATGAGGTTTAGGGTATAAGGGTATATTAATAAGTATTATTAATATTTTAAAAGTATAATTATTTTTTTAAATTTATTTTTGAACTGAGATAAATATTTTAGACTTTTTTTGGTAAGGAATTTTTGTTTTTAAATTATATAAAATAAGTTAGAAATTAACTAAATAAATGAGGGACAAACAATATCCTTCACTATGAGTATTTTTTTTTTAATTTTTTTTTGAATAGAGATAAATGTTTTAGACTTTTTTTTTAGTAAGAAAGCTTTTTTCAAAAAAATTATTTTAAAAAAAATTATTTAAAAAATTGATATTAGAGATACTACTTTAATTAAAATTTTGGGTAAATCAAATAAAAGCATGTAAATATTTTAGATAACTTTTTGTAAATTGCAGTAATAAAAAAAGTCTAAAATATTTTTTTCTAATCAATAAAAAATAATAAAAATTACTAATTATTATTAGTACTATTATTAATATTATTACTGTTTATATAATTAATATTAATATTAATTAGTTAATAAATTATATAATTAATAATTCATTAATAAATATTATTGATAATAAATATTATTATTATTGATATTAGGCATAATATTATTTTATAGTTTAAATTATTATTATTATTAATTATTTTTATTAATTATTATAATAATGAAGAAATACAAGTATTCACATGAATCATTATCCAAGAAGATAATTTTGGTGAAAAACATTTAAATATAAAAGGTGGCAATACTTCATTGGACACACAAGTATTTACATGAATTAGCCCAAGCAACATCTCACCATTAAATACATAACATATAATTGAATCCAATGGCCCAAATTCATTTAAAAAAAAAACAGACACACTTTCTTTTGATTGGCCCTTAATGTTCACATGGATTATTGATAAATCAATTCAGACCATTGATTACACTCAAATCCAATGGTCCCAATTCACCCACTTTAAAACCCTACCCACTTTTCTTATTTCTCTCTCTACTAGTCTCTAGTTAACACACCGCCTCCCTCATCATCCCTCTCTTATTATTCAACATCACCGGAATGATACATCTTCCCTTTCCCCTCAATGGAAATAAGGCTAGGGATCGATTTGTTCAAAGCTGGATCACTTGCTGAGTATGCAGGAGCTGACATAGATGATGATGAAGACTATGACAATGAGGATGGAGTCCGAGTTGTTAATTGAAGAAATCAAAATCCTTCTTACATCGGTTCGTGGATCTAGTAGAGGGACTGGAAATCTGCTTTGATGATGTATGCATAATTTTCAAAGCAAGGGTTGGACCTCACTTGTTTCTTTTTTCATATACTAATACAATTAGTCCTCTCTCTCTATATATATATATATATATATATATATATATATATATATATATATATATATATATATATATATATATATATATATATTCATTTTGTTCAATTATAGGTTTAAATGTGTTGATGTATTAGGGGAGACCAGCTTTTGAAACATTGATGTTCTATTAATTTGGATCTTGTGTTACAGTTTACAAATTTTCAACTTGAACACGTACAGTTTCTCTATATTTTAGTCTTTCTGTATATGGTGAATTAAAGCTCATAGCCTTCTTACTGCCTCTTTCTTTCTCTCTCTCTTCTACATCGTTGCAATCACATTTCTCACGGTTGAAAGACACTTTAAAAACAAAACTTCTGTTTGAATTGAATGTGAGAATGCTAAATCACCTATTAATTTTTTTCAAGTAAAACCCGGGATGAGCAAAAAGATCGAAAAACATATCATCTAGTTTTTTCAATGAATTTGGAATACGATCTAGTTCTAGTCATAAATTTCACAAAAAATATTTTAATAAAATATTTTATGATAGTATTTTTTCAATGAATATTATTTTTCATATATATATAAATATATATATATATATATATATATATATATATATATATATATATATATATATATATATATATATATATATATATATATATATATATATATATATATAATTTTTTTTAATAAAAAATATCAAATTAGCGACGGAAATATCCGTCGATAATTTGGTATATCAAAAATTAAAAATATTGAACAACGAAAATTTTAAAAAATTAATAAAATTGTGAAAATATGTAATAAATTTTAGCGACAGAAATTTCCGTCGTTATTAATGTCGCCAATACATTAATTTTGTCGTTCCTCTACAACATTTAGCGACGGATTTTTGAGTTTTAGCGACGGAATTATCCGTCGTTACTTTAAAGACAGCCCAAAAATCTGTCGTTAATATTTAGCGACAAGGGTTTTAGCGACAGATTTTTTCCGTCGCTAAATGCCTTTAGCGACGGATTTTTGGCTTTTAGCGACGGATTTTTTCGTCGCTAAAACCTGTTTTTCTTTTAGTGTCTAGTTGACCGTTCTATTCGATGACCTATGGGCATTGTGGAGGATGTGTTAGTTCAAATGGGGATGTTGATGTCCCTATTGACTTTGTTGTTTAAGATATGGTAAATGGTGTGGAGAAGTGTAGCGAGTCGCCTATTTTGTTAGGACGCCCGTTCTTGGTCACAACTAACACTGTAGTAAATATAGGGCATGGGATGTTGTCTACATCGGTGGCTGATGAGAGGGTTGGTATACGACATGTTGACAAACCTAGTGGATGATAAGGGGGACGTGTATAAGTTTGTAGATTAGGTAGAGGAATGTATGCAAGAGAACGTTTCGGAGGAGAGTGAGTGTGCACAAATTGAGAAGATGCTAAGTGACGATGATAATTCTAGGGATAATGTGGATGTCTATGCTATGGCTAGTAACAACAAGGATGATGAACACTCATGGTGTGATGGCCCGTATCACCCCCTATACTGCTCCTACAAGGAGTCGCTGTCACCATTAAAATCTTTCTTTCCTCTAAAAGATAAAATAATTGATTCATGTGCTCAAGTAGAGCAATGATATTTTCTTGATATTTCGAATTTTTTATTTGCTAACATTGATGATCAAGATAGCTTATCTAAATTTTTTTTGAGGAAGATGAGGTTGCTAAGGTTGTGGAGATCAAAGCAGCGAATGAGTGTGGGGGAAAGGCCCCTTTTAAGAAAAAGAAAAAGGCTATGCAAAAAGCCTCAAAAATTCATTGGGCACCACCCAAGATAATAAAGAATGGAACTTATATGTGAAAATTCATTGGCGTTGTGCCCACGAAAGTATGAGGTGTGCCAAAAGAAGAAAAGCAAAGGCAAAAGATAGAGTGTCCACCTCAACCTCCAACTAAAATTGGGGATATAGTCGGGTTAACGACTATAAACAAATACGCTTATTGGGAGACAACCTAACTAGGTATGCTTTATCTGCCTTATTTGATTTGTTTTGTGGTGTTATATCATACTTTGAACCCAAAACATGTTTTAGTTCTCTTTTCTATGATGACATAGCTTGTTTTGAGTTTGGGGATAGATATCTCTCCGAGTTTGTGGCTTTATAGGGGAGTGTATATAGTTTCATCCTCCAAAAAATAGAAAAAAAATTTAAAAAAAAATTCTTTTCATATATTATGATGTTGGCTAAAGTCGATGATGATTAGAGGGTGCTTGAATTTTAAATCTTGAGTATTAATATCGTTATGAAGATATGATTACATTGAAACATGTAAAGTATGATTACTCCACCTTTCATTTCCATATTATTTTCTTAATCATTATTAACAATTTAGGAAACCTTAATAGGATCACTTTGGCATTCTCATGGTTCCTAGAACATGTTTGCATTACTGTGAATAACACATCAAATAAGATATTCCGGAAATGATGTATGACTATTTTCTTTGAACCCAATTGTGAGCCTTTAACTTTTTAGTCACTTATAAAATTTCTGCTAAAACCCCTTTTGAGCATTTAAAAGAATGAAATCTCTCACAAAGTGGGAGGTTATTTTAGATCAACTTTTGCCTTCTTTGATACTTATATTATCCTACCCTTTAAATCTATACACTATATTTTCACATTTTCATGAAAATGAAACTAGGGAATAAATGAGAAATTATGGGTTATGTTTGGGAATCATGAGTTGAGTGGAAAGAGGTAAGAAAAAAGGTTATTTATTGTACTGAAAAGAGAAACTTGTGCAAAGTATTTAATTCAAGGAATTTTCATGATATATATATATATATATATATATATATATATATATATATATATATGCAAGAAAAAGAAAAGAAAAATATGAAAAGTATTGCCCTCTTTGATGTTGATGTGGAAAGTGACCAAATAAAAGAAAGGTGATCAACTCTTTGTATTAAAGTATGAAAAATTATAAGTTTGTGGGTTGAATCATGGGTTGGTATGGGTGAGCAGAGAGATGAACTCAAAGTGAGGATATATGTTGAATGCTTTCTAGTTTCACTTGCTTAACTCCATATGTTCTTATCTTTATTTGTAACCGTGAACCAAGCCCACGAATTTCGCGATACATTACAAGACATAAAGTCATATTTGATTCCTAAAGAGTAGCCGGGTTTACAATTGTGTTTAAACATGCATATGAGTGTCCTTGTGAATAAATTTATCTTATTATCATTGATTTAGAGAATGACACAAGTGAATATATAAAATATCTTACTTTGGTGACAATGATATACTCATTTATTCATTCATTTTATCATTATGTGGTGGAGAATTGTAAATTATATGGATCCATGTAGTTGTAATCCCATGTTCATAATAACTTTTAAACATTATGTGTGTTGTAAAGATCTTACACTTGTATGGCCAACAACCTATTACATGATTTGAACATTCCAAAAATATTTTCTTTTGTTTTAGTGTAGCTAGTGGTTTTATTTTGGTTTTAGTTTTGTTCTACTCGAGTACGAGCAAAAGATATGTTTGGGGGTATTTGATGGATGTATTTTTACCCATCCAAATGGTATACTTCATGTAACGCCCCGAGCCCGAAGAACGGGTCGGAACGCTATCAGATTTGACGGACTATCCCCACAAACCACCACAAGTCTTTCCAGCACGTGTTGTCCTCACTTACGTGCTCACTGAGAAACTTCCCAGTGGGTCACCCATCCTAGAATTTCCCCAGGTCAAGCACGCTTAACCTTGGAGTCCTAATAGGATGAGCTTCCGAAAAGAAGATGCATCTTGGTGATATGAGTAGCACTAATCAAATCATATCAAACATATCAGGCACACACATTTTTGGGGGCGCCACAATCTCCCCCACTTAGGATCCTTGCCGTCCCCGGCAAGGCCTACTTGGAAACCCCGGGCAGTGTGGATCCAAGAGGGCTCGTACGGATCCAAGAGGTGACTCCCACCGACTCCGCGGTGTGTACTTTGTTCCGCACAGCACTTTGCTCCACACTTCCGGCCGGGTCCCGCTCTGATACCATTTGTAACGCCCCGAGCCCGAAGACCGGGTCGGAACGCTATCAGATTTGACGGACTATCCCCACAAACCACCACAAGTCTTTCCAGCACGTGTTGTCCTCACATACGTGCTCACTGAGAAACTTCCCAGTGGGTCACCCATCCTAGAATTTCCCCAGGTCAAGCACGCTTAACCTTGGAGTCCTAATAGGATGAGCTTCCGAAAAGAAGATGCATCTTGGTGATATGAGTAGCACTAATCAAATCATATCAAACATATCAGGCACACACATTTTTGGGGGCGCCACACTTCAAGGCCTATTTTATGCTCAATCCTTGTAAGTTTTGATGTCTTTCTAGTGTTTGTGTAAGTACAGGGACTGGAATGAAAAAGGAGCAAAAAAGGAAGGATCAGTGCTGAAAAAGGGTTGGGGTGCGACCGCACCCTTTCTACAGAAGGTGGGAGCGAACGCACTCAAGAAGGAGAGCGCCCGCACCAAAATTCCAGTAACATTGCGCAACTGCGCAACAAGAGGAGCGGGACCACGCAGTTTGTCTAGGCGTTGAGAGTGACCACACCTATTTAGGGGGTACGACCGCACCCAAGCGAATTCCCGACGGATCAGGCTGACTTCTCCGAATTTGGCAAGGATTTGGTAAGGGATTTGGCTGCAAATTAAGAGATCCTTCCACCCTAGTTTAAATACAACACTTAGATTAACATCTTTTTTATCTTATATTTTTAGTTTGGTTTTAATTGTTCAAGAAGGATTTCAAAGTTGAAGATCCAGGTTTTAATGTTTTCTTTTATGGCCATTCGCAGCTTAATTATTGATTTGTGGATTGGGTTAATACTATTGATCCTCCTATAGAAACTGAAGATGTGAGTCATGATCTAGCCAGGTCTGGACATACATCTAAGTGTCTTTTATTGCTCCGTTAGAAGCCCTAGATGTTGAGATTCGAGTCTCTGAAGACCTCTCAAAAGATCTCCAAGCACAACTGTTGTCCTGCCAGTCCCATACTGAGAATCTGAAGAAGCTGAAGGCTAACCTCCAAAACTACGATTCTAGTAAAAAAGGTGGACATGAAGCTATGGACAATGCTACTGAAGACCAGGATGCTTGAAGTTACAAATTCAGGGTGGAGTTTTGTGTTAGGTTTATTTATTTTGTTCAAACAATTTTTTTTATGATAACTGATATATTCTGAGATACTTTGTTTGTTTGTTTAACTGCAAATTTTTGTATAACAAGTCTTTGTGCAGTTTTATGTGTGAATGTGTTTACACATCCTCTCACACATCTAATTAAGGGGGAGCTTAAAATGTAAGATCGGGTTACTTGTTACTTATTCAATAAATCTTTCTTTTTTACCAAATATTAAAAAATAAGGGGAGATTGAAAGAGTGAGAATTATTAGGAATCTCAATTCTCCTAAAACCGTGGGAAGTGGTAAGTTTGTTAAGTAGAATTTTTGTCTTTTTTCAAATATTTAGATGTATTATTGGTAATGATATTCTATATATTTGTTTATATCTTTTATTTATATAAATATTTTTTTTGATTGTTTTATTTTAGAATTAACATACTAATTGATCAATACTCCCTCCGTCCCAAACCTAGATACCCGTTTACTGTTCGGTGCGAGAATTAAGGAAAGTGTATAATGGAGAAAGTGTTGTGAGTATAAAAGTAAAATAGGAGAGAGGATAAGTGGAGGGAATAGTAAAGTTGATTGGTGTTGTGAGTATAAAAGTGAAATAGGAGAGAGAATGAGAAGAGGGAATAGTAAATATTCTTTGTCATTTTAGGAAAGGGGTATGTTAGTTTGGGACGCCCAAAATGGCAAAATGAATATCTAGGTTTGGGACGGAGGGAGTATATCTTTGTTAGTGTCAATCTATTTGATATCTTGTTGGTTGCTTCCCTACTTTAAAGAAAGAGATTGATTTGAATACTTTTACGTGGCTGCATATATAAGAAGATCATTCATCAAGTAGAAGACTACACATTCAACAACTCTTTGAAGAGAATAGTCCATTGTTAATATCGAGTTTGAATAGGGCTGTTTAGGTTGTGTGTGCAGTTGTGTCTTAAATCTAAATACACATATAGATTTTTTACATGTCATTTGTACTTCCTGCTGTTAGAATAAGTTTCCTCTAAACAAAGAAGTTTGTTCAGTGTTTAGAAGCTGGTTAGAACTTGATTTACTGTTTTCATCTTTGTTATTCCAATAGTTATACTCCTTGTTTCTTTAAACCAGATCATTAAATAGTGAAATCCTTTTTAGTTTTAAAGTCTTGTTTACTGGAGTTGAACTAGTAAACGTTTAAATTATTTGTGTTATCTTTTATTTCTGTGCATATATTGGTTGTATGATCAGTTGTGTACCAATTGTGTGCACACATCTAATTCTCTATTTTCTAAATTGATCAATCTCACTTTTCTAGATTAGCTAAATTTTCAAGATCAAAGTACACAATGAGATAGGTGATGATTAAAACTAATCTAGCTATATGACAAAACAAAGATATCACCTTTTTCTTAAACGAAAGGTGTATGAATCCACACAATCAACTTTCACCTGCAATGTGTGAGATAAGGGCATACGTGTAAGCCAATTATATAACAAATATGCATAATTAGTTGAAGCTTTCATGACTTGATTTGCCCGTGAAAGATATGCAATGCAAAATCTGGCATATCTCTCTCCTCATCTGATGCATTGTAAACATGGTGTGTGCATAAAGAAGCCTTGCATGTTTCTAGTTTAAGACAAATGCATGTTTGTGAGATAAGAGGGGACGTATAAGCGAGCAACGTAACCCAACTCTTTTTGTAATTGAAGTATATGTTACCTAAAAGAGAAATGTCCAAATTATTTGAAGCTTCACTTCACTGGATTAGTAATTTGTCATGGAAAGAACTCAACTCAACTCAACTCTTCGGGTGGGTCAAACCAAAGGGAAGTTGTCATAGTATATATAGGAGCCTTGTCTGATGCAACTCATGGCAGTTGCAGCATTTGTTTTGCATCATCACACATTCATTTTCTATAGATCCATTGGAAAGAACTCAACTCAACTCTTCGGGTGGGTCAAACGAAAGGGAAGTTGTTTTTTTAATACTTGAATCTCAATAACAACAACGAAATTAATATCCTCTTCAATTCATATAACATCAAAGAATATGCTTTGACTAATTCATATGTTAACAATTAATCAAATACTATCAAAATTCCAGGAAAACTAACAGCAAGCAATCGTACCTCTGACCTTTGTCTCTGTTTTCCGAACTATCTTCTTATACATTATTATTCATAAATACTTGCTTCGCTGAAATACAATGTAAATAATTTTATTTTTCTTCAAACTGACAAGATTTAAGCAAAAAATAAATACAAAAATCTTAAAACCTACAAACGATTATCAAGCTTTTAAAATTTAAATTATGGGATCAAAGTTACCTAATTGGAATAAATCTATATTTCCCTAATTTAATACTACTTCTACGTCCCAAAATAAATATTCTAAAAAATATTTTCTTTTGTTAAAAAGTAAATTAAAAATGGTTTTGTATATTCATTTTAGGACAAATAAGTAATACTCCCTACATCTCATTTGAAATTGCAAAAATTATCATTTTGATGTCTCACTTAAATTTGTAAAATTCCCAAATGGAATGTTTTAATACTTTTTAAATAATAAAGTTCACTTGTAATACTTATAACAACTTATAACAACTGACCACTTAATATTCTCTCACTCACCTTTTTCTCATATATCATTATTCACACTCACATCACCTTAATACTATGATAAAAACATGGGTGAGACGGTCTCAACCCGTGAGACGGGCTGCCCCACCCGCCCGCCCAAACTTTAATATGCGCGCCCAGCATCGCCCCGTGTCCATTAAAAAAAAACTCCAACAAATTTAAAATGAAATAACTTGAGTTTTTGAAGTAAAAAAAATATCAAAACACCGTTGTGTTCGTCTCGAATCAAAGTAGCAGCGTTATAATATGTTTTTGAATTATTTTTGTAAAATCATATTTTGTAACAAACAAAAAAGTTGAGCTATTCGCATTAAATGTTACACTTATTACGAAGAAATGTTACAAATGAAATTCCGAAATATAACAAATTTTATTATAAAATGTAACTTCATTTTGCAAAAAAAATTAAATAGTTTGATTATTTTTTTTAGAGAAAGTAACAATTGAAATGTAACATACCAAATATATGAGTATAATTTGTTATACAAATATGTAACCGTTTTTGTAGAGTAAAAGTTACCTTTTTTTTCTTAAAAACACAAGAATTTTCACAAATGAATGTAACAGTTTTTATTATAAAATGTAAGATTAGTTTTGCAGAAATTTAAAATAAATTGATTATTATTTTTTTAGAGAAAATAGCAATTGAAATGTAAAAGATTATACATGATTATAATTTGTTAAACAAATGTAGGTAACAATTTTTATAGGAATGTTACATTTTCATTATATGTTAACCTTAATCATTTTTATGCAAAATTGTTGTTACATTTCATAATAAAAATTGTTACATTTCAATATAAAAAAATGTTACATTTCAGAATAAAAATTGTTAAATTACAGAAAAGAAAAATGTTTCATTTATTTATAGTAAGTTTAAGTGCTGTCAAACGGGCCGGGCTAGCCCGACCCAAACCCATCGGGTTCACTTAATGACGGATCGGGTCGGGCCGGGCCTAAACATTTGTGGGCCTAGTAAAAGTCATGCCCGGCCATATGGACATCGGGCCTTCGAGCTTATGGGCCTACGATTAGAACTTAGCAAACAGAGATGAGCTCCTTATCGGTCAAACCATGAAGGTTATACCCATTTCCACAAAATTGTGAGAATATCAATTTTTATTACTCATTTTTTTTACCTAATATCCTTAGAAAACATATTAGCTTCTCATACTATTCCCCCCCCCCCCTGTGTCTTAGTTTCCTAATTGGGTTATTCCTAGTCCGTTATATTGTTAGTTGCATTGTAATATTAATGTGCATTTTTTTTTTAACTTTTGTGATTTGTCAATATCTTCAGTCATAATATCTATTCCAATTCTTTGTGCATAATGGTGCTGGATCTGAACCAGGAAGCTTTGTTTGCTATGCGGAAACAAACTTGGCCAAATTTGCCATCATCGCCTCTAAGTGATCTCGTGCAAATGGACATCAAAAGCGAACATGACCATTTGATCATACTTCATGATGGGACTGATGTTTGGAAATTGATCCCCAACTACTAAAATTTGATTGCAAAATTGCATCTGGATCATATGGTGATTTGCAAGTTACCATACATTATCCTTAATTTGATTGCAAAATTTGGTCAGGCCGGGCCGGACTTTTCATGTTCGGGCCATGAGTCCACGAGCCTACCAGGCCGGGTCTAAGAGGCCCAAT
Source organism: Adenophora triphylla var. japonica (assembly GCA_022495995.1). Taxonomy (NCBI): domain Eukaryota; kingdom Viridiplantae; phylum Streptophyta; class Magnoliopsida; order Asterales; family Campanulaceae; genus Adenophora; species Adenophora triphylla. Next base: position 173,351 of record JAFEMH010002030.1, read on the forward strand.
TTTTTTCGGGCCTTCTAATTTGAGGCCCGGACCCTTAAAAAATCGAGTGAGCTGGATCAGGCCTATGGGTCGGACTCGATTTTGACAGCTCTAATAAGTTTTACTGTTGGGTATGATTATTATAAACCCCTCCTATTACTTGATTTGATTGATACCAACACCTAATTTATTTTTATTTTATATGGACTATAGGACATTATGTATGGAGTTTTACAACTTTAATTTTAGTTAAGTCCATTTTTATAGTTTAGTTATTTAGGCTTGAAAAAGATGGCTCTTTAAAATTAAAAGGCAATGTTTTGATCACAAGAAATTAATTTGGACCACATGGAAGCTTTTAACCAAAACATTATTTTGGACCACATGGAATTCACGATTGACCGCATGGAATTCACGGTTGACCGCAAGGCTTCACTTTTGATGTGTTGACAACAAAGTCACTTTATTGAGCTCAAAGCAAGTATTGACCACAATTGCTTGGACCGCATAGAATTTATCCATTGACTGCAAGAATAGTTTTGGGCCTCACAAAAGTATTGTTTTAACACAAGGCAATATTGTGACCACAAAGAATTGCCTTGGACCGCATGGTGTTGACCTCAAAATCAGGTTGACCGCAAACATCACGCATGGAAACTTTGTTAACCTCAAGTAATGTATTGGGCCACAAAGAAATGTATTGGGCCACAATTTCTTGGACCGCATGGAACACAAAGTATTAACAACAAATATCTTGGCCCGCATGGAAAGCAAACCTGTTGACCGCATGGATCCTCTGTTTGACCGCAAGAAATTATTTTTAACAACAAAGTATCACTTTTACCACAAGTCATTTATTTGACCACAAAATATTTATTTGGACCGCAAATAAATTGTTTTGACCATGGTATTGAATTTTGGCCCAAGATAATCATTGTCCACAAAATACAATGCTACCACAGCTCAGTGCTTGAAGATTGAAGATTTTGATGATGGTATAATGGACCACAAGGTAAACCTCAGTGCAAACCGCAGACCATGGCAGACCGCATCACATTCCAGACCACATAACTTGCCAGACCGTACTTCATCAAAATTGAGAATTTAACTCTGATCACAACTCAGAGTTAACTCAGAGAATTTTTACCGTTGCAGAATTTGCTCCAAAATTCAAATTGGTGACAGCTGGGTTATTTCGTACAAAGGACACGCCAGTACACCACCTTGCCACTAACTCTGCAACATGGAGACAAAAAGGACACGTGCTCCAATTATACATCAACAGCACATTGTCCTTGAAGCTTGCTCAACACGAAATTCCAACGGGCCACTAACTCTGCAACATAGAGACACAAAGGACACGTGCTCCAATTATACATCAACAACACATTGTCCTTGAAGCTTGCTCAACACAAAACTCCAACGGCTATCTTCATCCCAAGGCTATAAATAGACCTTATGATCAAGCCTGAAGATACATATAGACACAGACATATAAGAGAGTGCCATATAGCTAGAGAGCCAGAGATTTACTGGAGACGTCACTATAATCATCAAGAAGTGTTGAAGCACAAAATTTCCAGAATCCTTCGAATCTTCAAACACTTCTTCATCATCAAAAGCTTTCAAGAATATCACTTACCCAGAAATCTCTCAAGCCTTATAACCACTCCAGATTCATCAAGCTCTATCATTTATATTATAAAGAGCTCTTGAATCTTGCACACACACACATACACTGGTTATTGTCTAGTATTTACTTCATAGAAAAAGATAGTTAGATTTGAGATTGTTTGATTCTCAATTTGTATTCCTTTATAACAGCTACTCAAATCAAATATACTATCTCCCTTAGAAAATCCAAGACTAACCATCATGGTAGAGGATGTAGATCTTTAACGATTGAACCTCTCCAAATATCGTGTCATTTACTTTCTGCACTTTACATTTCAAGTTCATAAGTTTTCATATTGTTTCTTGTGTTTGATCTTCACTTGCATCCAACTTCATATTGAATTGTGTTTATAGTACAAATCTGCCTAAGCTTATTTTCAACTTTGCGGTCGACCACACTTTCACTTTTGCGGTCGACCACACTATCTTTCAACTACTAAGTTTTTGTACTTACAAATCTGCCTAAGCCATTTTCAACCTTGCGGTCGACCACACTTTCACTTTTGCGGTCGACCACACTATTTTTCACTACTAAGCTTTTATACTTAGAAACTTCCGCTGTGCATTTTACTAAGCTTGAAAGTTGGTTTTTACTTGACCACACATTCAGCCCAAGTAAGCCAAGGTTGAATTTTCAAAAAGAGTAGAAATTTTTATACAGCTATTCACCCCCCCTCTAGCTGTTTTCATACTCTTGTTGCACCTTTGGGACCAACAAGTGGTATCAGAGCCAAACACCTTTATAAAACTATTCTCTGTTTTTCAAGCATAACAGCTTGGGTGCCGATTCGTCATGGCAACTTCAAAAGCTATGGCAACGATTAACTATTCACACATTCCTATGTTGGATGAAGATAACTTCGATATCTGGAAAGCTCGAATGCTAATTCATTTAGAGTCAATAGATGAAAGGCTAGTTGATTGTATCAACGACGGACCTTTTGTTCCAATGAAAGCCAATACTGATGCAACTACCAATACCGAAGTTCCTGAAGTCAAAAAGCTGAAGACAGAATGGACTAACGAAGAAAGAAAGTATGTTGCATTGGATAGCAAAGCCAGAAATATCATTTCCGGAACATTACCCACTTCAACCTATCAGAAGGTACTCAAATGCAAGACTGCAAAGGAGATGTGGGACTCTATTGAAAACTATCTCGAAGGTGATGATCAATGCAAGGAAAGCAAGAAATTTGAAATTGAAAGGAGATACGGCGGCTTCAATGTACTACCCAATGAATCTCTACGTCAAACCTACGATCGCTATGTTGAGGTAGTAAATGCTTGCTTATCTCTAGGTAAAGTTTTAACCGATAAAGAAATTAACATGACATTCCTTTACGCGCTCTGGGATCCAAATGGATGCACAAAGCAACTTTCCTCGAAGATTCAAAACAATTAAATACATGGACTCTTAGTAATTTATATGCAAACCTTAAAGTTTATGAGTTAAAATTACAACATATTGAAGAAGTCGAGGGAAAGGGAAAATCACTTTCTATGTCTGTTGTTGATCATGTGGAGAAACCCTCAAAGCCTACCTCAGATCCTAGTATTTCAACTTCTTCTCTCATCGATATGGATGATGAGGACTTTGCCATGTTTGTAAAACGTTTTCAAAAATTTCGTAATAATTCAAAACTGTTTTCAAAAAGCAAATATCCAGCAACATCTTCAAGGGTGAGTGACTCAAAGAAAAAGAGTGACCTTGTTTGCTACAATTGTAGAAAGCCAGGTCATTTTGCTTCAGAGTGTCCTCAACCCAAATATGAGTATTTGAAAAAGAAAACTTTCCCTTCGAAGTTTTCTCAACGAAAGGGAATGGTTGCTGAAGAAGATGAGAATTCTAAAGAACTTGCAACTTGGATCGAGACTGATTCTGATGAAGACAGCGATGAGAGTACCGAAGAGGTAAATCTCTGCCTCATTGCTGAGGATGCTTCTAGTGACTCAGAAGATGAAGTTAACGATGAGTCGCTCAAAAAGAGGAATGAGGTGATTTCAAAGAAAACCAAGCTTGTGGCTAGCAGTGTGGACTATAGCAATTTTGACCTCACTCCAAGCACCAAGATTGGAAATTGTTCATTTTCTCGCCCCATCTTTCCATCCAAAAATATAGCACCTTCAAAAACTAAGTCAATCCCAAAAAGGGCTAATGAGATTTCCCCCATGGATCAAGAAGAGATGTTTAAAAAGGCTGAAGTGATGATCCAAAGGTTTGAAAATGTTAAGAAAGCTCTATCACTATCAACCGATGAAATTTCTCAACTCAAGACGGAGAAAACTGTGATGAAGTCCGAAATTTCAAATCTTAAGGGCCAAATCAAAAGTATGACTCCTCTTGCAGATCAAAACCTCATCCTTGAAACTAAGGTTTCTGCACTTCAACTCCGAAATGATGACCTAGTTATCCAAATCAACGATCTCCAAAAGATTATTGATAGGTGGTTTAAGTCAAGATCCACAGTAGGTCAAATCATAGATTCTCAAGTTCCCAATGGAATTAAGGAAGGTCTAGGTTTTGGATCCATTGAAGAAGAGAAGTGTTCTTCCGATAGTGAAAAGGATGAGGAGATTTCAAAACTAACTAAAGAAATTCCTAAGGAGAAGCATGCTAATTCTAAGGGTAAAGGACAAATTTTCAATTATGTCTATCCAAAGTATAGGAAGGACTCTCAGATAAAAGAAAAGGATTCTGAGATTGATGATTCGGAGAACATGGCTTATGGAGTTGGCCGCATCCCTACTTCAACCGCTTCTAGTGGAATTAGTGGTGCTGGCAACTGCAAGGCTGACCGCCCTTCTTCTTCGACCATTCCCCCTGCCTTCAAAAGCAAGAAGAATGTTCCTAGAAAATACGTGGTCAAACCAAAGCCAGTTCCCTTTGTCAAATCTAAAACCTATACTCCCAAACAGCTTGCAACTCCTAAGAAAAGTAAGGAGTTAGTAAAAACTCTTGATATGTGTAGCTTTCACCATTGCTCTGTGTGTGATGGTTATGGTCACTCGGCTGCTGAATGCCTTTTAAGATTCACACCTAATGCTTGAAGACATAATTCGCCTTCGGTCAAACAGGTGTGGGTTGTTAAAAGGTGCTAACCCCAGGACCCAAAAGAATAAAGGGGACCTCGTGTTTAAATGTTTATTTTTCAGGTCCTCTGCTTCATGGCTGGATCTTCCAAGGCAAATTCAAATGAATGGTATCTCGACAGTGGCTGTTCAAGACACATGACCGGAGATATCACCTTGCTGGAAGATGTCCGTGAAGAAAATGGTCCATCAGTAACGTTTGGGGATAGCAACAAAGGAAAGTCGATTGGACATGGAGTCATTCGAAAAGGAAATCTAACTATAAAAGAAGTATCTCTAGTCAAAGGACTCAAGCATAATCTTCTCTCCATATCTCAATTTTGTGACAAAGGATTGCACTGCAACTTTACTTCGGCAAATTGCTTTATCAAAGATGGCACATCCGGAGTCACTTTGCTCAAAGGGATTCATAAGAGTAATGTTTACATTATCGATTTTAATTCTACTTGCAATCTTACTAATCTTTGTTTTGTAGCAAAAAGTGTGAGTGAAAATAGTTGGCTGTGGCACAAAAGACTTAGTCATCTGAACTTCAAGTATCTATCTAAGATTGGAAGAGAAAGTCTAGTTCGTGGTCTACCCAAAGTAGCTGATCACCACGATAAGAAGTGTGCTGCATGTCAACTTGGCAAACAACCCAAGGCATCTTTCTCCAGCAAGACCGTGCCTTCAACCTCAAGATGTTTGCAACTACTTCACATCGATATGTTTGGACATGTCACCATCGCAAGCATTGGAGGAAATAAATATACTTTAGTTGTGGTGGATGATTACTCAAGATATATATGGGTCGAAATGATGATCTCCAAAGATGATTGTTATGATATTTTGACCTCACTCTTTAGACAGCTCCAAACACAAAAAGAAGATGACATCGTTAGTGTTAGATCAGATCATGGAACATAATTCAAAAATAACGGTGTAGCTCAGTACTGTGACGACCATGGTATTGATCATAACTTCTCTGCTGCTGGAGTTCCACAACAAAATGGAGTTGTGGAAAGAAAGAATAGAACGTTGATTGAGGCTGGAAAGACAATGCTCGCTGAAGCCAAGCTACCACAATACTTTTGGGCTGAAGCTACCAACACAGCTTGCTTCACTCAAAATAGATCTCTCATCAACAAGACCTACAACAAAACTCCATATGAACTTTGGAGAGGAAGAACCCCCAACATAGCCTTCTTCAAAATATTTGGATGCAAATGCTTTATTCTATATAATGGAAAAGAGCATCGAGGTAAATTCGCTCCTAAAGCAGATGAAGGTATTTTTGTTGGGTATGCCAAACATTCTAAAGCTTTTCGTGTTTTTAATAAAAATAGTTTAAAGATAGTAGAATCTGTTCATGTTACTTTTGATGAACATTCTCTCCTTGAGCCACATTTGGCTCCAAATGTTGCTGATGATTTTGCTGAGCCTAATGAGACAGGTAACCCTCCTCAAAATGCACCTAGATCAGAAAATCACTCAACTCAAGGAAATCCATCAACGTCAACCGCACCAAATTTCTCAAATCCAACATCAGAGGTTCCTACTGAAGATGTTCATTCAGAAGATGATGCAGTTGAATCTGACCCCATAAATTCCATTGAGCCTATTCCTCAACTCACTTACTTTGATAGCTCAAATGATGTACCTATTGAAGATCTTCAACAACAAACAACTCAACCAGACTTACCTCCAGAAATTCATGAGGTTAGAGATCACCCAATTGATAATGTCATTGGTGATTTGTTCTCTGGGGTTCAAACAAGAAGTTCTCACTATGATGAATACACTTCATTCATATCTCAAATTGAACCAAAGAAAGTTGATGAAGCACTCCAAGATTCAAGTTGGGTTGTGGCTATGCAAGAAGAGCTCAACCAATTCGAAAGATGTAAAGTTTGGACTTTAGTTCCAAGACCAAAGGATCAAGGAGTAATTGGTACAAAATGGGTGTTTAGAAACAAGATGGATGAGAATGGAAGCATCACAAGGAACAAAGCAAGGTTGGTTGCACAAGGATATAGACAAGAAGAAGGAATCGATTACGACGAAACCTTCGCTCCCGTTGCAAGACTTGAAGCCATAAGAATTTTCTTAGCTTATGCCTCCTTCAAAAGATTCAAGCTTTATCAAATGGATGTGAAGAGTGCATTTCTCAACGGTGAACTTCAAGAGACAGTCTATGTTGCACAACCTCCTGGATTTGAAGACAACAAACATCCTGATCATGTCTACAAACTCCAAAAAGCTTTGTATGGACTCAAACAAGCTCCAAGAGCATGGTATGATACTCTATCTAAATTTCTTTTAGAAAAGGGCTTCAAACGAGGTAAAATCGACACAACTCTTTTCATTGCCAAATATAATGATCATACACTACTTGTTCAAATATATGTTGATGATATCATTTTTGGCTCTACTAATGATATTTTGTGTAAGCGTTTCGAGAAGCTCATGAAAAGCAAATTTGAGATGAGCATGATGGGAGAACTCACTTTCTTTCTTGGGCTCCAAATCAAGCAATGTGATGAAGGCATCTTCCTTAGCCAAGCAAAATACACTAAAGACTTAATCAAGAAATTTGGACTTGAAAATGCAAAAGCATACAACACTCCTATGGCTACAGGTAACAAGTTAGACAAAGACTTGAAAGGTAAGAAAGTTGATCAAACTTTGTATAGAGGTATGATTGGCTCCTTACTATATCTAACTGCTAGTAGACCAGATATCATGTTCAATGTTTGTGTTTGTGCTCGCTATCAAGCAGACCCTAGAGAAGCACACCTTATAGCTGTAAAACGTATTATTCGTTATCTATCTGGGAATATTAACCTTGGACTTTGGTATTCCAAAGAACCATCTTTTAATCTTACAGGTTTCTCAGATGCAGACTATGCAGCCTGCACAATTGACAGGAAGAGCACCAGTGGAACTTGTCATTTCCTTGGAAATCGACTTGTTTCATGGGCCGAAGAAACAAGCTTCGATGTATGTCTCAACAACGGAGGCTGAATACATCGCTTTGGGAGGCTGTTGTTGTCGAATACGTGGATGAAGCAATAACTAGTTGACTATGGCATTCATGAAGGAAATTGTCCAATTTATTGTGACAATACATCAGCCATTGCAGTATCAAACAACCCTGTTATGCACTCTAAAACCAAACACATCGATATCAAATATCACTTTCTCAAGGATCATGTTGAAAAAGGTAACATTCATTTAGAGTATATTGGTACTGACAATCAAATTGCAGATATTCTTACCAAAGCTCTAGACTCCAAGAGATTCGTGTTCTTAAGAGGAGAAATGGGTATGTTAGAAATCAAGTAAATCTTGTCCATATTTTTTTTCAACTAACAATTGTGTGTTTTAAGTTCATGTTCAAGAACAGGTCAATAAGAATGGCCCATTCCATTCTTCACGGTCGACCGCACCAAGCCTATTCATTGCACGGTCGACCGCACTAGTCCTTTAGCATGCCAAAATATTTTATCAATTCTCTAGTGGGTTGAATGCATAAGATTGGACTGCATGAGCCTCTGAATAATTTCTAGGCTTTATAGAAGCCTTCAATACAGTGAACCGTTTGGCTCTTAAAGGTCACGTTCAACCGTATCACTTAAGACATCAGAATTCAAGCCACTTCATTCACAACTGGGTGATTGATAGAAGAGATCTGGCTCAATGTGAACTCTCTGCCCTCCCTATTGATTGATACCATTAAGGGGGAGAGAGTATTCACATAACAAAGGCTGTGAAGAATATCATGTCATTGAATGACAAGCACAAGCCAACTTCGTAAGATTTCGTAAGCCACAATTTTTAATCTCTAAATTCTGAAATGCATCATTATGGTTTTTGAAAACTTTATTCATTCAAACTACTTGTTTGTGGAATAATGATTGCATTATTTTTAACTCATGCATATAGCTTATCTTGCACATCTCATACTTATGCATGTTTCATACATTTAGTTTAAATGCATTCATGCACCACATGTTAACATCATTGAATGCACTAAATGATTATATCTTACTTCCCAATATGAATTTATTTTATCTTTATAGGAAGTTAGAAATCTATATCTTAGGCTTAAGTGTGTGCATTGACTTGGGACATGATTTACCATTCTTAAAACATTTGGACATGTTTTTACCAAGTACAATGAATTAGCCTTTGTTATAGTAGGTAATGGTCTCAATCAAATAGGGGGAGATTGTTGGGTATGATTATTATAAACCCCTCCTATTACTTGATTTGATTGATACCATCACCTAATTTATTTTTATTTTATATGGACTATAGGACATTATGTATGGAGTTTTACAACTTCAATTTTAGTTAAGTCCATTTTTATAGTTTAGTTATTTAGGCTTGAAAAAGATGGCTCTTTAAAATTAAAAGGCAATGTTTTGATCACAAGGAATTAATTTGGACCACATGGAAGCTTTTAACCAAAACATTATTTTGGACCACATGGAATTCACGATTGACCGCATGGAATTCACGGTTGACCGCAAGGCTTCACTTTTGATGTGTTGACAACAAAGTCACTTTATTGAGCTCAAAGCAAGTATTGACCACAATTGCTTGGACCGCATAGAATTTATCCATTGACTGCAAGAATAGTTTTGGGCCTCACAAAAGTATTGTTTTAACACAAGGCAATATTGTGACCACAAAGAATTGCCTTGAACCGCATAGTGTTGACCTCAAAATCAGGTTGATCGCAAACATCACGCATGGAAACTTTGTTAACCTCAAGTAATGTATTGGGCCACAAAGAAATGTATTGGGCCACAATTTCTTGGACCACATGGAACACAAAGTATTAACAACAAATATCTTGGCCCGCATGGAAAGCAAACCTGTTGACCGCATGGATCCTCTGTTTGACCGCAAGAAATTATTTTTAACAACAAAGTATCACTTTTACCACAAGTCATTTATTTGACCACAAAATATTTATTTGGACCGCAAATAAATTGTTTTGACTGTGGTATTGAATTTTGGCCCAAGATAATCATTGTCCACAAAATACAATGCTACCACAGCTCAGTGCTTGAAGATTGAAGATTTTGATGATGGTATAATGGACCACAAGGTAAACCTCGGTGCAAACCGCGCACCATGGCATCCGCATCACATTCCAGACCACATAACTTGCCAGACCGCACTTCATCAAAATTGAGAATTTAACTCTGATCACAACTCAGAGTTAACTCAGAGAATTTTTACCGTTGCAGAATTTGCTCCAAAATTCAAATTGGTGACAGCTGGGTTATTTCGTACAAAGGACACGCCAGTACACCACCTTGCCACTAACTCTGCAACATGGAGACAAAAGGACACGTGCTCCAATTATACATCAACATCAAATTGTCCTTGAAGCTTGCTCAACACGAAATTCCAACGGGCCACTAACTCTGCAACATAGAGACACAAAGGACACGTGCTCCAATTATACATCAACAACACATTGTCCTTGAAGCTTGCTCAACACGAAACTCCAACGGGCCACTAACTCTGCAACATAGAGACACAAAGGACACGTGCTCCAATTATACATCAACAACACATTGTCCTTGAAGCTTGCTCAACACGAAACTCCAACGGCTATCTTCATCCCAAGGCTATAAATAGACCTTATGATCAAGCCTGAAGATACATATAGACACAGGCATATAAGAGAGTTCCATATAGCTAGAGAGCCAGAGATTTACTGGAGACGTCACTATAATCATCAAGAAGTGTTGAAGCTCAAAATTTCCAGAATCCTTCGAATCTTCAAACACTTCATCATCTTCAAAAGCTTTCAAGAATATCACTTACCCAGAAATCTCTCAAGCCTTGTAACCACTCCAGATTCATCAAGCTCTATCATTTATATTATAAAGAGCTCTTAAATCTTGCACACACACACATACACTGGTTATTGTATAGGATTTGCTTCATAGAAAAAGATAGTTAGATTTGAGATTGTTTGATTCTCAATTTGTATTCCTTTGTAACAGCTACTCAAATCAAATATACTATCTCCCTTAGAAAATCCAAGACTAACCATCTTGGTAGAGGACGTAGATCTTTAACGATTGAACCTCTCCAAATATCGTGTCATTTACTTTCTGCACTTTACATTTCAAGTTCATAAGTTTTCATATTGTTTCTTGTGTTTGATCTTCACTTGCATCCAACTTCATATTGAATTGTGTTTATAGTACAAATCTGCCTAAGCTTACTTTTAACTTTACGGTCGACCACACTTTCACTTTTGCGGTCGACCACACTATCTTTCAACTACTAAGTTTTTGTACTTACAAATCTGCCTAAGCCATTTTCAACCTTGCGGTCGACCACACTTTCACTTTTGCGGTCGACCACACTATTTTTCACTACTAAGCTTTTATACTTAGAAACTTCCGCTGTGCATTTTACTAAGCTTGAAAGTTGGTTTTTACTTGACCACACTTTCAGCCCAAGTAAGCCAAGGTTGAATTTTCAAAAAGAGTAGAAAATTTTATACAGCTATTCACCCCCCCCCTCTAGCTGTTTTCATACTCTTGTTGCACCTTTGGGACCAACATTTACATTTGTTGACGAGAAAAAAATGGCCGGAAAAAAAATGGGCGGGTCAGTGGGCGGGCGACTGTAGACACCCCATTCTGAACCAATAAATTATGATTACACTACTCTTTGTCTCTCTTTTGTGTTTTGATGAAAGCACATTAGTTTCGTCATGTTTCGTTAAGTTTCTAACTAACCTCGTTAGTTTTGGACCTAACTGACTAACGGAATAAACTGAAGAGGACAAAATAGTCATCAGACTAGATATCTCGCACGAGATATCATATCTCGCGCGAGATATCCCCTCGACAGGATGTGCAGAAATCACTCTCCTTCTCCATTTCAAACTCTTTTCTTGATAAACCTCATCTAATCCGGTTCTCCAATCAGAATTGAGTTCTGGAAGCTTCCTAGGAGTGTTTTACCTCTCCACCTCTACCTCCTAAATCCCTATAAATACTTGGTGACTTCCACTGTTTCAGAGGTCCAGATTTCCACACAACACACACAATTTGTTGGTTTCTCTCCACGAAAGATTCCTTCAAATCACTCACAAAACCTCCCTAAAATCACCTAAAGTTTGTTTATCAACCTTGTTGATCAACAAACATCCAAACTCGAATCAAGGATTGAGGCGAAGCTCTGTCCGCATCAAAATTTGACTCTCATATTGAGTCGAAACTCTGCCCAAATCACTTCTCGATCGAGAAAACATCTTAGAACCACGTTCTAAATCAAATCCTCCCTAAACTAGGTAAACTCCTATACTTTTACTCTTTTCTTCTTAATCTCTCTCTATTGACTTTTAGAGTGGTGTAATCCCATCAAAAGGATTAGCCTAGAGTCCCTTCAATCGATGAAGGCGATCTCGAAGCGTACAATCCGACATTCCTAATCAAGAAATTGATTAGGGTTTTCTTGTTCTTTATTTAATTAGTAATTAAAAAGATTGATAATACTCAATTGGCAAGACCGATCTCCGGATTGGGTGGAATGGATGCTCCTCGACCTACCCATTCGATAACTTAACCCCCGAACCCTCAAATCTCATTTTAAGGTTTTTCTTATTGTTTTCCTAAATAAATGATAAGTGGTGACTCTGTTATTCGAAATATTCGCGCATCGCTACAGTGGCGACTCTGCTGGGGACAATTAATTAAGAGGGTTAGACTTGCGTTAATAATTGAGTATTATCAATCTTTTTATTTTTCTGTAAAAATTCTGATTTTTCTGGATTTGTTGAAATTTTTCGGCACTGTTTTAAAAAAAATTGCTGTCTGAATACTTATCCCGCGCGAGATATACTAATCTCGCGCGAGATTAGTACACGGCAGAAAAAGCTAAACAATTCTTCTCTCTATTGGTTGGCGGCGGCAGCACTAGAATAATAAAAGGGTTTAGTCATTCAGTGGTCCTTTCTTTTAAAAAGTTGATCAATCAAAAAAATAAATAAATAAATAAATAAAACAAAAGCCCTTTGTTGACTTTTCGAAAAGAAAAGAGCTAACCATATTAAAAAAAAAATGAAAATCCTACCTTTTGTACTGGCGGCTGTAAAAAAAAAAAAAAAAACAAGATTTGGTCCGGTTGACTTTTTTAAAAAGCAGGTTTGACCATCAAAAAAATAATTCAAAAAAAAATTGAAAAAAAAAAACAAAAAAACAGTTTTCGAAAACATCCAAAATAAATTCCAGAAAATTCAAAATAAATTATTATTATTATTTTGCTTGTGCTAACTTTATTTTGCAGGGTAGAATAATTTTAATTACTCGAACTATATACCTGCGTGTGATTGGTTATTTAATTTAAAATCCGGTCCATGGAGGATTCGGGAGTTGTAATTTAAATTAATTTATCTCTCGCTCTCTATCTCTTTAAGTGGAACTACGACGGCCTGAGTCTCCCCAAATTTGGGAGAAACGTAGGCAACCACATGGTGCGGCCACTATCTGTTTTTCTTTCATTTTCAAAAAAAAACTCTCTGTTTTACTCTATCACCTAGATTGACTCTCACACACGCGCACTCATATATAACTGTCATTGCACTACATACCCTCTATAAATCCGGGACCCACACTAAGGACGGATGACGGTAACCACCTAGTCGCCGGTCTCTCCGAAGTTGGATCATCCCACTCCGCGTATTCAATCCACCTAGATTGTCATATCGCGGGGAGCCTAGCCTTCCACTCGCATCGCCACATATCATGTAGATTGACTTTTTAAGACACTCCTTGACCGGTCGGTTTGATCTTGGAGTCCTTGTAATCCCTTGTCAAGATCGTTTTGTGCAATAATCCACGAAAATGAAATCAATAAATTGTCGCTTCGGAATTGTCCCTTCGGAAACGTCCCTACGGTTGTCCCTTCGGATTTGCCCCTAAAAAGAGAAAATTTTCTCATCAAAATTATTGCACAAAACTTGATGTTACTTTGGATTACTCCGACCCCTAGGTCCCTAGGTTTGGTTCTTGAACTTCAGAAACCCCCAAAACGGATTTTCCGTCCGACCAAAATTAGGATTAAAATCAGAAAATTGTGACTTTCCGTGGTGAAGTCTCGCGCGAGACTACTTGTCTCGTACGAGATGAGTGTTCGGTCTTTTCGTGTTTTGGCCAAAACCTTCAAACCTTCAAGCCTTCATTCACCCTATTCAGCCGACTTGTTGGGACTCGATCATGGTTTAACACGGTTGCTACACGTCTAGGTTCTTCGCCAAAGCTCGACACGATGTGTGCTTCTCCTTCTACCACCGAGGCCGATTTCAATGATGCTAAGGTCCAACTCATCGAAGCCATGACTAAGTTGGATGAACAAAGTAAGCAAATTGATGAGCAAAACGCCCAAATGGCCGCCCTCATGAAAGAACTCAACGATTTGAAAGTCAAGAAAGGAAGAAAGCAAAAGCAGAAAATGGAATCCTCCTCCGATGAAGAGGAATCCTACACCAAAGTGAATAAGAAAACCAAGAAGTCAAGCAAGAAAAAGGAAGAATCAGATTCCTCCTCTTCCTCATCCTCCTCCGATGATGAGGAACATACCTCCAAGGGCACTAAAATCAAGAATGAAGGCAGTGGTGAAACTACTAAACTTGGTGACCATGTTACTAAGAACTACCTCGAGAAGAAGCTTGCGACTCTTGACACTTCCAAAGGGTCATTCGTTCCATTTGATCCCGATGCTCTTCAACAGTCAATCACCAAATTTCCTCGCAAGTACAAAACACCCGACATTGCCAAGTTCAATGGTACTACTTGTCCTCGAGCTCAAGTTGAGACCTACACTTGGGCTATGCTTCCAATGGGTGTTGATAACACAATCTTGGCCCAATGCTTTCCTCAAACCTTGGAGGGTGCTGCAAGGGATTGGTACATGTCTCTTCCTATGACTACAAGGCTTGATTGGTCATCCACATGTTTGGTCTTCCAAAGGCAGTTTGAAGACAACTCCACTTACCGCCCTACTAGGAGGGATCTTGAACAAACCAAGCAACATGCAAATGAGTCCTTTGCTGAATTTGCTAGAATATGGAGACTCAAACTTACTGAAATTGTCGAAAGGCCTACTCTCAAAGAGCAAATCCACATCTTCCTTCAATGCCTTCGTGATGAATTTCAAGAGAAGCTCGCCGGTAACTACTTTCCTAGTTTCAATGAACTCCTCGAGTCCGGAATTAGGGTTGACGACTTCCTAAAAAGCAAAAAGAAGGAAAGTACTTTGCGCTACAACAAGCCCACCACAAGTAAGGATGCTTCAGTCAACGCTATTGCACTCAGCCGCCCCAACACCGGAAAGTATTCTGCTGTCCCTCCTCCCGAAAAGAAAAAGAGGCACTACGACAAAATTGAAAGAATCACTCAAGAAGAACTCTTCGATGTGCTTGTCCAGAATGAAAAAATCAAACCAAGGGAAGGTGGTCCTCCTAAAGATATGGGTCCGAATCATGCTCATCACTTATTCTGCAAGTACCACAACTTCACCGGCCATGACACCAACTCCTGCCACCACTTGAAGGACATCATACAAGACCTCTTTGATAATGGAGATCTAGAACGTCCCAACGTCATCACCAATCCTCTCCCTCGCAATCCGTGAAGAAGATGAAGCTCCGAGAAGAAAAAGCTACACTTACCACTTTGGGGCTACCACTATCCTCTCCCTTTCTCCTTTGATAGAAGTAGATTAGGTTTTAAATTTCCAAGTATGAACTCGAAGAGTCATTCTGTCTTTCTAGTACTCCTCACCTCCTCTAGTTTGTGTCATCTAAACTATCGAGTCTGTTCTTAAATTTCTCAATTAATCAAAGTAATTTTCTTTTCCTAAAAACTTTCCCTAAGGTTGTTCTACCTCATGAATATCATTCAACTCATGCAAAATAATGGACCTTCCATTCCCTAAATCATCGCAAAAATAGAAACTTCTAAGTGACTTTAAAAAGCAAGTTATCATTAGGAGGCTTAAGGGTTAAACATTACCCCTACTGAAAGTTAAAGGTCAACAAACGAAGAAAGCCAAAGGTGCT
The DNA here is from genome assembly GCA_022495995.1 of Adenophora triphylla var. japonica. Lineage (NCBI taxonomy): Eukaryota > Viridiplantae > Streptophyta > Magnoliopsida > Asterales > Campanulaceae > Adenophora > Adenophora triphylla. The sequence continues at coordinate 189,174 of JAFEMH010002030.1, forward strand.
GCTGTCAACATTCATCCCAAGAAGAGTGGGGCTACTCAACTCAAGGCTTTGAGAGTACAAAAATAAATAAAAAGCTCGCTAGGTCGAAACTCCTCAAATCGTCCTAGGCAAAAATAGTGCATCAAAAAAAAAAAAAAAAAAAAAAGAGAGAAATAAAAACTCTCAAGCCTTCATCGCCCCACAACAAGGATGGAATTTCAACAAAGGCAAGAAGGACTCTCCCACAAAGAAGAGGAGTCAAGTGATACCAACAAAAGAAAAGAGGATTCCTCAATATCCTTCTACATCAAGTGAAGAAGACTTTCAGTATCGCGAAAAATGTTTACCCTTAAGTCATACTAATGATTGGCTTTATCCTCAAACTTATTTAGAAACTTCTAGATGATGCACAGTTCATTAAAAGGTAGAACAACTTTTCTAGATCCTTGAGCCAAGTAGCGTTTCTTGTTGAGTCTAGGGGCTTCCTGTTAGCCATTCTCATACACACTCTTGAAATTCAAGCATCAAAACTGGGGCTTCCTATCCTTTCCTCCCCCAGTCAACCTCTATTTCAACTCTTCAAAACAATCAAATCTACATTAGGGGCTTTCCTCTTTGATTCTCACTCTCATCATTAGAGAATACACTTCTCCAAAAAGTCAATGCTTGGATCACCTTCCAAAGAATAGAGTCCGTCTCTCCTCAACTAAACTTGAGATCTCATTTCTCTCTCCTCAATAAGATTTTCTCTCTTTGAGTTCTCTTCGAGTTACATACTATTCAAAAAAAAAATGAAAAAAAAAGACGCAAAAGAGATGCCCGCTAGATTGAAAACCCGAAAGGGCGGTCTAGGCAAAAACCAGGGTGCGCACTAAGAAAAAAAAATCAAAGGACAAAGGGAGAGTATTCTTCAACCTTCTTCATCAAGCATCATTCGATCTTCTTCAAATCAAATCAACAAGGAGAGTCTTCTTCGAGCACCTTCAAGTCAAGAGAGCAGCTTCACAAGCCTGTTCACAAAGTCATCTACCACTTGCAAGCAACTTGGGGCTTGAGACAGCAAAGAGCCTGCGACATAGAGCCATTACGACAGTCGACAGATGTGTAGTCGTTTGCCTCCTAGAGACCCGACTCAAGGAGAAGTAAGAATGAAGATTCTCAACAATCCTAGATGTGTTCACAAAAGGTTACTCATCAAAATCCTACAACAATGAAGAAACAGTTCAGCCTTGCTGACTAATAACAGATTCTGCAAAACCTGATTGGGTCCCAACTTGTCAAACACAAGTTCACTCATATAGTTCACCCATCTCAAATATAAATACACACATGTCCCTACATGTTCATATACCATATTCTCATACATAAAATCACTACTAAAATGTCCGATCGGCCATTTACATGAACAGACGTGAGCACCACCACGTAAGTCCAGTTAAACAACTAAAATCTGGAAAAATCTACTTGGAATCTTTATGTGCTGACAGGTACAGAAAGGTAAGAATCCTTCGGGTCTATCCGAGACCATCATGCATATATCCTTGCATTACAGGGGCCGACAGAACCTCCACCTCAATCGACAAATTCAAGTCCGTGACCTCGGCGACATCAACAAAGTCTGTGATGACAGCAACCTCAAGTCCGTGACCTCGGCGACAACTTCAAAGTCTGTGACGGCAGCAAACTTCAAGTCCGTGACCTCGGCAACAATATCAAAGTCTGTGACGGCAGCAACTTCAAGACCGTGACCTCGGCAACAATATTAAAGTCTGTGACGGCAGCAACTTCAAGTCCGTGACCTCGGCGACAACTTCAAAGTCTGTGACGGCAGCAAACTTCAAGTCCGTGACCTCGGCAACAACAACGGGAACGTAAGTAACCTCGGGCGGCACACTTCAACAACTTCATCAACAAATGGGTATCATCAGAATTGGGTCAAGTCCTTGATTCCTCAGTATGATTTTACCTTTTCAAAAAAATACCTCTTCAATTTTCACAAATGCTTTTCAAAATACCTAAAATAGCCTTTTTAGTGTTTTGGAGTCAAACTACGTTTGGTCTGATTCTCTCTTAGAGATACGTAGGCAGCCGTGCGGCACGACCATCCCAATGTTCAGAATGATGTCTTTTCTATCGATGACACTTCTTCTTTCATAAGACCTGTTTGCCGAGGGCTCTGTAGACACCCCATTACGAACCAATAAATTATGATTACACTACTCTTCGTCTCTCTTTGTGTTTTGATGAAAGCACATTAGTTTCGTCATGTTTCGTTAAGTTTCTAACTAACCTCGTTAGTTTTGGACCTAACTGACTAACGGAATAAGGCGAAGAGGACAAAATAGTCATCAGACTAGATATCTCGCACGAGATATCATATCTCGTACGAGATATCCCCTCGACAGGATGTGCAGAAATTACTCTCCTTCTCCGTTTCAAACTCTTTTCTTGATAAACCTCATCTAATCCGGTTCTCCAATCAGAATTGAGTTCTGGAAGCTTCCTAGGAGTGTTTTACCTCTCCACCTCTACCTCCTAAACCCCTATATATACTTGGTGACTTCCACTGCTTTGAGGTCCGCATTTCCACACAACACACACAATTTGTTGGTTTCTCTCCACGAAAGATTCCTTCAAATCACTCACAAAACCTCCCTAAAATCACCTAAAGTTTGTTTATCAACCTTGTTGATCAACAAACATCCAAACTCGAATCAAGGATTGAGGCGAAGCTCTGTCCGCATCAAGATTTGACTCTCATATTGAGTCGAAACTCTGCCCAAATCACTTCTCGATCGAGAAAACATCTTAGAACCACGTTCTAAATCAAATCCTCCCTAAACTAGGTAAACTCCTATACTTTTACTCTTTTCTTCTTAATCTCTCTCTATTGACTTTTAGAGTGGTGTAATCCCATCAAAAGGATTAGCCTAGAGTCCCTTCAATCGATGAAGGCGATCTCGAAGCGTACAATCCAACATTCCTAATCAAGAAATTGATTAGGGTTTTCTTGTTCTTTATTTAATTAGTAATTAAAAAGATTGATAATACTCAATTGGCAAGACCGATCTCCGGATTGGGTGGAATGGATGCTCCTCGACCTACCCATTCGATAACTTAACCCCCGAACCCTCAAATCTCTTTTTAAGGTTTTTCTTATTATTTTCCTAAATAAATGATAAGTGGCGACTCTGTTATTCGAAATATTCGCGCATCGCTACAGCGACCCATCTCACAGCATGAGACCGTCTAATAGGGGACCACCTTTAAAAAACAAAATAGGCCCTTCCAAATGGAGAAAGTATATATGTGTACGATAATTTTTTTTCAATTTCTAACAACGGAAAAAGTATATACCACCCTCCGTCCCATGATAATATATAAACTTTCCTTTTTGGGCGTCCCACAATAATATATACTTTCCTAAAATGGAAAGGAATCTTTACTATTCCCTTCACTCATTCTCTCTCCTACATTATTTTAATACTCACATCACCATTATAATTTACTATTCTCTCCACTCATTCTCTCTCCTATTTTATTTTCACACTCACAACACTTTCAATATAATAATTCCTCCTTAATTCCCGTGCAAAACCCAAAAGTCTTTAAATTCCTGGGACGGAGGGAGTAAGTTTTTTTAAAAAAACAAAATAGGCCCTTCCAAATGAGGATCAGAGCGATCACTCACTCCGCAGCCCCTAATAGCTGGCCCTATATTCTCCCATCTTCTCTAATGATAGGTCAAAATATATTTATATTTACCTTTTATCAAGAGTAGTTTAACTTTTTTTTATAATCTTTTTTTTTTTTTTGATATCCAGGTTCCCAGCTTCGCCGGACTAATCCTGGACCACCAGGTACCGGCCCCTCAGTATACTGGCGGAGGTAAATCGCGGGATGTGCCCTATGCAGCCAGGGTGGCAGTACCCCTTATACTCCAGAGCCCCAAGGAAGCCCTCCTACAAGGCATTTACATCACTCTTACATCACCAATTGGCTGCTCCAGCTGCTCCTGCCGAGGCAATTGCATCACTCTTACAACACCAATTGGCTGCTCCAGCTGCTCCTGCCAAGATTCGAACTCCCCACACTGAGTTGATGTAACAGAGATAGTTCATAAATTCTATAAAAAATTCTGGTGGCGTTTATAGAAGCCTTTGGAATCATCCCCTGATTTTATATTTGTTGAATTTATGAACTATCTTCATTCCAGAATGAATAATAAGAAAATTGATGTTGTTTAAAAATTAATTTGAATTTTTTTCAAACATTCATCTGGGACGAAGGGTTTCAAACTGTATCTAAAATATTGTAAACTACAATTTTTGAATTATATTATTTTGGCTTAAATCTTGTCAGTTTGAAAAAATAAAATAAAATTATTTACATTGTATTTAGGCCAAACAAGGATGAAGGACAAATAATGGTATAAAAACATACTCCCTCCGTCCCAAAATGTTTGTCCCATTTGACTTTTTTGTTGAACTTTGACCACAAATTTATGAGAGATTAATCATGTTTATGAAATTCTAAAAGTTGTTGTTGATAATAATGGTGAATCAATAGGAATTTTTAGAATTTCATGAACATAATTAAATTGTCATATATTTATGGTCAAAGTTCAACAATAAAGTCAAATGGGACAAACATTTTGGAACGGAGGGAGTAGTTCAGGGATGAAACAAAAACAAAAATAGTTTAGGGGCTATTTTGAAAAGGAAAACAAAGATTAGGGATAGAAATGACATTTACTCCCTTCCTTGTCGGACATGTTGACTGCCACATAAAAGTCAAATATCCACATTATTGTGAGTAAAATTTCAGGATTCCGACGTCTTGAGAATATTCAGCATGTCCTCATCTTCGTCCCTGCAGTTAAGATAAAAATACTTTAATTGTTTGTTATTTATTAATGATAACTGTATCAATTATATAGGGTGAAAAATAAGGACATGGGAATATGCTTTTCATGGACTCTCCTCAACGGCTAAGAGACCAGGTCAAGGATTGAAGATAGATATTCCGAGAATTAAGGATAGTTTGTTATTTTTGTTATCTTAAAGTCATTTTTTCTTTATAAAAAGGACTATGGATTGGAACACAAACACACACTGTTCACGCATACTCTTGTACTTCGCCATAGCTCCACCATCTCTTGTATTCCCATAATCAATACTATTGTTCGAGAAGATAGGTGCTCATTAACACCTCCCGAGGTTTTGTGCCGGCGAGATCTTTATCATAGGGGCTTTTCTCGTTACATTGCCGTGTCGATCTTGTTTAACATTCACACCGATTTTAATCCATTGTGCCTTCTTTAACTTATGATTTGATCTTGATTTTGATCCATTGTTTTTTCACCAAATCAATTTGGCGCCCACCGTGGGGCCATTGGTTTTTTAATCGGTTTAAAATCCTCATATATCCATCATGTCTACCCAACATATGACCTCCGCCGCCGGCAAAACCATTATTACCACTAGCAGCGTGAATCTCCCTATCAGGGGTCTCAACATCGGCAAGCCGACAACCGGAGGCCATGAGTCATTGCCACCACCGCCGCCTGTGGAAGCTGGCAAGAAGCAAACGCCTCCGACACCTGATTCCGAGATCAAGAGTATGCTCATTCAGATGAAGAATCAGCTGGATCGCCAACAGAATAATACCTCCTTGATAACTGAAACTTTGGTGAAGATGCAAAGAGAACAAGAGCTACTCACCAAAAGAGTGGATGTCGTCTCCCCTATACGCCCTAGAATCATGGATTTCGATATTGGGGCAGCTCTTAGACCTTAAATGAATTCCTTCCGATGGCCTCAACTGGAAGGATGTCATCATCACCGATCGTGATGTCTTCTCCACTGATGACGACTTCTATGGCGATGTTGACACCATTCGCATCCAGCATCTTCGGGATGACTTCTCCAAAAGAACCAATCTTCACCAACAACACCATCATGACATCCTCCGCAGATAACGCTAATCCCTTTGTTAATCTCAATACCAATTTTACTTTGGATAAACTGCTCGTACTACTAACCCTTTTCCAGGTACATACATTGCGAGTCAGCTTCAGGAATTAAGGGACATGATCATGAACGTGCTAGGCGTCACCCCGTCTATTCAGCAAGTCTCACCAACATGTTACAGTTAATCTCGCTTTACACTAGCAATTGCGCATGTTGACATCCCCAAAGGATTTAGCGTGCCAGCCATGAAGCTATATGACGGAAGCTCAGATCCTGAGGAGCATATCGCCCATTATCAGGAGAAGATGGAGATTGTGCACATCCCGCTCCAGTTTTGAGAGGCATGTTTGTGTTGAGGGTTCGGTTCGACATTGGTAGGGCCAACTTTGAAGTGGCTGATCCGTCAACCGCCTGGTTCCATTGGATCATTCGCTCAGCTTGTCAACATGTTCAACAATCAATTCTTTTGTAGCCGACAGTTCGAGATGCTCAGTAGTGATCTTTACCGCATCACCCAGCAGCCCGCAGAAGCATTGAAGGAATATGTTAACAGGTTCAACAAAGAGGTCCTAGAAATCCCCAACCTGGACATGGTGAAAGCTGCTGAAGCCTTCAAAATGGGCTTGAAGAAAGATTCTCCGTATTATGAAGATTTGGTGATGAACCCATGCAAGAGAATGGAGGACATCCGAAACCGAGCATTAAGATTCATCAGACTAGAAGAAGATAAGAACCAGCAGACCAAGCTTTCTAACAAGGCGTCGTTGTATGACAACCCTGACAGGAAGATGGAGACATCTCACCAGAGGCAGAACAAATCCAGACCTTATTACAGAAATGACCACAGCAAGATCAATTCTGTGGAAGATGAAGGAGATGATGATGATTTCGAATCCCCAAAGATTTCTGACTATTGTTTCTCTGTTGATGTTTCAGGTATCCTTTGTGCAATGAACAACCTTGGAGATAAGGCAAGGTGGCCTCGGAAGAACGACAAGCCATCTGGATGGAAAGATAAATCCAAGTGGTGTGCCTACCACGAAGATTTTGGACATCTTACCGAAGATTGCATCGCCTTGAGTAAGGAGTTTAGTTACCTGGTGTCAAAGGGACATCTCAAAGAACTCCTTGGCCATCGAAAGAACAAGACGGAGTGTAAAGAACCCATTCAAGCTAGACCGCCATCTCCTCCACCAGTAACTAAGGTAGTTAATGTTATTAGTGGTGGTTCTGATATCTGTGGTACTTCTTATTTTCCAGCTAAGAGATTTGCAAACCAAGCAAAAGATGAGAAGCCCAAAAGACTTTCAAAGATGTCGCAGCTCACATCCCAAGATGTCATCTCCTTCGAAGAAAGTGATAGAGGCAATGTTATGGATCCCCACCATGATGTCTTGGTAATTTCACTCCAGATCGCTAATTGCATAGTCAGACGTATTCTATTAGATGGGGGTAGTTCAGTGAACCTCATTATGTTGGATGCCCTGAAAGAAATGAAGATTCTATAAGAGAGTATCGTTAAAAGGACCTCAGTTCTCATGGGTTTCAGTGGGGAGACCAAAAGTACAGTGGGAGAGATCACCCTTCCAGTTTATGTTGAAGGCATCAACTCCTGTGAGTACGCCAATCCAATTCGCGACCCTTTTAGGTGCATTTTAATGTGATAAAATTGCATTAGGGGTGAATTCTCGGTCCATTCTGAGACTTTCGGAAGCTTTTTATAAGTTTCTCACTAAGAAAGGACCTACAAGGAATTATGGGCTTTGGACCTTTAAAGAATTAGCTCGAAATGTTCCAGAACCAGTTGCTGGCGCCAGAAACGGTTATTGACATGTTATGTCACGCGATAACTTGAGCCATGGAAAAGCGGAGCAGGAGGTCGTGTGACATATTAAAGCATTATTCCCAAGTCAGCGTTAAATACCAAATTCTTTCATTTGTTAAAGGGGCCTTCTCACTCCTCTCTCTCTTTCTCTCACTAAACGTAAACACCTCTCCCTACCCCTCTCTCTCTCTCTAGACGCAGAAGGCCAATTTCTCACCATTCCAGCTCCTTCGATCGTCTTCCTCAACCTCCATCACCGGTCCTCACCTCCAGATCTCTCTCCGGTGACCAAAGCCCCCTGAATCGCCCATCACCTTTCCCTATATCTCCCTACCTTCAAATACAATCGCCTTCTTCATCGTATCCTCGCTCCATCCACACGGTGACAACCACATTCTCCCTCAATCAACTCCTCACCGAGCTCCTTCTCTAAACCATTCACCGGCAACCTCTCCATCTCTCTAAACCATTCACCATCTAATCCCTTCCTCACGTCCTGTCTCTGCTTTCCACCTAAAGCAATCGCCCACCACCATTTTCTCTCAACCCCGATTGAACGGCAACCTCACCGGTGGCAACCCAAATCCCTCTCTCTAAATTGAATCACCCTCACCTGATTCTATCCCTCTCTATACCCAAAAAGCCGATTGCCGTGTTCCCTTGTACAGAGCTCTAGTCCGTTCCACACATATTCGCTTGAAACTGCCGAGGTACCAAATTTGGGAGTTTGAATCCCGTTTCGAAGCTGATTGAAGACTCTCTATATCGACGTGGTATAGAGAGCGTGGACACTGCGAGGGTAACGAATCCTAACCTTCTCTCTCTGTTTTCTGTGTGGTGCGATTGCCATTGTTTGGATTTGCTTATGGTATAGAATCTGATTAAATTGGTACCGGTACAAATCTTAAATAGCATGTAGTATGCTCTGGTCATTGGGATCTGTTTTTATACATTTATCGTGGTGATGGTATTTTGTTCTGTTCATGTGATTATATGCGTTGGGCATGATGGTATTTGTTCTGTTCATGTGATTATATGCGTTGGGCATGATGGTATTTGTTCTGTTCATGTGATTGTGTGCGTTGTGCATGAATCGCGCTAAGGTGAGCGTGGATCGTCTCATATCCACATTCATCTAAGCTTGGATCTCTCTGAGGTCGTTGGGACCTGTTTTATACATTTATCGTAGTGATTATAGATGCTCTTGTATTGATGTCGTGCATTGGGCATGAATTGCTAAGGTGAGGGTGGATTATTCCATATCCACACTCATCTACAAATTGGTTCTCTCTGAGGTCGTTGGGATCTGGTTTTTATATTCGTTAATCTCGGATTGTCATTTATTATCTCTGTAATTCATTGATTGTAAAACCTCTGCAGATGGCGGAGTATGTCCCGCGACACAACTGGCCATTCATGGTCCTGCGTCGTGCGACATACTTGGCCTATCTGCAGCTGGTTATTTTTCAGTTGTAAGCTGTTTACTTCCATTGTAATCAGGTGGTGGTCTCCTGAAATAAATGACTCATAAGTTGTATTTCCCCCTGTTGAGCAATAAAACAAAGCGTTGATTTGCATTTTATACATATTTTGTCACACACTTTGCACACACATTTGAATGTTTTGGATGTTGAACATAGAAAGACTCGTCTACGGACGAGGCGTGTTGGGTGAACTCTCGGTTCTTCCCAACACGTAACCTGACCCCCGAACCCATTTTCTCTTTCAAAAAGGTTTTCAATGTTTCCTCTAAAACGGCGTGGCGACTCCCTAAAATTTTATTTTTTCGGCGAGCGTTCATTCAGTGGCGACTCTGCTGGGGACTTGAAACTTGGTTTTCAAAAGTGGGTCAAACTTTCACTCTTGTTCAACATTCATTTCATGCATTTATGTGTGCCTTGTTTTGTGACATTTTATGTATGTAAATGCATTTGGTGCTTTGCTTTATTCCCTCCCTTCCCTTAATTCCTGTTTGTTGTGTTGGGGCTTGATGTTGAGTTGTAGCGTTTGCTTGGAGACTGGGGCTAGTTTTGTTTCTTTGGTTCAGGGTTCTGGGAAGATGACTCCTCCTGTCATGCGACAGAACGTACCTTTGATGTCCTGTGTAGCGCGACAGAAGGTGCCACTCAGCAGGATTATATCTCCTTGGTGCAGGTTGTGGTTGTGGGCAATCCCCATGATCAATATTATTGATCCATGATTACTGTACTCTGTGGGAGTGTGTGTGAGTTGTTTTTATTTTCTTCCCCCTTTTCAAATAAAAAAAAATAAAAAATAAAAAAAATCATTTTCATAAATAAAGGAACATAGTCATCTGCACACTACACCACGTAGATCTAGAACCCTCGGGTGCGATTGAAGGTATCGCGGACGGTGATAATATTCGCCTACGCTTGAGCACCTAATGTCAAACCTATGCCCCTAGCGCGTTATTGGTGGAGCCACACATTTAAAGCTTACCCAACGGTTGGTTTTGACACGCCATTTTCAAAAATACCCTAAAATGGATTGTTTCAAAATTTACAATAAGCTTTCGTACCTACCCCAAAACCTAGCATGTGTGGGCATGTTGCCATCGCAACATGGTTTCACGAAAGGACATGTCGTTCCCACGACATGTTTTAATAAGAGATCATGTCGCTTTTTCAACGTGCACCGACGAGAGGTCATGCCGGATTTTTCCTTGAATTTCTTCAGGAATACCCATTATGCTGCCCAAATTTCTCTAGAAATTGGGGCTGCTCGTCCGTCCCATAAATGCTTTGGTTTTGTTTAGGTACTATTGCCTATTATTAATTTTGAACCAATACATTCGATGTATTTTTGGATGATGTGTCCATAGGTTCCCCCGAGGTCTAGATTGCGTGAATAAATGATTAGCCTTTCCCAACTGTTCATAGGACTTAAAAGACTGATTTTTACTTGAACACTAATAAGATGTTGCACGAGTCCGTCTCCTTTCCTGTTCTTCCCTCTCCCATACCTTCTCAAAGTTCTCTACCCTCCGTCTATACACGCTCTTACCTCTTAACCTCTGCAAGGCTACGGCAAGTTGGGTGTGTACTCTCGTTCTCGGCGCTCATTGGTCCACATTCCCGAGGTGGAAGCAATTCAAGTGCCCGAGTGATCGTTCATATGATTCGGAATCCAAAATGCTCGGCGCAGAGAAGATTATGGCCCACCAATCTGGAAGTTCATATCCCATGGGTCAGCAGAGTGCAAATGGTGTGTCCATCGGAAAGTTGAAAACTACCCTTGAAGCTGCTTTTCCTCGCGAGCGGAAGGCCCGGTTGCTTGCTCAGATTGCTCAAGCTAAGGAGGTTGATTTGTGAATGACAGAAAGTTTGAGAAGAGTCCTCGCCCCATCGCTCTCAACAATGCTCTTCCTCCCATCCGAAGTTGATGCAGTCGATTAGTCCTCGTAGGATCTAGAATGTCCGCTATCGGACATGAGTCTGTCGAGTCCATGTTGGACCAGTTTTTGCTTTGCAGTGATAAAAATCTTTGTTTCTATTCTTGCTAGACTCGAGACATTACTAGCACACCTTCGTTACACTTGATTAAATGGTCTTATTCCAAATGATCACTTGTGCTGCTCACCAACTAATGCATTGAAATGGCTAATGTTTAAATTGATCGGAGTGAGAAAATTGACTGATATCCTTCCCAAACTGGGGCTTGCTAACTCCCCATCTTGCATCTCCTGTGCTCACATTTCTTCCTTCACCCTCACCATCTCGTTGTTCGATGAATTTGCACGGATCTTCCTTGAAGTAAACTCAAGCAAGCAATGAAGACTCAATCTCGTTCGGAACATCCAGTAGGGACTGCGGTTGAAACCTTTCACCCATAGGAAAGCCATTACCTCACCCTCACTAAACAATACCCCTTCGGTTCAAGATTGGCATGTTTTGAATCCCATTTAACCATCGCCAGAAGAAGAGGGACTATCCTTGAGGCTCCCATGATTCAAAAGAAGATCGACCGTCTCCAAGATCAAGAACGACGAAAAGCAATGATCCATCCTGGGGACTAGCTGAAATTCTCCTCTCAAAAACAAAATTAAAAAAAAGAGAGAGAGACAAAAATTAAAAATTATATAAAAAACAAAAAAAGAGAAGAAAAGAAAAGAAAAAGAGCCTAGTCCCCAGTGATCCTCTCGAAAGCAAAAGTCAAAGGATTCGGTCGTTACTCAAGAGGAGTCTCAGAGTGAATAAAGAGACAGCACGGATGTCCCCTTACCATTACCTCTAACCGATCCCAAGCCGTCCTCTCGATTTTAGAGGACATTCCCATTACCCTTACCTTTGACCTTGGCAAAGCCATATTTGACCTCTCATTCTTAGAGGCATTGAAGATGCAATCATGGATTCCCTCACCATAGAAATCCCAAACACATCCCTGCAAGCCAACCTCTCATCTTTAGAGGTTCAGTCAGCAAAAGGCCCAGCCGACCTCCCGTCTTAGGAGGTCATGATTTTCCAAATTACCCGAAGACCGGTCGAAACCCTGAAGCCCAGTCACAGTTCCTACCGGATAGCAGTTTCATTCCAATATCGTCGAGATCTAAAACAGATTATTGCTTAAAGTGGAGCCAAATCCATCCCGGCTCAAAAGACCATCAAGCAAAGATTGTGCAAATTCCATCTTTTCATTCGACGTTGCATGTGAGCATATTTCATTCCTCCTCCACAAACACTTACCGTGGACGTCCCACTGGGGCTTCACATCCATGTCTCCCATCGACACTCCAAGAGGACTGTTTTGCAATTCTCAAAATCCTCAAAGGTCCTCAGATCCTCGAATTCCAACGTTCATTCTTTTCATTCGGGATTAACCCGAACTACGGCGACCTGAGCTCCTCCCATGGAGGGAATCATAGGCAACCATAACTGGTCCGGTCAAAAACACAAACAGATCTCAGAAAATCCGGTCTCCTCAAGGACCATTCCCATACACCTTCCATCCTTCGGAGTTTTGATTCTCGATATCAGTGGGCTTTCTCCTCAGGATTAATTGAAATATTTGTTCATATCGGCTTTGGTGGTTGAATAACCCGAACATCAATAAAGGGTTTTAAGCAGCTTTGAGATCATCACGAATAAGACAAGTTTTCAAGTGTCTCGACAAGTCTTCTCTTTCTACATCATAGGAAGATTGAGCCAAACACTGTTTCGGTCAGCAGGGGCTTCCATACACTTTTCCACACTTTGTGATGCTTATACTCTCGCAAAAGAGTTAAACCCAAAAGCGAGAGTGTCATACACAGAATCGGGATCCATTCCCACCCTCGAAAGATGTGCCCCTGCACGTAAACATTTCTAGTCTTGTCCAGGGACTGATTGACTGCGGTTTGAAATGGTGAGTTGTCTCTTTGGCCACAAGATGACTCTGTCTGCGATGAAACTGCATGGGATCTCCTCAACCTGGGGCTTTGGTTAAGGTATCCCTCCGGCTCTCCTTAACAGATTCCCTCCAAGTTTGCCTTGCATTATCAACTGGGGCTTCACCAAGCCGGGATCATTCTCTACACTTTCTCTGCTGCTTGCCGTCTCAGGCGCGCGATACACTTTTGAAATAGCCCGGATCCGAGAGGCAGCGCGTTCGCGCCCCGACATCTGGCATTTATGTCCCCCGCCTCGCGGCGGTTCGTTTTTCGTTTTGTTGGAGGTGTCTCGCCGTTTGTTTTCGCATTTGTAGAGTCGCCACGCCGTTTTTATTAAGCCCAAAACATTGAAAAAGGGCATCAGTTTAAAGATAATTTTAAACTGTTTTTGTGTGATGAGATTTTGAGTTCGGAGGTCAGATGACTCCTCGGGAAGAGAATATTAGAATATTAGAGCTCACCCGAGTCGCCTCGTAAAATGAGTCTTTCGGATACCCCTAATATCCTTTAAATGTTGTGTGTGTGTGTGTGTGCTTTTAAAAATGCATGCTGTATCGGATGTCTACATTGTATGCTATGTATGGAAATGTTTTGAAATAGTAATGGAAGGAAGCCTTACCAATGTTGGTTCGTGTCTGTCTTCCACTGGGGAATAGTGTTTGAGGTCGGAGTAGCGTTCCGGTATGGATCGAGATTACTTCGGGAGGGGCCGGTTGTCTGCGGACAGAGTTTCGGCGTGAGTTGAGGTTGCAGGCTGCGTTCGGGCAGAGGTTCGGCGTGCGTGGGGATCGTCGGGATCACTCGGGCAGAGGTTCGGCGTGCGTTGTGGTGGCAGGAGTCACTCGGGCAGAGTTTCGGCGTGGTTTGGGATCGTCGGTTTGACTCGGAAAGAGCCGGGACACCGTGGAAAGACCAGGCAAGGCCTCGGAGTACCACGAGGGGCCTCAGAGTACCTCGAGAGTGCCTCGGGGCAGCGCGGGAGCGTCTCGGGAGCGCTCGGGGAGGCTTCGGAGCACCACGAGGGGGCTCGAAAGGCCTCGGAAGGATCCGAAAGGGGCCGGGAATGCCTCGGAAGGACTTAGAGGGGAAGCCAGAAGGCCTAGGGAGGAAGAGAGAAGTGGGAGATGTGTGAAAATGAGGAGGGGGAGCCCTCTATTTATAGTGCCAGATTAGGTGCAAAGAGGTCCGTACGGACCTCCCTGGTAATCCAGTATTTTGGTTTTCCTCGATTTGAGGGAATCTGTGATGATGGAGGAATATTTGCAATTATGGTGTCCCCTGAGCAATAAGGTCCGTACGGACCATCTTGCATGCAAAGAGGTCCGTACGGACCAACTAAGCATGTGGGTAATCATTTCTTCCGGGATTTGAGGGAATATTGTGGACTTTAAGGAGATTCAGTAATTATGACAACAAAGAGGTCCGTACGGACCAATATTGCTTTCCCAATTTCCTGAAAATTCCCGAAAGGTCCTTTTGTCCCTTTTTATCCAGTGAAGGCTCCTCCCTTGGTTTGGTTGGGGGTTTAGAGAGGGTTTTGAGTGAGAGGGTCGTCGAGACCGTGTTGATGAGTCCGCGGTGTTTCCCGTGTGTTTGAAAGGGGTGATCCAGATTGGGGTACTTACGAAGCCCTCGACGACGTCACTTATGAAAGAAGTGGGGTCGCGGCTGATAAGATAAGTGGTCCTAACTGGATCGCATGGCCGGGAGAGGAAGTGATCGTGGAGGTCGGTGTGAGGACGTGGTGGTGTCCTTTGTGTGACCGCATAGGCCGCAGGGCCGGACCCCCGTGATAGGATTCCCTACGTATCCCCGGCGGGAATCAAGCCCGGTCGTAGTTCGGGTGTGGGGTGAGTGTTTTGTGAATGTGGGCGTGGTGGTGCCCTGAAGTGTCGCGTGACCACCGAGGTCGCGGCGAGGACGTGGTGGTGTCCCGGGTGACCGCATAGGTCGATGGCCGGACCACCGTGATAGGATTCCTACGTATCCTGGCGGGAATCAAGCCCGGTCGTAGTTCGAGGTCGTGAAATCTGTGAGTGCGAGCGTGGTGGTTCCCTGAAGTGTGGTGACCGCCGAGGTCAATTGTGAGGACGTGGTGGTGTCCTTTTGTGTGACAGCATAGGTCAGTAGGCTGGACCCTGTGATAGGATTCCTACGTATCCCTGGCGGGAATCAAGCCTGGTCGTAGTTCGGGTGTGGGGTGAGTGTTTTGTGAATGCGGGCGTGGTGGTGCCCTCGAAGTGTCGCGTGACCGCCGAGGTCGATGGTGAGGACGTGGTGGTGTCCTGGGTGACCGCATAGGTCGATCATTTGGACCACTGTGATAGGATTCCTACGTATCCACGGCGGGAATCAAGCCCGGTCGTAGTTCGCAGGTCGTGAAATCTGTGAGTCCGGCGTGGTGGTGCCCCACCGAAGTGTGGTGACCGCCGAGGTCAATTGTGAGGACGTGGTGGTGTCCTGGGATGGAAATTTTACGATTTTCCTAATCGGGTGGTTTAAGGCCTTCCGGCCGGGATAGTGATTTGGGAGGTTTATACGGTCTTCCTGACCGAGTGGTTTAAAGCCTTCCGGGCTGGAGGTAGCGTGAGGACTTGAATCGTCTTCTGAATGTGGTTGCGCCACGCGTGAGGACTTTGAATCGTCTTCTGGCGGCGGTTTGTGCCACGCTGGAGGACTTTGAATCGTCTTCTGGCGGCGATTGGTGCCACGCGGGAGGACTTTGAATTGTCTTCTGGCGGCGGTTGGTGCCACGCTGGAGGACTTTGAATCGTCTTCTAGCGCGGCGGTTGCCATGCGCCGAGGACTTTGAATCGTCTTCTGGCGGCGGTTGGTGCCACGCCGGAGGACTTTGAATCGTCTTACGGCGGTTGGTGCCACGCTGGAGGACTTTGAATCGTCTTCTGGCGGCGGTTGGTGCCACGCGGGAGGACTTTGAATCGTCTTCTGGCGGCGGTGGTGGAGGCATGGCTGCCTTGAGCTTCGAGAGGTTTAGATGTCTCGTGCTTTGTCAGTTGGGGAGAAGGTTGGACTTACGATGGCTGCCGGTGTTCATCCGTTGGGAATTTATTGTGGCCTTGTAGGGGCTTGCAAGGATTCCCTTTTTGACTTGCTGGGGAAGGAGATCGGGCTTACTTTGATGGCCGATGCTTGCGTTGCCGTTGAAGTGGGCGAGGTTCGGGCTTACACTGACTGCCGGTGCTTGAATTGCTGGGGATGCATGACCTTGTAGGGGCCCTTTTCTGTTGGGAAGATGACTTCGGACCTCTTTTGAGGGCCAGTGGTTGAGTTGTCGTTGAGCGTTTTGGAGGCGTCTTGTGCCTTGATATTCGTACTGGGAGGTGTTGGCTCCTTCTTGAGTCGCCGTTGAGTGGGCGAGGACCGGTCTTACGTTGACGGCCGGGGATTGAATTGCCGTTGAAGTGGGCGAAGACCGGTCTTACGTTGACGGCCGGGGATTGAATTGTCGTTGAAGTGGGCGAAGACCGGTCTTACGTTGACGGCCGGGGATTGAATTGCCGTTGAAGTGGGCGAAGACCGGTCTTACGTAGACGGCCGGTGGTTGAATTGCCGTTGAAGTGGGCGAGGACCGGTCTTACACTGACGGCCGGTGATTGAATTGCCGTTGAAGTGGGCGAGGACCGGTCTTACACTGACGGCCGGTGGTTGAATTGCCGTTGAAGTGGGCGAGGACCGGTCTTACACTGACGGCCGGTGGTTGAATTGCCGTTGAATTGGCGAGGTCCGGGCTTACGCTGACGGCCGGTGGTTGAATTGCCGTTGGAGTGGGCGAGGACCGGTCTTACACTGACGGCCGGTGATTGAATTGCCGTTGAAGTGGGCGAGGACCGGTCTTACGTTGATGGCCGGTGGTTGAATTGAAGGGTTAGGGACCATTCTGCACTTGGATTTGCTGGAAAAGGCCTTAGGACAGCCAGGGGCAAAGATTATAAGGGCAGGAAAGTAATTTGGTCACCCCTTGCAAAGAGGTCCGTACGGACCAACACTTTGCAAAGAGGTCCGTACGGACCAAGTTGGTTTTTTACAGTTCCCAGGTTTTGACCAGGTTTAAATGCCGAGCCCTTCCCCATTCCTTCTTCTTCCATGCGTGAACCAGAGAGAGAGAAAGAGAGAAAATCCTCCATTTTTACCAAAATCTTCCATTTTTTCGCTTGAATCGCTTGCAATGGCGGAAGGATCTCGAAGGAGTCGTCGTCAACGCAATCAAGAAGTGGTCGAGCAACGGATGGAGCTCCAAAGGAATTGGATTTCGTTCGTTCCATCTTCGAAGAACCCGGATGTCTTGTATCCGAATCCGGAGGTGCACAATCGTCGCTCTATGAACGTCGGGGAGGTAAGAAATCCGTTCCGTCTTGATTCCCTGCTCGAATTTTTTTGAATGCTAGAACTAGGTTTTAGTTTTTCGCATTTTTGAATTTTTTGTTATTTCTTATGCCTTTTTGTGAAATTCTTGATGAATTGTTGAAAATGGACATGTAAAAATTGTGGGTATGTGTATTTTGTGCAGAAATGTGTAGATTAGCTCTTATTTGTGAAAATAAAGTGCCTCTCTAATGAAATGCATGCTTTGGTGTTTTGTACCGTATGCTATTTATGTATGTACATTATGAGAAAAATTATCGTGTAGTGATAATTTTTGTGAAAAAATGTGACATGTGCCGTGTTTTGTGACGGGTTTTGTCTGAAAGTGTGTGCCGTGTAGGGACGGATTTTTGAAAAATGTGTTATGCAGATGTGTCGTGCCGTGTGTGCCATGTTTTTGGGTGACGGACTTTGTGGGGAAAATATGTGCAATATGTGCCGTGTTTTTGTGACGGGTTATATGTGCCTTTGCCGTGTTGGGACGGACTTTTTTTTTTTTGAAAATGTGTCGTGTAGGGCTTAATCCCCTTTTTTTTTTCTTTTGAGAAAAATGTGTACGAGTGTGTGCCTTAGTGTTTTGTGACGGGTGCATGGGAAAAATTATAATGTATGTGAAAATTATGTGCGACATATGCCGTGTTTTGTGACGGGTTATATGTGAAAAATATGTGCAATGTGTGCCGTGTTTTGTGACGGGTTATTTTCATGGCTTTCCGTGTTGGGACGGACTTTTGTGCCTTTTGTTTTATATTAAGTATTGTGATTGACGTACCTTTCTTTGTGTTTACTGCGGGATGCGGGGCTTATGGCGGGAAGGCCAAGAGGATGAAGACTCGGGGATCGCTCGAGGCTGTTGGTGAGCTGTGGCAGCGGATGCCCGATATTTCCGTGGATGGTAGGCCGAGTCCCCGGAGGCTGGTCTACGCTTACGGCACAGGGGTGTTCGTTGAGAACACTGGCGGGTTTCGACACGAGGAAGAACAAGAGCGTCTTCCTTGGCCTTTACGAGTGCGGTGGGATACCACCCGCACCTTCCATCGAGTGGGGAGAGGTGACGGTGACGCCGACCAGACTTTGCTTTGCGATCAGGGCTTTCCTTGAAGGAGGGCCGGTACGGTGGAAGATATGATCTTCGATGTGGTGTTGGCCAGAGGCTGCTGGGCTTTGAGCCTCGTCCTCGCGGGGGCTGGGCATGTTGTATAGTGATGTGGAGCGAAGATCACGGCCGGCATTGGGGCCTATGTTCGGGGGACCGGCCGGGTGACGGCGGAGCGGTTGGCGCGCTCCTTTTGTGGTATGCCTTGTCAGAGACTTTGTTCTCGAACCACGCGACCGCGGCTCCCTTTGCTGTTGGAGAGCTTGATTGACTGGATAGAGTGCGTGATATTGCTTGGGGCGAGGCGAGGCTTGGCGAGCTCTACTTCTCCTTGGACCGGTTTAGCGGGGTGTGGCCGGATTCGTTGGCTGTTTTGACTTTGCTTTGGAGGTATGAGTTTATTCTTTGTTTTTGATTTAGCAACTTGTCGTTTCTCCGTTTTCTTTTGCTTGAGCCCTTTACGTTTTTGTCACGGGTGTGGTTTTATGAGGTTTTCGGTGCTTCCGTGGGATAGAGATCCAGGGGCATTCTTGCGTACCTGCTATCTTTTGGGCTCGCACGGCGAGGAAAGAGGAGGACCGGCGGGGGAAGCTCACCATCGCCTACGGGGATGTGCGGGAGCGTCTGGAGAGGGTAGCCGGAGGGGTTCGTTTTGTTCCCGTGGGCTCGGTATGAGGGGATGAGTTTGAGGGCTCCAGGAGTGGCAGCGCGGCGGAAGATCTTTGCGGGGCTTGACTGCGATGTTATGTATGCAGGGAGCGGGTCTTACAGCGGCATGGCCCGGTGTGCTTCCCGTGGCTCAGGGACCCTCCCTTTGGGATGCTTGATTCCGGGACATGGATGTGCTTGATTTTGAGAGGTACCTTGGCGGTGTGGGCGCCGAGGAGTTCATCTTGTATGGAGAGGAGTACGGGGCCTTCGTGAGGAGGAAGGCGAGGGCGCCGCAGTGCGCGAGGAGAGAGGCGGCCGCGAGCTCCCGAGAGGTTCCGATGCGGGGCCGGATTTCACGTATGTCCGTGGGGACGGATCGAGGAGGAGGGTGTGCATGCCGTTCTGGCGAGCTCTGCTGCATCTGAGTGGATCCCGATAGATCGGTGAGTGTGCTTGACTCTTTTCCATCTTGGCATCTTTTACGTATTTTTCTCTTTTTGTTGTTGAGTATAAGCTTGTATTCTTGAGCGTTTCCTTGGGCGCTTGTTGGTGCGGAGTCAGGGGAGAGCCTATGATATCTTGACTCGCCGTTATGTGGCGATGAGGTCGTTTGCGAAGAAGATGGCGTCGAAGATATCTTGCCGGTCTTCGCGACGCGTGCCGGCGTACGAGCCTATGCCTTGAGGCATTACAGCCAGACGTTCCTCCGCCTAGAGCCGAGCCGGAGCCGCGGCGGGGAGGGACCTTCGAGGGCGGCATAGCATGGATGCCGGGACATCTTCGGGAGCTCGGGGCGGCCCTTTTATCGGTTCTTCCCTCCTCGGGATGCGCGGGGCGAGGTTCGTCGAGCCTTCCTTCTTTGATCCTTTCGCCGGATTTGATCCTTCGGATTATTTTGAGTGGCGGCCTCCGGCGGGGCTCGGTACTCGATGACGAGGATGTGGCGGGCGAGTTCACGATGGATGCCCGACTTCTCTGGAGGACCTCGGCGAGGATGATGATGATCTTTGAAGAGTCGGATTAGGGTCCATTTGCTTTCCCTCTTTCCATATCTTCTCTTTTTTTTTTTTGTTTAGCAACGAGACATTTGATATTCTGTAATAAAACACTCATATTTGCACGGCAAACGGCATTTTATTTTAAGATGTAATGTCATTTTTGTGATTCAGGATTTGTCCTAGAAATTGTTGCTATTATTATTATATTTTTGTACATGCCACGTGAGCGAGAGAGTGCGTTTGTGGGTAGTGTATGTTTGCGGGAATGGCTTTGGCCGGTGTTTGGGCGATTTGGAGCAAGGTCTGCGAGGACGGTGGTTGTTATCTTGTTCTTTGGGGAAAATGGGTTCTTTTTGCAAGGAGGTCCGTACGGACATACTTAGCATGCAAAAGAGGTCCGTACGGACCAACCTTGCTTTTGGGAAGGACATAAATGCTTTCCGATGTCTGGTTCTTCCCCATTTCCCCATTTGCGGCCATTTTCAAGCTTTCTTCCCCATTTTCTCTAGGAACCTCCATTTTTGCCATGGATTCTTCGTACGTCCCTAGAATTTTGCCGAGGCTTTCGCGGGAGAGGCAAGCACACTTCCTTGAGCGGTTGAAAACGTGGATGCGGCGCCGTATGAGGCATCGAGAGACGGGCTTTCGAGGTAAGGTTTCGTCTTTGCTCGATTTGGTCTTTTAAGGAGTTGGTTCTGATTGGGATTTGTTGCGGGCTGCCGCGAAGTTAAGGATGTTAGGAGGCACGTGTCTTGTTTCTCCTATAATGAAATGGTGCCCACTTTTGAGGATTTTCGGGCTTTGATTGGAGGGCCGGAGGTGGAGGCCATCTCGCTTCCTTTGATTGGTGGTCTTTGCGGTGAGCGTGAAGCTTGCGAGGCTTTCTTCGTACTTCGTTGGAAGAAGTGCGGGGCATGATCCTTGATTCGGGTCATATCGACATTTACGAGCTGCCGGAGCGGTTCATGGTTGATGATGAGTGACGTCTCTTGGGATGCATTCGCCTTGTGCGTGATGGCGGCAGCTTTCATGGTCGGCTCCTTGGCATTTGTGATGGGGCTTTGCTAGATGTGGTAGGGCCTTTGCGAGCTGGAGAGGATATTGTCCCGTTGGTCTTTGGGGAGACTCTTCATGGTATCGATCGTCAGCGGCCAGGGATCGTTTTATGAGAGGGAAGCCCCGCTTTGCTCACCTTGTGGGCTGCGAGAGAGACTTCGAGGCCATGCCAGGAGCTCAGGCGTCGTTTAGCCCGTGGTCATTTGCTCGGCGACCTCTTGTGTTGGATATGGATCGATCACTTTGGGAGAGATGGATGGCACGGCTTAGTACGCATCGAGATCATTTGGTGGGTTCCGCCTTTGGAGGATTGAGACTAGGAGGATCTTGCGGGAAGGGTCCTACGTTGTCGAGTTCCGAGGTTTGTCTTGGTCCTCCTTCTATATTCCGTCGCTTGTTTCCGGCGGTTTGGGATGAAGCGAGGAGCCTTTGTTGGTGGGATGACCTTGCTCTTTGCGGAGGTAGTTCCTCTTTGTATGGCGGCTTCGGGTGCCTTCTTGTATTTTACGAGGGTATGGAAGTATTCCGCTTTCCCTCTGTGGTACTCCTTAGACGTCGGGAGAGTGTCGTGTTGACGACTCGATGCACGGCTTTGGTATGAGCGGCGTGTTGGGCGATCCCAGTGGTCTTGGAAGCGAGGCGTGTAGCGATTACAGGACCGGTTGCCGTAGTAGCTATTGCCTTAGGAGTGCGAAGCACAGTCGACCCTTTGGATGTGACGGGAGACACTTTGTTTGACTACGAGACTAGAGTTGACCGGCGACGGGGAGAGGTCCTCTTTTACGGACTCGCGGGGAGGAGATCGAGCCGAAGCACGGGCGAATGAAGCCACGAGAGCTCTTGGATTGTTTGACTCTACGGGGAGGACCCACGATCTCGGGCGAGAGACGCGAGTTGGTTCACGTGGAGCGAAAGAAGACTCGCCGGGGACGAGGGAAGAAAGGAAAGAATGGCGAGGGGACAAGCGCGAGATGGCGCGGAATGACCTCCTAGGTATCCATTCATTGCATTGCAAACACATTATTTGTTAAATGTATTAAAAGTTGTCTTTTAGCATGTTGTGAACTTGAGAGTAGACCGTGCTTGAACTCATCAAGAAATGTTGTAACCGTTAGTGATTTGTGATTTACTTTTAAAGCTTTGTCGAGACGCAAGATCTCTTGTTTGCCTTTGTTTCTTTTGTGCACTTTGTCGGCGTCCATCTTTGGACTTTTACATTGCATTTGCGGGTGAAGCGATGCAGGCCATGACGGCAATCCCCTTTCTTGAGGCTTTGTGCTTGGCTGAGAGGTTGAATGCTCCCTCGACAAGTTGTTTTGACGGTCTTTTTCGTAGCTTCCTTGCCTCTTGTTGGCGTCGGGCTCTTGACCTCTTTTTGCAGCTTCTGCTTGAGCTTCTTTTTTTTGTGAGCCCTTGCTCGAGCTCTCTTTTTTTTGTGAGCCCTTGCTCGAGCTCTTTTTTTTTTTTTTGAAGCGCGTGAGGCGAAGGCAAGCCCTGGCTTGGAAGCGAGACATGAGTCGATCGTTTGATCTTTGAGTGACCCTCGGATGTCCTTTGATGTTGCCGCCGTCGTTTGACTTGGTCAAGGTATTGGCTGGGGCGTGTTCTTGAAAAGTGCGTAGCTTGATGGAGGTCTTGATTGACATTCAAACTTTTGACTTTTTGTGTATTTTTAGACCGGACCAATTAAGGTTGCCTACGTTCCCCGGACTAGAGGGCTCGAGTGCGTAGTTCGACACTACATGGAGTGCGAAGATGCTGTTGTTCTTCTTTAGGCGAAGTATCTGCGAAGTTTGCTTAGTTATTTGGATTCATGAAGGGATTGCCGTCTAGGTGCATCGGCTTCATGGCGCCTCGGAGAAGATCTTTTGAACCACGAAAGGGCCGATCCATGTGGGTTCCCATTTTCCCGGTGGGTTGGTTCGAGTGGGAGGCTTTTCTTTGAGTACAAGGTCACCTTCCACGATGTCTCGGGATTTGACTTTCTTGTCGAAAGCTCTAGCCATCTGCTTTGATAGGCTCGGGCGTGTTCCATGGCCTTTAGTCGTCGCTCGTCTAGCGAGCCAATTCGTCGTGTCGGCTTCGGAGCCATTCAACTTCGTTGATGTCATTTTCAGCGGTACTCGGAGTGAGGGAATTTCCGGCTCGATGGGAAGGGCCTTCCATCCCGTATGTCGGGGCAAATGGGGTTTCTCCGTGGGTATTCGGCGTGTGCGGTAGCCCCAAAGTGCAAGGTGCGGCTTCTCGGGCCAATCTCGTCCTCGGGTGGTCATTTTCGGATGATCCGTTCGAGGGTTTTGTTTCTTTGCTTCCACGGCGCCGTTTGTTTGTGGCCGGTAGGGAGAAGATTTGTGGCGTGTGATCTTGAATTCGGCCCGGCGATGCAGCCGAATTCCCCTTCGAAGTGTGAGCCGTTGTATCGATATGACCTCATTTGGGATGCCGTATCGGCGAGATGATGTTTTCCTTGAGGAAATGCGCGACCTTCTTGGAGGTGAGTACCTTGTAGGACTTGGCTTCGACCCATTTGGTGAAGTAGTCGATGGCTACTAAGATGAACTCGTGACCGTTCTTTGCTGGCGGAGCGATTTTCCCGATGACGTCAATTCCCCAGTGGCAAAGGGCGAGGTGTAGTCATGCGGTAGAGATCGTGGGGCGGCGGATGATTGAGGTTGGAGAAGCCGTTGGCACTTGTCGCGGCTTCGGACAAAGTGGATGCAATGCGCCTCCATGGAGATCCGGTAGTAGCCCATCTGAGAATGATTTGCATCGGGGCTGCGGCGTTCATGTGGGGACCGCGCCCCATTGTGGACTTCGTTCATGAACTTGCTTGCTTCTTCTTGGGCGATGCGGCGTAGGAGTGGCCCGTGGTAGCGTTTCTTGTATAGCATGTCCCCGAGGATGACGAAGTGAGAGGCGAGGCGTTTTAGGGCCATGATGCTCTTGGTTTTGACCCCTTACGTGTGTGGGTCTCCCTTGTTCATGAAGGTGGCTTCCCGTTCTTGAGGTATTGGAAGATCTGGTTATACCGTGGCTCATTGACGGGCTTAGGTTACGGTTCGATCTCACAACGGTAGGCGGGAATTTCCTTTCGTCAGAGCTTTGAAGGGTTTGATTGCTTTTCCTTCGGGGATTTCCACAAGGGAAGCGAGGTGGCTAAGGCATGCACGAAACTGTTTCGGTCTCTTGGCAAGTAGTGGAAGGTGACCTCTTCGAATTGTGTGATGAGGTCCTCCGTACGGGCATGGTATTTTTGCAAGCACAGGTCTATGGTTTTCCACTTGTTGGAGACTTGGTTGATGATCAAAGTGAGTCCCCATAAACTTCGAGTTTACGGACATTCCTCTCGAGTGCGGCTTGTAGTCCGGCGGCGCGAGCTTCATATTCGGCGGCATTGTTGGTTACCTCGAAATTGAGCTTTATAGCAATTGGGGTGTGCTCGTCCTTGGGATCTACCAAGAGCATACCGATGCCGTTTCCCTTTTTGTTGGCTGCTCAGTCGAAGAACGGTTGCCATCGATTTTCGCCTTCGATTGCGAAGATTCCCTCGTCTGGAAATTGTGGTTCGGGGCCTCGAGCCTCGTCGGTTGGGAAATCGGCCGGTTGTTCGGCCATGGCCCGTCCCTTGATTGACTTTTGGTTTACGTACTTGATGTCAAATTCCGCTAGGAAGAAAGACCATTTGGCGAGCCTCATTGGCGAGAGATGGTTTGTCGAAGAGGTACTTGGCCAGGTCCATTTTGGAAACCAAGTGTGCAGGTGTGCGGCGCATGTAGTGCCGTAGTTTCCCGACAACCCATACCGGAGGCTGCGAGGTTTTCTCGAGGGCGAGTAATTGAGTTCGCTGCCTTGAAACTTTCGGCGACGAAGTAGATGGCGTTTTCGACCCGTGACTCCTTCTTTTCTTGACGAGCATGGCTCCAAGCTGCGGTGTCGGTCACGATTAGGTATAGCAACGGTGGCTTTTCCTCGTGGGGAGGACGAGAGAATCGGAGGACTCACAAGGTATGCTTTTATTTTTCAAAGGCATCTTGGCATTCGAGTTCCATTCGATGTCGGCGTTCTTCTTCATCGGTTTGAAGATTGGCTCGCACATAGAGGTCAATTGGTTGTGAGCGGGCGATATATTGCGGGCGGCCCATGAAGCTTTTCACCTGCATGCGAGTTTGCGGTGGTCTCATTTCGATGATAGCTTTGATCTTTTGAGGATCCAACCTCGATGCCTCTCTCGGTGACCATGTATCCCAAAACCTTGCCTCGGCTAACCCCAAATGTGCATTTGGCGGGGTTAAGCCTCATTGAGTGTTTTCGGAGGCGATTGAAGAATTTTCTCGGGTGCAGTGAGGTGTTGTCCGTCGATCCCTTTGAGTGAACGATCATGTCATCGACGTACACTTCGATCTCTTTGTGGATCATATCGTGGAAGAGGGCGGTTCTTTGCCGTTGGTAGAGTAGCCCGGCGTTCTTTAGTCCGAACGGCATTGCGTGTAGCAATAGGTTCCCCAGGGGTTGTGAAAATTTGTCTTTTCTTGGTCTTCTTCGGCCATCTTGATTTGATTGTAGCCGGCAAAACCGTCCACGAAGGACTTGACTTCAAAATTAGGCTGTAGTGTCTACCAACATGTCGATGTTGGGTAGTGGAAAATCGTCCTTGGGACTTGCTTTGTTGAGATCTCGGAAGTCCACGCAACGGCGTACTTTTCCATTGGCCTTGGTGACCGTGACGATATTGGAGAGCCATGTGGGGTACTCGATCACCACTGATGAAGCCGACGCGGAGCATTTTTCGATCTCCTCTTTGACTTGTAAAGACCATTACGGCTTGATTCGGCGTAGCTTTTGCTTGATGGGCTTAGCCTCGGGATTGAGGGATCCGGTGCTCTACAATGTTAGGATCTAATCCGGGCATGTCTCGGTAAGACCAAGCGAACACGTCCACGAACTCTTTGAGCGGTGCGATCAATGCGTCTTGCTGTGCCGGTGAAGAAACTTCCGATTTGCGTCTCTTTTGGCTCTTCGGCGGTTCCCAAATTCACTTTGGTTAAAACCTCCTCGGCGGCTTGGGCCCGGTTTTCTCTCGTTTGACAACATGCTTAAAGATGTGCTTAATGTATTGTTCGTTTAATGTGTATGCTTCTTTATCAAGTGAATCGTTATTAAGCTTGTTTGTGTGTTAGTTAATTTATCGGTTGTTAAAGATGCAATGAGAGGATACTCGGAAAGATCGAAGCATTCATTAAGAGCATACGGGAATACATTATTGGCAATGAGTTCGTAATCTTACGGCGTGAGGCCATCGAGATGACTCGAGAGACTCAAATTCAAAGCTAATGGACTCGGGATGAGTTTTGACACTAGACTCTAGGACTCGAGGGTCGGACCAAGTTGTTCGATCATGTCCTTTTTCTTTGGCGGTGGAGTCGGAGAAGGTGGCCCGGTTATTGAGTGGCAATGAGCTTGATAGGAGATGGGGCTTGAAGGGCTTTATGTCACCGTTCCCGATCATTGCTATCACGAGTTATCGAAACAAAATCGATTAGATCGGCATCTCGATTTCTTCTTTGAAGAAGCGAGGTGGAGCGGTGGCTCGTCCCGAAGCATCGTCTGCGGAGTCTTTTGCTTTTGTCTTGGGCATTACTAGCTCGAATGCGGACTCGTCCCGCTTGTTGAGGGCGGGAGTGTTGACGAGAGAGTTTTCGAGTTCTTACGCCAAGAGGAGTTTTCCGAACCAAAATTCATTGTGAATAGTGGTGGTTGTGGATCCCGAGGCGGTGTGTCGAAATGCTCTTCGGACGGGATTTGGCTTGAGGCCTCTGAATCTTGCCGGGTTACTGCTGGAGCTTGTCCATGGTTGTCGGCCGGCTTTGTTTGGCGGCGATCGGCTCTGTTCCCTTTCTGGATCTTCTTCCAAGTTGCCGGCCTTCTTTGTGAAGTACTTGGTCATGTCGAAGGCATGTAAGGACGAAGATCGGAGATGGCGTGCAAGCCTCTTTTGTTATACGTGGAGCGTTTTCGTGCGGCTCGCTTGTCCTCCGCAATGTGTTCGGGAGTAGGAATGTATCCCAGCCGTGCGGGGTATTACGTTCTTTGATATTGATGATACGTTGAGTGCCACGATGGCGTTTTCCCAAACCGAGCCGGGATGTAGTTCATGTGCTTCATCATTTTCATCGGGGAGGGATCTTGTCCCAAATCAAAGGCGAGTCTATGTGGCATACTTGGGCCTTTGGGCTTTCGATGGTGAATCCACTGTTAGCATCATGCCATCATCGTCGGGTTTGATCTCTAAGGCCGGGACGCCGTTTGTTTCGGTCCTTTCGTTGACTACGCTATCACCGTAGATGATGGTAAGATCTGTTCCTTGGACGAACTTTACGCAGCGATGGAGAGTGGATGCCACCCCATTGATACGGGTGTAGCCGAGGCGTCCCAAAATGGCGGATGAATGTGATCGGGATGTCGATGACTTGGAAATCCGTTGGGACCATTTGTTTTCCAGAACCACGGAGTTCAAGGAGGCTATTCCCAAGGCTGGGCGGGATGTTGAGTCGTATGCCTTGATTGCACGAGTCGAGGGCTTTAGATCGGTTGCTTTGATCCCTAGCAAATCCATCATTTTGGCTGGAAGGACGTTCATGGATGATCCCCATCTACCAAGACACCGTGGGAGACGACTCGTCCGGTTGAGCTGTTATGTAGAGAGGCTCGTTATGGTCGGCCCCAAATTTTGGAAGGTCGAGCTACGTGAAAGTGATGATATTCTTTGTAATTGACGTTGCCAATCATACGAGGCTGCTTCATCGGGTGTCCTTTGTGATGGGAACCATAGTGCAGGCCGAGGCTTTCTTCCAACTTGAGCTTGTGCGGGTAAGATGAAGTGAGTAAGGACCGAGTGAGATGTTAGCTGAGTGCGCTTGAGGTGTGTCAAGACGGGATCTTCGGCCTTTGGGTCCAAGGTTTCGGCTTCTTTGGCGTAGGGCCCCTTTTCGGTTCGTGGCTCGGTATGGCTGGCCTTTTGTACGTCCGTGGAGGATTCGGCTGGGATTTGGCCAGGAACGTGTCGAACATTCACCTCTGGACTTATGGTTTTGCTTGTCTCTCCCGTTTACGTAGTGGGAGGAGCACGATTGGCGTAAGGCCGGGCTGCGCATTTCAATTCGTTCCTTTGTCATAGCCTTTCTTGAAGCATCAATAGTGGCTTTGAGATCTTCCCAAGACGGGGTTGGATTATACGGACCTTCGGGCCTTCGGTGGCGGTGCGAAGCTCGTCCCGGTGATCATGGAGCGGAGACATTGCCATGGCCTTGTGCGAGCTAGGCTTCTTTGGAGTAGATGACATAGTAGTCAAACTTTCTGAGGGTTCTCCAAGGGTTCCGGCGTGGGATCACCGGATTCGTACCTCTTTTTCGGTTTTGTTGAGAAGATAGCTTCTTCTTTCGTCGAGGACGGCCCTCGTTCATTGCATCCTGGAATTCCATTTCCGGACAAGCACTTTCTGTCCTTGAGGCGTCCCACCGAGATGTGTTCGTTGTTCGGCGGTGAGTACGGGGACCTCGGGAGGCTGGATGGGCAAGCTTTCCTGCTGGAAGGTCTTGTGGCCTTACGTCGCCATGCTGCATGGCTCGTACGAGGGTAACGAGGTTGACTTACGGGAGACAATGAGAGATGTTAGAGGCTGTAGGAGCGATCATGACTTGGGAAGCCCCGGGTAGTTGGGTGGCTAATGTTCCGAAGTGGTGCATGGCACCTTCGATCCGAGCTTGTTGCTCACCTTGACGTTTCTCAATAGCCATGAGGACCTGCAAACTTCTTCCAATGTTGGGAAATTTCTTGGGGGTAAGGTCCGTTCTCATCGTTGTTATCCGATTTGGCCATGGGGAATTTGTGGTATCCTGGTGATAGAGTGGGAAGGAGGTAGGACCTTCTTTGTTTTGACCTTTGGGAGACGGGTTCCGGGTACTCTCGACCACTCTACGGTAGGTTGGAGGGTGACGGGCAAGGTTTAGACACGGGAATGGCCTAACGGGATAAAGGGGAAAGCTCACGTGGCATGCGGTTTCCGTTTCTTTTATTTTTGATTTTTTTTTTGTTGTTTTAATTTACTTAAAACATGTTTTCTCGAGAATCCTAGGTAGGTTGGAAAAGATTGCTCTTCTTTTCGCAACTATGCTAGATCTGGGTCGATGGAGACCATACGTGCGGCTATAAGCCCCTCGTTTTGCACACTGTATTTCGACATCCCGGGGTGGGCGGCCCCGGGCGAGGTCCTATAGTGCAAGCGGTTTCCACCGGCCTAAAGAAAAATCGAACCTAAGGGACCGAGCTTTGTCATGTTCGTTTTGATGCGTTAGCCATGTGAATAGTGAACCGAGCCGGCCGGCTGAGTCAAGATCGGAGTCAAGAGTTCGGCATGACCTCTCTTTACCTTGCTTGCGCAAGGGATGCGTGACGTTAGGCGTTGGGTAGGTCATATTGTCATGGGCGACGTATCAAGGCGTGATGACATGGTGTCATGCGAGCATGGATGTATATCGGGACGGAACATCGTGCAGGTGTAGCCGGAAATCAAGATCGAGGTCAAGATTTTAGCATGACCTTTCATCGCTTTGCTTGCGCAAGGATCTTGAGTTCGAGCCTTGACTCGAAAAAATGGCCGGCATGGTATATGTATCCGAGTGTATGACACGGGTGGAGTAAAAACCAGCAGAGTACGGACGAGTGTGACTCAAGACTCAAACGTGCGGGGTTGACGCTTGGCTAGGATGGGATGTTTGGAATGATCCCGTGCGCGTCGAGGCCTAGGAAGACCTAACGGACTGCGAGACCACTCCGGGTTGAGGTTGTAGTGTGCGGTGTATCCGGCGGCGGTGCGCGTAGCGTGCGGTGTAGCAGAGCGGCGGTGTGCGTAGTGTGCGGTGTAACCGAGGCGGCGGTGCGCGTAGTGTGCGGTCTCTAAAATTCTTTTACGAGTAAAACGAAGTTTTTGAAGAATTTTAAATGTATGCACGAGATGTATATTGATGCATTTTTTTTGTATTTTTATTTTTTTGTAAAATAAAAAAGTAAAGCACGATGCACACACACATATGATTAAAGGAAGGGGTAAAATGAAAGTTTGACCCTCATCATCGTTTTAAAAATCTTTTGTTTTGTTTAAAAGATTTTAAAACAAAAAGTCCCAGCCAGTCGCCAGAAATAGCCGGATCAGAGGCGGCGCGTTCGCGCCCGGCATCGGCATTTTGTCCCCGCCTCGCGGCGGTTCGTTTTCGTTTCGTTGGAGGTGTCTCGCCGTTTGTTTTCGCATTTGTAGAGTCGCCACGCCGTTTTATTAAGCCCCAAAACATTGAAAAAGGGCATCGGTTTAAAGATAATTTTAAAGCTGTTTTTGTGTGATGAGATTTTGAGTTCGGAGGTCGAGATGACTCCTCGGGAAGAGAATATTAGAATATTAGAGCTCACCAGAGTAGCCTCGTAAACGAGTCTTTCGGATACCCCTAATATCCTTTAAATGTTGTGTGTGTGTGTGTGTGCTTTTAAAAATGCATCTTTGTATCGGATGTCTACATTGTATGCTATGTATGGAAATGTATTGAAATAGTAATGGAAGGAAGCCTTACCAATGTTGGTTCGTGTACGTCTTCGGCGGGGAATAGTGTTTGAGGTCGGAGTAGCGTTCGGTATGGATCGGGATTGCTTCGGGAGATGCGGTTGTGCGCGGACGGAGTTTCGGCGTGAGTTGAGGTTGCGAGGCTGCGTTCGGGCGAGAGGTTCGGCGTGCGTGGGGATCGTCGGGATCACTCGGGCGAGAGGTTCGGCGTGCGTTGTGGTGGCGAGTCACTCGGGCGGAGTTTCGGCGTGGTTTGGGATCGTCGGTTTGACTCGGAAAGAGCCGGGACACCGTGGAAAGACCGGGCAAGGCCTCGGAGTACCACGAGGGGCCTCGGAGTACCTCGAGAGTGCCTCGGGGGCGGCGCGGGAGCGTCTCGGGAGCGCTCGGGGAGGCCGGAGCACCACGAGGGGCTCGGAAGGCCTCGGAAGGATCCGAAAGGGCCGGGAATGCCTCGAAAGGACTTAGAGGGAAGCCGGAAGGCCTAGGGAGGAAGAGAGAAGTGGGAGGTGTGTGAAAATGAGGAGGGGGAGCCCTCTATTTATAGTGCCGGATTAGGTGCAAGAGGTCCGTACGGACCTCACAGTAATCCGGTATTTTGGTTTTCCTCGATTTGAGGAATGCGTGATGATGGAGGAATATTTGCAATTATGGTGTCCCACGAGCAATAAGGTCCGTACGGACCATCTTGCATGCGAAAGAGGTCCGTACGGACCAACTAAGCATGTGGGTAATCATTTCTTCCGGGATTTGAGGGAATATTGTGGACTTTAAGGAGATTCAGTAATTATGACAACAAAGAGGTCCGTACGGACCAATATTGCTTTCCCAATTTCCTGAAAATTCCCGAAAGGTCCTTTTGTCCCTTTTTATCCCAGGAAGGCTCCTCCCTTGGTTTGGTTGGGGGTTTAGAGAGGGTTTTGAGTGAGAGGGGTCGTCGAGACTGTGTTGATGAGTCTGCGGTGTTTCCCGTGTGTTTGAAAGGGGGTGATCCAGATTGGGGTACTTATAACTTTGTCCTCACCAGCAATGGACTTGTTTCAACCAGTACTCCCGGGAGCGTCCCCGACTTGCCTAAGCTGTACCGTATCACCGTCACTCATACATTTTCCCACCTCATGGGAGAGGGTCCCCCTCATTATAAACACTTTCGTTCCCTACACGATCCCTCATAGTGCAACTGCTGCATGCATACCCGCTCTTCAAGCCGTGCAAAAACCTTACTTCCCTTCCATCCCCAGCTGAGATGGACTTGTGCAACAAAAGATTAATAATGCATAAGCAAAAGTCAAATAAATTGCAAAGTGCCTAGAGTGTTGTGTTCCCCCCGCAGGGTACAATAATCAAAGTGATCATAATCTGATTATGGGAGTTGTTCCTTAATCACAATCTGGACAAGGATTCCAAATCCTGCAGGTGGCCTACCTCGCATTTGTCATCGTCATCAGCATCGTCGAAAAGAGCCTTAGCTGCCTAGTCTCCAAGCATTGCTCGTCAAAAGGAGTTTCAGATGCCCATCAGCTTCGGCAAATTGCCCGTGTTGGACGGAAGGATTATCATTTCCCGTGTTGGACGGAAGGATTATCATTTCCCGTGTTGGACGGAAGGATTATTGTTTCCAGTGTTGGACGAAAGGATATCATTGCCCGTGTTGGACGGAAGGATTATCATTTCCCGTGTTTGACGGAAGGAGTAGCATTGCCCGTGTTGGACGGATGCAAATCACCAAATTCCCATGTTGGACGGAAGCTTATTCTCAGATTCCCGTGTCGGACGGAAGGTTCATCATTTCCCGTGTTGGACGGAGGGTTCTTATCAAATTGCCCGTGTCGGACGGAAAGTTCATTATCAGATTTCCCGTGTCGGACGGAAGATTCATTATCAGTTCCCATGTCGGATGGAAGGTTCATCAATATCCCGTGTTGGACGGAAGGTTTATTATCAGATATCCCGTGTCGGACGGAAGGTTCATTATCAAATATCCCGTGTCGAACGGAAAGTCTCACCATCAATATCCCGTGTTGGACGGAGGTTTCATCATAAATGTCCCAGAAATTCATCATCAGTTCCAGTGTCGGATGGAAGAGCATTACCAAATGTTCGTGTTGGATGGAAGATTATCAAGAGCCAGTGTTGGACGGAGATTGATCATCAGCAAATGCCCTTGTCAGACAGCAGTAGCATCAGTTTCCCTGGCAGCTACAGGTAAGCACAGAAAAGGTATGAAAGCACATCTCTACCCTTTCTTGCTTCTTGTTAGTTTCGAATTCGAACTACGATTTGGCTTGATTCCCTCCAAGGATACATAGGAATCCTTTCTCCAAAGGACCAGCCATCCGATCTCACCAGATCATTGTCCCGACAGTCGATCTCACCAGATCGTTGTCCAGCCATCTACCTTATCCCCTGTCGCTCATTGAGATTGGGTCTTATTTTATCGACAACCTCACTTCTTCCATAAGTGACGTTGCCGAGGGGCTCTGTAAGTATGCCAATCCAATTCGCTACCCTTTTAGGTGCATTTTAATACAATAAAATTGCATTGAGGGGCGTTTTGGTAAATTCCCGATCTATTCCGAGACTTCTGGAAATATTTCATAAGTTTCTCGCGAAGGAAGTACCTTTTGGTACCTTGCACATGCTAAAGAACCTACAGGGAATAAACTTATTTTGGACCTTTTGGGTATTATCCCTGAATGTTCCAGAACCTGGTTTTGGCGCCAAAAGCAGTTGGTGACTCCTTGTGTCACGCGACAAGTCGAGGCATGGAAAATGGTTACAGAAGGTCGTGCGACACACTGTGACCATCAACTGCAGCCTATAAATAAGACCCTACCCCTCTCAGAAATGGATCCCAACTTTCACATACTATTACTCTGCCAAAATTGGAGCGTAACACACACACACTGAACACGCACCTCTCTCTCTCCTAGCCAAAGTCCCTCTAAGCCTCTCTCAATTCCCTCCAATTTCCACCTTAATTCACCCACCAATACTTGGATCCTCCTTTCATCCATCCTTCTCAGTTCAGTTCATCCCAGAAGCAGTTGTTGAAGGATTCTATACCAAACTTGGTATAGAATTCGTGGATACTACAAGGGTAACACTCCCAATCCTCCCTCTCTCTCTCTTACTTTGCAATTTCTATAATTCATTCATCTTGCCCTCTTCTGATCTCAGTAATTCGACTCCATCTGTCGTGATTACTGAGATCCAATCGCAATCTCTCTATTTAATATTGTTGTATTGCATAATTGAGTGTTCATGATTTGATCCTTGTGGGAATTGGTGCTTAAGTCCCAAGGGAGTGTGGATCTCTCCATATCCACACCCCCTGGGTTGAATTGTTGTTAATTTGTTCATTCCGAAGCTAATTTGATTGTTTAGTTAGATCTGTGTTGGCTGTTTGTTCTTCTGTGTTCAAGCTGTGAGGTGTCTGCATACGGGCATCATGTGTCACGCGACACATCGTGCTTGGTTGATCCTGTGTCACGCGACACATTCAGCCATGCATGTCATGTGTCACGTGACACTCTATGTCTGTTTGCAGAGACCATTTTCCTCTTATAATCTGTTTTGATCTGTGTATATGGGATGTGGCCTCCCTAAATAAATGGCTCACAAGTTGTAAGATTCCAAGTTCAAATCAATAAAATTCATGTTTACCACATTTGTTCATTATCATTGCTTGCACACGTTTTTGGATTACTTGGATGTTTAATTAGAAAGACTCGTCCACGGACGAGGCGTGTTGGGTGAACTCTCGGTTCTTCCCAACACGTAACCTGACCCCCGGACCCATTCTCTCTCAAAGGTTTTTCAAAGTGTACCTTAAAACATGGAGTGGCGACTCCTTTTTCATCATCGAAAATAAAATTTTTTGGGCGAGCGCACATTCAACGACATGGTTATAAAAACCAAAGATGGCGACCATCTGGAAGATCTCGCTGAAACCTTTGACAACCTGAGGAAGAATTCAATGAAATTGAACCCAAGTAAGTGCACTTTTGGAGTAACCGCGGGAAATTTTTTGGGCTTTTTGGCGACAGAAGAGGAATAGAGGCCAATCCCGAGAAGATACAAGATCTACTTGACATGTTGCCAACAAAAACCATATGCGAGATATAACGTTTGAATGGAAGGATTATCGCCTTGGGGCATTTTATTTCTAGATCAGCTGAAAGGTGCCTGCCATTTTTCCGAGTTTTAAAAGGTGGGCAGAAGTTTTCATGGAGTGAAGAGTGCAACATCGCTTTTGAGCAGATGAAGAATTAATTGGGGAAGCCGCCACTGTTGTGTAGCCCGATGGAAGGGGAGGAGTTATTTATGTATTTGGTGGCATCAGATTATGGTGTTGTCGCGGTGCTGATAAAGGAAGAAGGAAATATTCAAAAGCCAGTATATTATGTAACCAAAGCACTGAGTGAGGTTGAGACGAGATACATTAATGTAAAGAAGCTTGCATACGCGTTGGTGATTGCCGCCAGAAAGCTGAAGGCTTATTTTGTTTCGCATACAATAACAGTTTGGTCTGACGCCCCATTAAGAAAGATTTAGCAGCAGCCAGATACGCCGGGAAGGTTGTTAAAGTGGTCCATTGAGTTGACCGAGTTTGATATCAAGTATGAATGTCGCAAGGCAATCAAGGCACATGCGTTGGAGGATTTTATTGTTGAGACTTCATTCACAAAGTCACAGGCAGAGTTGGCCCAAGCGGCAACCAAGCGGAAGGCGCCCAAGAAAGTAATACCCAGTTTGATTGAGGCAAAGGAGAGGCCGCCAAATTGTTGGAGCTTGCATGTTGATGGTTCTTCTGCAAAGGATAAAGGTGGAGCGGGAATCATGCTAGTGTCCCCTGATGAGGATTGTAAATTTGATAAGTCTTTATGATTCAAGTTTTCTGCGTCAAACAACCAGGCGGAGTATGAAGCTCTGATAGCGGGAATCAAGCTTGCCATTCATTCAGACTCCCAGTTAA
The DNA here is from genome assembly GCA_022495995.1 of Adenophora triphylla var. japonica. Lineage (NCBI taxonomy): Eukaryota > Viridiplantae > Streptophyta > Magnoliopsida > Asterales > Campanulaceae > Adenophora > Adenophora triphylla. Next base: position 225,105 of record JAFEMH010002030.1, read on the forward strand.
TCGTGAACCAAGTGAAAGGGGAATATGGAGTACTCCACCCGATTTTGGTGAAGTATTGTGACATAGTCAGAGGCATTCTAAAGAGTATTAAATTTTGGGAGTTAGTGCAGATAGACCGATCTGAAAATGCAAGGGCTGATGTATTAAGCAAATCTGTAGGAAACAATGTGCAAAGCTCGCCAGAAGAAGAGGTGATGATAGAGTATGTGGATATGCCGACAATCAATAGGCCGGTTTTCATGGATAGACGAAATAGAGAAAAGTTGGGTCAGCGAGATGAAGGAATTCCTAGAAAAAGGGGAATTGCCTCTAGATGAAGACAAGGCCAAAATGATAAAGAAAACCTCGGCGAGATTCAATGTCCAAGATGGAATCCTTTACAGGAGGTCATTCTCAAAGCGGTTGATGAGATGTATTGAGCCCAAGTTGGTGGAGAAAGTGTTATTTGAAATTCGCGAAGGAGTTTGTGGAGGGCATCAAGGGGCGAGAACCTTGGCAGACAAAATACTATTTCATGGATATTATTGGCCTACTTTGAGGCGGGATGCAGAGGATTATGTAAGAAAGTGTGACAAATGTCAAAGACACGGTAATATCCCCAGATTTTCGGCAACAGATCAAACCCCAATTGTGGCGACATGGCCTTTCGATATGTGGGTAATCGACTTGATTGGGCCATTTCCTAAAGCCAAGGGTGGATGTCAATATGTCATGGTTGTCGTGGATTATTTTACGAAGTGGACTGAAGCTAAGGCAGTGGCGACAATCAGTGAGGACAATGTAGTCAAGTTCGTGCAGGAAAATATTTGGTGCATGTATAGGCTACCAAGACCAATCGTGTCACATCATGGGACCCATTTTGGAAAGAAATTTTCAGTAGAATGTGCGAGATTGAGTGTGAAGCTTTGGAAATCAGCGATTTATAGGCCCCAGTGTAACGGCCAGGTAGAAGCAGCAAACAAACAAATAATTGCCGCTTTATGCAAAAACTTGGATGGAAGGGGTGGAGCTTGGTTGGAAGAGTTATCAACGGCATTGTGGTATGTTTGAACAACCGTGAAGGGCAACAGGAGAAACGGCCTTTGCACTTACTTAGGGGTCTAAGGCAATGGCGCCGGCGGAAATGGCTTTGCCAACTTACAAAGTCACGTATTATGATGAAGTCAGGAACGAGGAAAGGCGCTGTAATGACCATAATTTTTGTGATAAAAAGAGGATGATGGCGAGAATGAGAATGATCAACTATAAACAGAAGTTCTTTCTTTTTTTGACGATAAAAGGGTTAGCAAGAGATCATTCAATGTGGGAGATTGGGTCCTTAGGAGCATGGAAGTAACTAGACCAAAGCCTGGATTCTCAAAGCTAGATGAAAAATGGGAAGGTCCTTTCCAGGTCGCCAAAATCATTAGGGAAGTAACTTACAAGCTGAGGAAGAAAGACAGAGAGGAGCTAAAAAATGCATGGAGCGTGGATCATTTGAAGCGGTATTATCAGTAGATTGTCACTCTTTCTTATGTTGCAAGTATTTTTTATTGTCGCTTACTCTAGAATAGTCAGATTTATATGAAAGTTGATGTTCTAGAATAATATGTCTTGAAATGATAATTGAAACAAATTAATGAAGTTTATTGATATGTTGTTCTCACAAAGCTTGTCGAATTTTAATTTTAAGATAAATTTTTGTTTCATGAATATACGAGTGGCGCAAAGAGGGCATGGACTTCACGCATGGAGGGAAGGGCTCTAGAAAAGATGAAGGCCAGGGAGGTTGATGCCCTAGTAGTAACCCCCAAAAGATGAAGGCCAGGGAGGTTGCTGCCCCTAGTAGACACCCCCAAAAGATGAAGGCCAGGGAGATTGCCGCCCTAGTAGGCACCCCCAAAAGATGAAGGCCAGGGAGGTTGCCGTCCTAGTAGGCACCCCCAAAAGGAGAAGGCCAGGGAGGTTGCCGCCCTAGTAGGCACCCCCAAAAGATGAAGGCCAGGGAGGTTGCCGCCCTAGTAGGCACCCCTGAAATGTGATGAAGGCAAGGAAAAAAGGTCGCTCAAAAGACAAGGAAGGCAAGATGCGAGAAACGACACTAAGGAGTAAGGCTGCCTAAAGACAAGACTCACTCCTTTGAAGGGAGTAGTATGTATGTGGAGATAAAGGTCATATAGCGGATCTTTGATAAACTATCAAAGCAAAGTAAAGCAGACGACATACAAGATAGACATTCAAAGAAGATTAAAGAAAGTAAAACATCAACATCAAAGAAGGAGAGCATTCATAAAAACCAAGTCAAAGTCAAGTCGCAAATTGCGACAACCAAAGCAGAAAACCGTAAAGACAGAAAGTAAATTGTTTAAGTACAAACCAAAATCAAATATAAAGTTGTTCTAAATATTCGAAATGTCAAGTGTTCAAGGGTGAGATGAAGCATGGTCAGTTGAAGCGGATTGGGCAGCCAAAGCAGCTCTGGCTGTTTTCTTGGCAGTTGTAAGGACCTTATTCTTTTCATCTATTAGATCAGCCCACAAAGTTAGGGCATCATTCTCGGCAACCGCGAGAACCTCCCAAACAGGTTTTCCTAAAAGTTTGTCCTCGGCGGCAAGTTCGTCGAGCTCATTCTCTTCATAAGGGACGAGGAGATAGCCTAAGCGAGAAAAGTCGCTGTAAATAGGCTCAGAGCCCCATTTGGCAATTAGCTCAGGAGTAAGGGCAGTGATCTCACTGGAACAAGCTGCTGTTGCTCGCATAGCCTGAATTAGAGCTTTGTCGTATAGCTCCATCGATTCCTGTTCTGCTTTAGCTTGGGTGTCAGCGACTTCCTTCTTCAGTTGAGCAATTAAGTTATATTTCTCAAGGTCGCTCTCCCTAAGCATGGCAATTTCAGCTTCCAAACGTTTATTGTGCTCTTCCAGGCCCAGCTTCAAAGTCTCCATCTCGCCTCTCAATTCCTTTTCAGTCTGGTCATAAGCCTTAACGGCCTCATCAACTTTGGCTTTTTCAGCTTGGATAGCGGCGACATCCTGTTCCCATTTGTAAGTACCCCAATTCAGATCACTTTCCATCTGAGCAAACGGGAAACACCGAGGATTCTCGCATTCGTGATCCCGAAGACCCGTATTGTCCAAAAGGTCCAGACTGACCAGCCAAACCAAGGAAGGACCTTTCAAGGATAAAAGGGAACTCAAGGACTTTGCAGGAATAACAAAAAATGGCCAGCTTACAAACATGTCCATACGGACCACTTTGCAAAGCAATAAGTTTTCGTACGTACACTTATGTCAACACGCCAACATCATTGCAAAATCCCCACAAAGTCCACAATATTCCCTGAAATCCGGGAAACCCAAAAAATCAGTAATGACATAAAGGTCCATAAGGACCACTTTGCAATTTTTTGAGGCCTATAAATAGAAGGCTCCCCCTCCCATTTCATTCACACCTCAACCTTCTCCTATCTCCCCCAGCCTTCAGGCAAACTTCTAGGCAATTCCGACCTCTTCCAGTCCTTCCCGAGCCTTCCCGAGGCGCTCCATAGCCCTCCTGAGGCACTCCAAAGTCCTCCCGAAGCAATTCCAGTCGATCCCGGTCTGCCCCGATCGACCTCCCGATGTCCCTCCAGCCCTATTCATCCCAAGCCAAACTCCAAACACCCAAACGGCTCTAACCGGTCTAAACACGCGAGTCCAAACAAGTGTGAACGAGTGCTAATTAGGGGAGGTTCTGCCAGAGTGAGTGAAGAATTTCTCTCCTCTTTAGATCCCCCGAGTGTGATATCGAGAGTTAATTAGGGAAGATTTTGCCATTAGTGAGGGCAAAACCTCTCTCCTCTTTAAACACCCTCAACCACACACGTTCCCTTGAGGAAGATAGACACAAACCAACATTGGTATAATCTCCTTCCGCACATTTAAATACTGCTCTAAATTAAGTCTTTAAATACTCTACAGGTTTATATTTACTACTTACGATGTAGTCTACATTTACTATTCACGCAGACCCAAACCGTACAAACGATCACACAAGGCCTTCCATTGCATTATGGAGGTTTGACGGTGATAGAGGTTTGTTACTATTCCCGCACTGTCTTTTTCAATTATTCAATTAATGCATTTTATTTAAAAGCACACACACACACACAACATTTAAAGAAAGAAGGGTATCGAAAGACTCGTGTATATGAGGCGACTCGAGTGAGCTCAAATATCTCTTCCCGAGGCATAACCTGACCTCCGGACTCAAAATCTCATCACACAACAAAAACAAACAAAACTGCCTTTTCTCAATGTTTTGGGCACAATAAAAACAGCGTGGCGACTCTACGAAAAGCAGTGAATCCCCCCAACGCGAGATCCCGTCCGTGCGCCGGATCGGATAATTTCAGTTGGAGACTCCGCTGGGGAAATTTTGTTTTAAAAACTTTTAAACAAAAAAAATATTTTAAAACAATGATGAGGGTCAAACTTTCATTTTACCCTTTCTTTAACTGTTGTGTGTGTTTGTGTGTGTGCATGTGCTTTACTTTTTTTTATTCAAAAAAAAATACAAAAAATGCATTATAATACATCTGTGTACATGCTTTAAAAATACATTCTGCAAAACTTTCTGTTTTACTCAGAAAAAAAGAATTTTAGAGACCGCACACTACACGCACTCTTATCCTGTACACTGCACACTACAACCCCAAACCCGGGATGGTCTCAGATGCATTTCAATTGGTGTTCCTATGCCTTTTGAGCGCACACGGGATCATTCTAAACTTTCCATCCTAGCCAGTGTCAACCATGCACTTTTGCGTCACACTCTGTCCAAACTCGATTAGTTTTTGACCCAGTCCGTGTCATAAAGCCTGGATACATATCCCATGTCGGCCATTATCTGAGTCAAAGCCCAGAAATCAAGATCTCTCGCGCAAGAAAGGCGATGAAAGGTCATGCTAAAAGCTAGACCCGATCTTGATTTCTAAAGCTACACCCAGACAATGATCCATACCGGATATACGTCCATGCCCACATGACACCGTGTCATCAAGCCTTTAATACGTCACCCATGAAAATATGACCTAGCCAAAACCTAAAGTCATAGATCCCTTGCACAAGCAAGGCAAAGAGAGGTCATGCCGAATTCTTGACTCGATCTTGACTTAGGTACTGACTCTGTTCACTATTCACATGGCAGATGCAATAAAACGAACATGATAGACTCGGTCCTTAGGTTCGTTTTTTCTTTTGGCCGGTGGAAACCGCTTGCCCTATAGGACCCTCGCTCGGGGCTGTCTACCCTGGGAGGTCGAAATACAGGTGCAAAATGAGGGGCTTATAGCCGCAGTGATGGTTTCCACTGACCTAGGATCTAGAATAGTTACGAAAAAGAAAAGCAATCTTTTCCAACCCATTTAGGATTCTGAGAAAACATGTTTTAAGTAAATTAAAACAACAAAAAAAGCAATAAAAAGGGAACTGCATATCGCATGAGCTTTCGGAACATTGGAAATCCCCCAACCGGCTGGGGCTCCCATGAAAAAGGAAGACGTGCCCGCTCCCTCAGCTTCCAGCGTCTCTCAATATCCCCTGAAACCTAATCATTTACCTCTCTATGAGCCCCGCAGCTACAATGTGAAGTCACAAGGCCTGCCAAGGAAGGACATGCCGAGTCGATGCCCCGAGGTTCCGATCGCACCACAAACTGTCAAGCATATATGGTGGGATGTTTGTGACTGCCCCGCATGTCTAGATGTTGATTTCCAAGATGAAATAAATGAGGATCATCCCCCAAGAAGGAGAAAATCCTATTCCCAACAAAAATTAAAAAAGACGTATGAAGCCGGTGATCCCACAGTTAGAACCCTAGGAGAACCATATGGAAAGTTTGACTACTATGTCATTTATTCCAACAAATCTCCTCAGCCTAACTCAACTCAAAATCATGGCCATTTCTGCTCCATGATAAGCTGGGACGAGCTCCGCACAGCAACAAACGGTCCGAGCGTCCTGACACCCCAACCTTTATCTTGGGAAGACATTAAGGCCACCGTCAAAGCCCCAACAAAAGCAATAACAGTGAACGAGCTGAGATGCGATGCATGGCCATACGCTAACCAGGGCCCTCCCATGACAGAATTGGGAGAAACAAGCAAAGGAGGAGTAAAGCCAGAAATAAATGTGCTGACTCGTTCCAGCCAGATCCCGATAAATCCTCCAAGGACAGACAAAAGGCCGGCCACACCTGAGCCTCGAACCGAGAAAGTCCCCTATGCCAAGGAAGCTGAAGTGCTTGACCCGGAGTCTGAAGACCCGATCTTGACCCAGCTCAAGCGCACTCAAGCCAACATATCGCTCTGGTCTCTACTCACTTCCTCCTATCCTCACAAGCTCAGTTCTGGGGGTAGCCACTCTGAATCTGTGGTTCGGAAAGCAGATGACGCCAACAGACTTCCAGGTTATCGACACCCGATCACCTTCACCGCCATCTTGGGCCGACCTTGGTTGCACCAAATAAATAGGGTGGCATCCACTCTGCACCAATGCGTGAAATTCGTTCAAGGAAGCGATCTCACCACCATTTACGGGGACAGTGTGACCACAGAAGGAACAAACACGAATGGCATCCCGATCCTGGAAATCAAGCATGACGACAAAGGCATGATGTTGACAGGATTCACGGTTGAAAGCCCTAAAGCCCATGTATGCTGCATAAACCTCCCCCTGACTTGGGACCGGATTCCTCCTCCCATGAAGATGATGAAGCTCATGAATTACATTTTGGGGCTCGGTTTGGGCAAACACCATTAAGGCACCCATAAGATCATCGAGGTCAAAGAACAAACTACCCGTCGTGGCCTAGGGTATGTCCCTACTCCCAAAGATATTGCGGAAGACAGAAAAGTTGCACGCGGAAAGCGCCCAGTTAATAACAAAAGAGGCTCGTACGCGACCTCCGACCTTCTTCCCTACAGATTCGACATTGCCCGATACTTCAAGAAGAAAACCAGTGATTTGAATGAAGATATGAAGAAGAGGACAGAGCTAATCAATGCCAAACAAGATTGGTCGACAACAATGGACAAATGGGAAAAGCTCCGACAAATCCTTGAGAGGTTCAGAGGCCTCGAGCCAAACCCTGTCAGGAGAGCATTCCTCGACGCACCAACCCTATCGGGACCCACCACAATAACTATTCACAATGAATTTTGGTTCGGGAAAACCCCTTCTTTGGTAGAGGAGTTTGAAAAACTTTCTGTCTTCACCCCTGCCGCAAACGAGCGGGACGAGTCAATATTCGAGCTAACAATGCCCAAGGCAAGAAAAGAAGACTCTGCAGAAGATGCCTGGAATGAGCCTTCGCTACATCAACATTTCAATGAAGAAATCGAAGTACCAAACTTAATCGATTTTATTTCTGATAACTCTGTGGTAGCCATGATTGGGGACAACAGCGCGAAACCTTTCGACCCTCGCATCCTCTCAAGCCCATCCACAATGCCATTAAAGAACTGGGCCACCTTCTCTGGACCTACAACCAGCAAGGAGGAAATGATCGAAAAGCTTGGTCTAACCCCTCGCGTCCTAGAGTCTAGATTCAAAACACATTCCGAGTCTGTTGTCTTTGAATTCGAGTCCCTCGAGTCATCTGATGGCCTTATGCCGGACGATTATGAGTCTATAGCCAACAATGTATTCCCATATGCTTTAAATGAAAAATTCGACCTTTCCGAGTATCCCCTCATTGCATCTTTTACAAATGATAAATTAACTAAATCACAAACAGTTAATAACGATTCACTTGATAAAGACGCATACACATTAAACGAACAATATATTAAAGAAATCTTTAAGCATGTTGTCAAACGAGAGGAAAACCAGGCCCAAGCTGTTGAGGAGGTTTTAACGAAAGTGAATTTCGGGACTACTGAAGAGCCTAAAGAGACGCAAATTGGAAGTTTCTTCACCGGCACCGAGCAAGAAGCATTGACTGCACTGCTCAAAGAATTCGTGGACGTGTTCGCTTGGTCCTACCAAGACATGCCCGGCCTAGATCCAGCCATAGTGGAATATCGGATTCCCCTAAATACCGAGGCTAAGCCCATTAAGCAGAAGCTACGCCGGATCAAGCCAGAATGGTCCTTACAAGTCAAGGAACAGATCGAGAAGATGCTCCGCATCGGCTTCATAAGGGTGATCGAATACCCGACTTGTCTCTCCAACATAGTCACGGTCACCAAGGCCAATGGGAAAGTACGCTGCTGCGTGGACTTCCAAGATCTCAACACAAGTCCCAATGATGACTTTCCACCGCCAAACATAGACATGTTGGTCGATACTACGGCCAATTTCGAGGTTAAGTCCTTCGTGGATGGGTTTGCCAGCTACAATCAAATCAAGATGGCCGAAGAAGACCAAGAAAAAACCGCTTTCACAACCTCCTGGGGAACCTACTGCTACACAATAATGTCGTTCGGACTAAAGAACACTGGGGCTACCTACCAATGGGCAGCGACCGCACTCTTCCACGACATGATCTATAAAGAGATCGAAGTGTACCTCGATGACATGATCATCCACTCAAAGGGATCTGACGGAAAACACCTCATCGACCTGAGAAAGTTCTTCGATTGCCTTCGAAAGCATTCAATGAGGTTGAACCCTGCCAAATGCACATTCGGAGTAATCCGAGGCAAAGTCTTAGGATACATGGTCACAGAACGAGGCATCGAAGTCGATCCCCAAAAGATCAAGGCCATAATCGAGATGAGACCACCGCAAACCCAAACAGAAGTGAAAAGCTTCATGGGTCGTCTGCAGTACATCAGCCGCTTTGTCAATCAACTGACTTCCATGTGCGAGCCAATCTTTTGACTAATGAAAAAGAATGCGGACATCGAGTGGGACGCGGAATGCCAAGAAGCCTTCAAAAATATAAAGGCGTGCCTTGTGAGTCCTCCAATCCTCTGTCCTCCCCACGAAGAGAAGCCACTCTTGCTATACCTGACTGTGATCGACACCGCAGTTGGAGCCATGCTATGCCAAGAAAAGAAAGAGTCAAAGATCGAGAATGCCATCTACTTCGTAAGCCAAAAGTTCCATGGCAGCGAGCATAACTACTCGGCCCTAGAAAAAACCTGCGCATCTCTAGTATGGGTCGTCGAGAAATTGCGATACTACATGCAATCGCACGCAGTGCACCTGGTCTCCAAAATGGATCCAGTAAAATATCTCTTCGACAAACCATCATTGTCAATGAGACTAACCAAATGGTATTTCTTCCTGGCAGAGTTTGACATCAAATACGTAAACTAGAAGTCGATCAAGGGATAGGTAATGGCCGAACAATTGACCGACTTCCCCACCTACGAAGCCAAAGGTCCCGAACCACAATTTCCAGACGAAGGAATCTTCACACTTGAAGGCGAGAATCGATGGCAGCTTTTCTTCGATGGAGCAGCCAACAAAAGAGGAAATGGAATTGGAATGCTCTTGGTCGACCCAAAAGATGAGCATACCCCAATCGCCATATAGCTAAACTTTGAGGTAACCAACAATGCCGCCGAATACGAAGCATGTGCTGCTGGACTAGAGGCCGCCCTCGAAAGAAATGTTCAAGAGTTAGAAGTCTACGGGGACTCAGACTTGATCATCAATCAAGTTTCCAACAAAAGGAAAATGATAGACCCGGGCTTTCAAATATACCATGCATGCATGGAAGACCTCATCGTGGAATTCAAAAGAGGTCACCTTCCACTTTGTCTGAAGCTGCGATAAGTGTCAGCGGTTCTCCAACCTTAACCATCTTCCCCCTCATGATCTCTACTGCATGACAACTCCCTGGCCTTCGCCACTTGGGGAATCTATGTCATCGGGAAGATTGCTCTGCCCGGCAGCAACGGCCACGAGTTCGTCTTGGTAGCCATCGACTACTTCAAATGGGTCGAAGCCAAGTCCTACAAAGTGCTAACTTCTAAGAAGGTCCCATAGTTCTTCAAAGAAAACATCATATGTCGATACGGCATCCCGAATGAGGTCATAACCGACAACGAATCTCATTTCGAAGGAGAATGCGACAGACTATTGGTCGAGTTCAAAATCACAGGCCATAAGTTCTCTCCCTACATGCCGCAAACTAACGGTGCAGTAGAAGCAGCAAATAAAACCCTCGAAAGGATCATCAGAAAAATGACCATACGAGGACGAGATTGGCCCAAGAAGCTGCATCTGGAACTTTGGAGCTACCGAATATAAGTCAGGACCGCCACGGGAGAAACTCCATTCCCCCTGACCTATGGGATAGAAGCAGTACTGCCCGTTGAGTTGGAAATCCCATCACTCCGAGTGTTGTTGGAAAACGAAATCAACGAAGTAGAATGGCTCTGAAGCCGGCACGACGAATTGGCCCTACTAGACGAACGCCGACTAAAGGTCATGGAAAACATCCGAGCCTACCAAAGCAGAATGGCTAGGGCTTTCACAAGAAAGTCAAATCCCGAGACATCAGGGAAGGCGATCTGGTGCTCAAGGAAAAGCCTCCCACCCAAACCAACCCGCTTGGAAAATGGGAACCAACATGGATCGGCCCATTCGTGGTCCAAAAGATCTTCTCCGGAGGTGCCATGAAGCTAACAGACCTGGATGGGAACCCCTTTGTGAACCCAGTCAACGAAAGCAAACTTCGCCGATACCTCGCCTAAAGAATATCGACTTTTTCGTCTCGTTTTCACTCACAAAAAAGAGTGTCAAACTACGGAGACCTGAGCCCCTCATTTCGGGGGAAACGTAGGCAGCCTTCATTGGTTCGGTCTAAAAACACACAAAATCCAAAAAATTGGATGCCATCAAGGCTCAGATTGGATCCGTCTAAAAACATACAAAAATCCAAAAAGTTGGATGCCATCAAGGCTCAGACAAAAAGCAAACAAGAGATTTTGCATCTCGAAAAAGCTCTAAAAGTAAATCACAAATCACTACAATTAAAACACTTTCTTGATGAGTACAAGGACGGTCTACTCTCAAGCTCACAACATGCTAAAAGACAACTTAATACATTTAACAAATAAAGTGTCTGCAAATTACAATGAGTGGATACTTTGGAGGTCATTCCGCGCCACTCGTGCTTGTCCCCTCGCCATTGTACCCTTTCTTCCCTCGTCCCCGGCGAGTCTTCCATCGCTCCACGTGAGCTAGCTCTGTCTCCCTCATTCCGAGATCAGGGGTCCTCCCTGTCGAGTCAAGCAATCCAGTAGCTTGCAGAGCTTCATTCTCCCGTGCCTCGGCTCGGATCTCTTCCCTGTGAGTCTAAAAAAGGGGACCTCTCTCCATCAATCGGTTAACTCGAGTCTCATAGTCAAGCAAAGCGTCTCCCGTGACATCTTGAGGGTTAGCCCAAGCTTCTGCATTCCTAAGGTTGTAGCTGAGACAGGAATCTTGCCCCACAATCACCTCGCGCCTGCTCCCCAAAATCACTTGGGTTTGCCCAAGATGCTCCTCGTACCAATCCAGGCACTCGGTGGTCAAAACAACACTCTTCCGGCGTCTAAGGAGTACCACAGGAGGGAAGGCGAAATACTTCCATGCCCTCAGAAAGAAAAGGAAGGCATCTAGATTTGTCACAGAGAAAGAAGCTACCTCCATGGTGGCGATGTCATTCCAGCCCAGCAAAGGCTCCTACCTCTGAGGACTAGGCCTCCCCTCCCAGGAGATATCGGGCATGCTCCTCCATACCTCGACCACGGCCTCAAGGGACCCCCGTGATTTCAACTTTTTCGCCTTCCTAGGCGAAGGCACCTCCTCCTGCTGGTAAACACAGCAAAGGTACGTCAATAACGATACTTAACAAATATATACTCTACGCAAAAACAAAAATGATGACACATATCATTCATACAAACAAAAAAGACCGTCCCAAAACACGGCAATTTCACACATTAACAAGGGTCCGTCCCTACACAACATATTTTTCAAGGGTCTGTCCCTACACATACACATTTCAAAAGGGTCCATCCCTACACATAAACATTTCACAAAGGGTCCATTCCAACACATGCATATTTCACAAGGGTCCGTCCCTACACATACACATTTTTCAAGAGTCCATCCCTACACATACACATTTCAAAAGGGTCCGTCCCTACACATACACATTTCACAAAGGGTCCGTCCCTACACATACACATTTCACAAAAGGTCCATCCCTACATATATACACATTTCACAAAAGGGTCCGTCCCTACTCACACGATTTTTCAAGGGTTCGTCCCTACACGACACGTTTTCAACAAAGGTTCCGTACCTACACGACACATTTTCAACAAAAGTCCTTCACTAAAACACGTCACATTTCACACAATTTCCCCACAAAATTCTGTTCCTACACGGAAATATTCCAACAAAAAACCATGTACATACAAAAATACCACCAAGATAGAAGTCACCGAAGCATGCATTTCAAGAAACGGCACTTTATTTTCACAAATAAGAGCTAAACTCCACATTTTTTTGACAAAAATCACATACCCACAATCCATACACATCCAATTTCAACAAATCAACATCAATTTCACAAAATAAGCATGGCAACAACAAAAGCCCCAAATTTGCAAGAACCAAAACCCTAGTTCTAGCATACATCATTCAAATGAGAATCAAAGACAAAATTTGATTTCTTACCTCCACTTTCGCCTTCCCTCGCAAGTTGTGCACCCCGCATCCTGATACAACTAATCCGGATTGATTGTTGAAGGTGTGTAGGGAGAGGAGTTTCTTTGAAGATCCAACCTCCTCTCCATGGGCCCTCGGACTCTTTGACGACGTCCTAGCCTCAATCCTTCCGCCATGATAACAATCTAGCAATTTGGAAGGGTTTTCTTGGAAAAATTTGACTCAAACATGGGATTTTATCCCCTTTTTCTCTCTTCTCCCTCGGCTGGAAATGGAGTTTTGGGTTGAAATGGCGTGATTCAAATCTGATTCTTTTTAAAAAACATCAGATTTGCACAAGAGTCCGTAGGGACCACTTTGCAAGTGCAAGTGAATCCGCATGGACCACTTTGTAGCCCCAGGCAATTACCTCTTTTGCCCTTACAAACTTTGGCCTTGGCTGTCCAAAAGCCATTTCTAGCAGAATTCATGCATTTTGGTCCCTAAACCAACAAAAGTCAAACCGACCGTCATACGTAAGCCCAAACTTTTTCCCGGCCGTCATCGTAAGCCTGGATCTCTCCCTAACTAATACGGCAAAATAATAACGGCAATCATTGTAAGCCCGTACAACAAACTTTTTTCCTGGCCATCAATGTAAGTCCGGCACCCAAGGCACAAATGCCTCCCACTCAAGGCACGAACGCCTCTCAAAAGTCTCAAATAAGTCACAAACGCCTTCCAAAAACAAAAACTCAAAGGCACAAACGCCTTCCAAAGGCACAAACGCCTTTCAAAAACAAAACTCAAAGGCATAAACGCCTTCTAAAGGCACAAACGCCTTCCAAAAACAAAAACTCAAAGGCACAAATGCCTTCCAAATGGCACAAATGCCTTCCAAAGACAAAAACTCAAAGGCACAAATGCCTCCCACTCAAGGCATGAACGCCTTCCAAAAATCTCACTCAAAAGCCTTCCTCTCAAGGCACAAATGCCTTCATCCCCATCAGAGAACACCACCACGTCCTCACTACTTTATCACAGGACACCACCACGTCCTCACTACTTAATCTCAGGACACCACCACATCCTCACTACTTTATCTCAGGACACCACCACGTCCTCACTACTTCATCTCAGGACACCACTACGTCCTCACTACTTCATCTCAGGACACCATCACGTCCTCACTACTTCATCTCAGGACACCACCATGTCCTCACTACTTCATCTAAGGACACCACCACGTCCTTACTATCTCAGTCAGAGGCGCCACCATGTCCTCATACGCAACAAAAACTCAGTCAGAGGCACCACCACATCCTCATACGCGACAAAAACTCAGTCAGAGGCACCACCACGTCCTCATACGCGACAAAAACTCAGTCAAAGGCGCCACCACGTCCTCATACGTGACAAAACTTAGTCAGAGGCGCCACCATCTCCTCAACCATCTGACCCAAGCGGTAACCTCACACACGAACTACGACCAGGCTTGATTCCAATTTGGGATACGTAGGAATCCTACCAAAGGGTCAAGCTATCCGATCCAAACAACCACCTCAAGATACCACCATGTCCTCATGATTCCAGCCATCCGACCCAAGCGATCACCTCAGGACACCACCACGTCCTCAGCCATCCGACTGAAGCGGTCACCTCACACACAAACTACGATCAGGCTTGATTCCCACTCGGGATACGTAGGAATCCTACCAAAGGGTCCAGCCATTCGACCAACACGGTCATCTTCTCTCTCCCGACAAGCGATATAGATTGGGACTCTTATCTTTATCGACGACCCCACTTCCTTCATAAGTGACGTCGCCGAGGGGCTTTTGTAAGTACCCCAATCCGGATTGCTCTCCATCCGAGCACACAGGAAACACCAAGGATTCACGCATTCGTGATCCCGAAGACCCGTAATGTCCAAAAGGTCCAGACTGACCAGCCAAACCAAGGAAGGACCTTTCAAGGATAAAAGGAAACTCAAGGACTTTGCAGGAATAACAAAAAATGGCCAGCTTGCAAACATGTCCGTACGGACCACTTTTCAAAGCAAGAAGTGTTCGTACGGACACTTATGTCAACACACCAACATCATTGCAAAATCCCCACAAAGTCCACAATATTCCCTTAAATCTTGGAAACCCAAAAAATCAGTAATGACATAAAGGTCCGTATGGACCACTTTGCAATTTTTTGAGGCCTATAAATAGAAGGTTCCCACTCCCATTTCATTCACACCTCAACCTTCTCCTATCTCCCCCAGCCTTCAGGCACACTTCTAGGCAATTCTGGCCTCTTTCGATCCTTCCCGAGGCCCCCGAGCCTTCCCAAGGCACTCCAAAGTCCTACCGAAGCAATTTTGGTTGATCCCGGTCCATCCTGATTGACCTTCCGATGTCCCTCCAACCCTATTCATCCCAATCCAAACTCCAAACACCCAAACGGCTCAAATCAGTCCAAACACGCGAGTCCAAACAAGTGTGAACGAGTGCTAATTAGGGGAGGTTCTGCCCGAGTGAGTGAAGAATTTCTCTCCTCTTTAGATCCCCCGAGTGTGATATCGAGAGTTAATTAGGGGATATTTTGCCATTAGTGAGGGCAAAACCTCTCTCCTCTTTAAACACCCTCAACCACACACGTTCCCCCGAGGAAGATAGACACAAACCAACATTGGTATAATCTCCTTCCGCACATTTAAATACTGCTCTAATTTCAGTCTTTAAATACTTTACTGCTTTATATTTACTGCTTACGATGTAGTCTACATTTACTATTCACGCAGACCCAAACCGTACAAACGATCACACAAGGCCTTCCATTGCACTATGGAGATCTGATGGTGATAGCGGTTTGTTACTATTCTCGCGCTGTCTTTTTCAATTATTTAATTAATGCATTTTATTTAAAATCACACACACACACACAACATTTAAAGAAAGAAGGATATCGAAAGACTCGTGTATACGAGGCAACTCGAGTGAGCTCAAATATCTCTTCCCGAGGCGTAACCTGACCTCCGAACTCAAAATCTCATCACACAACAAAAACAAACAAAATTGCATTTTCTCAATGTTTTGGGCATAATAAAAAATGGCATGGCGACTCTACGAAAAGAAGTGAATCCCCCCAACGCGAGATGTCGTCCGCGCGTCGGATCGGGTAATTTCATCGTTGAATGAATTTCTTTTTTTACCTCTCCTTATCAGCAGAGCCCGCTTGCGAGATTTCTCGCAGGACTACAATTCAAAAGTTAAACTGCGGCATCTGTTCCTTAGGCCTTAGAGAGTACTTGAAATATATTGAAGAAGGAATAAAGTTAGAATGAGATAGTGAGAAACAAAGTAGATATATTGGCAGAAAGCATAGTGACTTACACCACAGAGCTGAAGGCCAGCATAGTTAACCAAAAGATCTTCATCCTGCTCCTCAATCTCTGCGACTTGTTGCTGGGTGCTGGAGCGTTGGATGATGCCGCCCCCAAGCATGCTATAGTTGGGATCTGTGGAGTGAACATCAAGGCTTGGCAAGGCGGGAACGCTACCAATTTCTTTACTCAGGTCAAAGAGGTCGTCCTCGTCAGAAGGCATTTGGAATCCTTCTTGAAGCCAGCTCATAACTTTGTAGCCGCTAGCTTCAACGGAGGTGCCTTCATCAGCAGTGGAAGGAAGTGAGGTCTCAGATAGGCGAGCTCTCTTAGCAGGGTAGGAATCAGTTTCTTTGTTCATGGTAGATTCAGTTTGGTCGGTGGAGGGAATGGTTTGATCATCTTCTGGGGCAGCCTGTTCCTCATAGTGTTCTTCCTCTTCAGTTTCATCCTCATCTTTGAGGCTAAGGGTAGAAGGGCGCACAAGAGTTTTGGATTTTCTCTTTTTCTTGGTGGAGTCCGCGGCTTTCTCAGCGGCAATATTGGACTTCTCGTGCACAATTACCTCAGAGTCATCCCCATAGATGGAAATAGGGACTTCAAGATCAGTGGTTTTGAGAAGGCTAGCCTGCCTGGCCTCAGCAAGTCGCTTGCGGCGACCATCTACACGAGAGAAAGCTTCCCACCTCTCTGAAAGACTTATGGATCGGAATTCTGCAAAGTCAAGTCATGAATGTGTTAACAAAGAAGAAATAAAGAGAATCAAGAGGAAATTAGATCAAGGGCGAGAAACATACTATAAACTTCAAACATTGCATTGCAACAGCAACCTACTTGTTGACAAGGTCCACATTCCGAAGCAAAACAATTCCCAGAATGAACCTCCAAACCGGGATAAGGAATAGTATGGATAATGGGGATGCGAGATTCATCCCTTGGAAAAGTAAAATCAGGAAGTCCCACTTTCCACAGTAGTGATGGGCGGGAAAGAATCTCTCTCCAAGAAAATAGGGCCAGCCCACGATCATGAGCGTCGGCGAGAACCTTTAGAATTTTATCTTTTAGGCGATTGTCGCCAGAGACTAAAGCCTTTCTAGTTTCAATCTTGGGGATTATCTCTCTAAGGTCGCCAGAATGATTCCAGCCAACGCGGGAAGTCAAAAAAAGGGGTTTAGATTGCCAGTTGTGAACTTTACGAAGAAGTGGGGTGAGAATTTTTGGTTTTCAGTATTTGATAGATAGACGGTTTTCGACAGTGTCATCCCGCTTAGAGACCGTTGTATAGCCTTCAAATAGATGGACAAATAAGAGGATTGTTGGTTCCTGCCTAAGGGCTCTGCAAATAGCTAAGTAACTTGTAAGGATGTTGATGGCATTGGGGTGGAGGTCAACAACAGCGCCTTGGGCTTTGTGCAGGACTGCACAAATGAAAGGATCTATAGGAAATCTAAACCAGCTTCTAACTGGGAAGTATATACGACAACCCCATCTAATCTTTTTCGCATGGCGACCAAGGACAAGTCTCCAGTATAAGGCTCAATGTGGTAGAAGTTATGATTTATCCCATACTTAACATGAAGGGGTGACTGAAAATCTAAGGAAGAGGAAGGGATACTTATATTAGCGACAATGGATGAGGGGATCTCATGGGAGACTTGAAGTTGTGAGGAGGTTTCCGCAGCCAACGTATCAGAGACATCATGGCTGAATGAAGAGCTGGAGGATGACATATCGCCAAGTTCACTGGAAGAGAGAACATGTTTATAGAAGCAACGACTACGTAAATTGAAGCAGCAGGATAGTCAGTATCTGAAAAATCAGAGTAAAAAAGAGGATGGTAGAAGTCGCAAATGTGTGTGCAAAGCTCCCAAGTAGTAAAGAAAGTTTTCATGGGTACGGACTTGTGCAAAAATGGAGGACCCCTAATTTCTAAGGCATCCAAAACGGCGACATCAGCACCATACCGCATAAGCATAATATTGAGGTCTTCGCACGGGATGCTAGCCCAAACCCCCATATCAACCCTATAAAACCCCCCACTTTTCTTACTTTGACCAAATCTAATAGTTCTAACACAAGACTTAGTCCTAGCCATTCATGCGAGATGTGGGAGTTGGAATAAAAGTGAAAAGCATAAAGAATTAGAAGTTATACCTGGAGATTTGCAGAAACGGATGAGGACTTGAAGGTTTGGCTGAATTTTTGGCCGAAAACTTCAAAGAGTTTGGAATCCTTCAGAAACGCCCCAAATAGGCTGGAAAGAGCAGTTAAACGAGCATAAGGATGAAGGGAGCACGAAAATGGTGAAAATGAACGGAATAGCAAAGGGCAAGCCTGAAACGGAAATTGGTTCGCCGAAGAAAGCAAAAGAGTTTTGGAATTTTGAGTAACTGGAAGTGAGAATGAGAGGAATGGGGGATGACCTTAGCCAAATGAGATGAAAGGGTGTTGGGGAGTTTTTTCAAAAAATATTAAATGATGTTCAAATTTTGAAATTCCCCCTTATTATTGAAGAAATATCATTAAGGGCATGAACTTCGAAACGGTAGTACGGCCTGACAAACAGTCCTTATCATTCAACCGTGAGTCGATACGTGGCCAGGTATGTGTCAACTGAAATCGTTATCTCGCCTAGCGATAATCAATCGGTGGGAACAACCTGCGACAACCGTAACTTCTCGATTGGATCATGAATAATCCAGATCTCGAACTTGGGGGCTACTGATGTGATCAAGAAAATTAGATATTGTCCCCAGCCTGATAATATGAGGCCCAATATGGCAATTATGGATTAAAGCCCATGATAATGGGCCCAAGATTTGATAAAGGTGATTGGCGACTTTCTTATGTGTAGTGGTGAGAATCGCGGCCGGCAAGAAGCCCGTTAAAGCCCGTCACAGTATGGAGACGTTATAAGTTTCAAGGCCGGTATCTCGCATGAGTGTGTTCTTGTCAGCGACCACCAAGGGTTGTCTCCATGTTACGGTTGCCACCATAGGCGACATTGAGATCAGAAGCTACAGTCCGAAAGTCGTTAATGTCGTTATGAATGGGGCCCATATTACCCATCAAATGATGAAAAGTATATCAGAGATAAAGTTGACGGTGCCACTTGCTGATGGGTACATTTTGCCCACCTTATGGATGATCGACACGTGTCCTTAGCATGTGACTTGCACATGATGTTGTGGGAGTATATAAGCTACCTCAAAATGGCATTTGGTAAGTTCTTCCTAGTACATTTATGCAGATTTCTTTACCAGTTCATGTTTATGTTTTCTTGGTTGACTTGAACGTATACTTACTCTCACGCCGGAGGGGCAACGCCGGAGACGCCCCAGCCTAGTTCATGTTGGTTTGCTTGTGTAGGAGACAAACGGGAAAGACGCCTGAGTATCCTCTCTTTTTAGTTCTGCGCATCCATTTTGGCTCGGTAGCATCACGATGCCTAAGTTAAGGGCAAGGCAACTCCAATGTAGTCTTTTGTCCCATCAATATCAAAATATGATATCAAATTAATATCAAAATTTGATATTAAATCAAATTTTGATATCCATAAGAAATTATTTACATGGATATCAAAAAATCATCTCCAATTAAAAATCTCAAAAATTAGATATCAAATTAATTATTTTATATAATTATTAATTTTATTAATATTTAATATGATAAATAATTTCAAAATATGATAATTATTTTAATTAATTACTTTTTTAATTAAAATATTATTTTATAGATAATTATATAAAATCTCAATAGTGATATCAAATAATAATTTCATATTTCATTTTTATTTTTGTTAAATTTAAAATATTATCTATAACTAAATATAAATAGTTTTGAATAGTAAATGAATTTAAATAAAATATAAAATCAAAATATATATTACAAATATGTATAAATTGAAAAATATTTTATTTTTGTTATTTATTAGCATCTTTAATGATGGAATAGAGGGATTATAGACAATAGTGGCATTTACCATATAATCACTCTAATAAAGCAATACTACCTCATGGGAATAGTTATATTTTGATTAACCATATAATCTCTAGCTTAACAAGTACACCCTCCCATCATTTTACTAAGTTCACTCTCTTATCATTTTACTAAGTCCACCCTCTTTATCAATTTAATTTCTCTTCAACCACCATCACCTTAGGTCACCCCCTCCTCATCTTCTCCGGTCAACATTTTCGGTAACCATCAACTCCGGCGATTAACTCCGGCGATATTTTTTTTACGCCGGCAACCTCTCCGGCGATCAAACAACTGAGAACTTAACTTATCAGTAAGTTCTCAGTTGTCAACTAAACTACTAAGAACACAATTAACTCCGGCGACAACCAACTCAGGCGACCACCAACTCCAGCGACCTCTCCGGCGACCAAACAACTGAGAACTTAACTTATCAGTAAGTTCTCAGTTGTCAACTAAACTACTAAGAACACGATCAACTCCGGCTACCTCTCCGCTGACCAAACAATTGAGAACTTATCAGTAAGTTCTCAGTTGTCAACTAAACTACTAATAACACGATTAACTCCAGCGACCAAAGAACTGAGAACCTATCAGTAAGTTCTTAGTTGTCAACTAAACTACTAAGAACACGATCAACTCCGGCAACCACCAACTCCGGTGACCTCTCCGGCGACCAAACAATTTAGAACTTATCAGTAAGTTCTTAGTTGTCAACTAAACTACTAATAACACGATCAACTCCGACGACCAAAGAATTGAGAACCTCAGTAAGTTCTCAGTTGCCAACTAAACTCTAAGAACACGATCAACTCCGGCGACCTCTCCGGTGACCAAACAATTGAGAACTTATCAGTAAGTTCTCAGTTGTCAACTAAACTACTAATAACACGATCAACTCCGGCGACCAAAGAACTGAGAACCTATCAGTAAGTTCTCAGTTGTCAACTAACTACAAAGAACACGATTAACTACGGCGACCACCAACTCCGGCGACCAAATAACTAAGAACTTAAGTTATCAATAAGTTCTCAGTTGTCTCCAATAATAACATGATCAACTCCGGCGATTAAACAAAAGAGATACTTATCAATAAAAAAAAAACCAATGACAAAACTGAATAAAGATAAAATACTCCCTTTGACCCAAAAAAAATTATAAATACAAATTTGCTTTTGAAAATTTGAATGTTTTTTAAACTTTAACTAGATTTTTATTTTCATGTTTGCTAGAATAGATGCGATCACACATTATTCCAAAGTCAGATTAAAAAAAGAAAAAAAATGAAATACAAATCCCACCACAAGCAGCTCAGAACCCATATGCCTTTTGCCCATAATCGATCACCTTCTATTTCACAATTCAACCATTCAAATCACTCTTATCCCTTGCCACCACGACGATGCCAATCTATCACCGTCGGCGAGACCATTATCCAATAGAAGTTCAGATTTCGCTCTGATCTGCTCCATATCGCCCTTAAAAAATCTCCATGATCCAAACTATTTACATTTGCGGATCTGAGCTTGGATTGGAATGAAGGGTATGGGGATGCCAGTGGAAAGGGTTTTCGACCGGAGATGGGGTAGATAGAGAATGTCAGAGAGAGCGAGTATAGAGAGATAGAGTTCAGTAATAAGCGTCGCCGGAGTAAGATTTTGATGAAAAAAATGAGTCACCAGCATGTTACAATAGGGGACAAAAGATAGGAAGTGGAGGGATTTTTCCACGGTGGTGGATCTAGAGTTAGTTAGTGTGGTGGTTTTGCCAGTGGGAGGGTGGCTGGAGACAAAAGAGACAACCGGAGAATGGAGGTGGAACTGAGTTTTTTTTGGCATTAGAGGCCTGAGTTGGATGGAAAGGAGAGAGAGGATGCCGGACAGTGAGGGGAGGAGTGACGGAGAGAGATTGTGTGTTTTATGCGAGAGTGATTCGTGGTAGGAGTTCGCTGGAAGGGGAGGGTGACCGGAGAGATTGAGTAGAGAGAGAAATTTAGAGAGAGAAAGTGTGAGAGAGAGAGAGAGTGTGTGTTGTGTTTGACTGCTTGTGAGTGGGTGAGGAGGGACTATAATTATTTGGTATTTTCTAATTTTTAAGACATGCAAGGGATTATATGGTAAAAGAGAATATTTTGTAAGATTAGGATGTAAATTAAGAAATAGGCTGTCTTAGGATGTAGATTAGATATTATTGAGGGACTATGGCGTAATTTTCTCTAGACAATATTTATAGAAGAAAAAAAGAAAACAATAAAAAATGATAAAAGAAGTAAAAAAAAGGTAATAACCGTCGGATAATGTTCCCCTCACATTTCCTTCCCTTCTAGCTCACTTACGCGAGTGACGGAAAAGTAGTGGTCAGTAATGTCCCAAAAATGATACTCGATTAGGATAATATCAAAATTTGATATCCATTTGACATTGTCTATGGCTTAACAAAAGTGAGATGAAACTCACAAGTGTTGTTCTTAGTGTCGGCAACACTAAACACAACACACAGCAATTCAAAAAACCGAATAATAGAAATAATTCTAATAGCAGCGGAAGAATAAATAAAGATACACAAGAAATATAATTTTATCAAGTTATATAAATATATAACTTGATTGGTGCCAGGAGGGCAAGACCTTTCTTTATAAAATGCTTTAAATGCAAGGTCGAAAGTTCCCTTAATGATTTATAATCATTAACATGGGGAACAACAAATATAGAACTCCCTCTGTATATTCACTAACAATCTAACACTCAAAACCTCACAGAATACAAAGATATATGTGAAAAATATCGGGTGTTGGACAAAGTGTTGCCAACACTTGAATGGCGACACTGAAGAGAAGAATTCTTTCTTGTGCAGATTTTTGTTTTCTGAATTGGATGATCACTAATGTTGATCGACTGCACTATTTATAGGACTCCAAAACTTGGAGCCTACTCAAATGACCAGCTAAACAGCCTTGAGTTTATTTCCTTCAAAATAGCTCTACTCGCCTCTTTTGTAGATGACCAAGTCTTCTTGGCTTCTTTCCCTTGTACATCTATGTTGTACCAACCTTGTACTCTATCCTTAGCTCCCCCTCAATAGCTAACCAATAACCCATTTACTTGATCAACACTTTTACTCATAAACAATGTGTTTATGTGTAACTTTATTCAACATCATAAATCACGCCTGGGCATCTTCTATTGACCTTTTCAATCTCAAACATAGCATACTAACAACTGATATATAACATTAAATAACACGTTGTTATTTATGAAAAATACAGTAACTATTCTGGTGTTGCCAAATCTCAAATGGCAACACCTGTAGCAACACTGGTATGTGACACAAGGGACAACACACATGGCAACACATGTTCTAACATTTACAATCTCCCCCTTAGTTACTGATTTCTTCACAAAATACAACGTGATGTACCTGCATAAATAGTTAGTCATACTAAAAACAAAAAATCAAAAAATGCCACAACCTCATAAGTGACAACATCAACCTTCAGGCAATGTTTAAATATTTTCCAACCAAAATATAACAACCTCAAGAGTGACAACATCAAACTTCAGACAAAGTTAGTCACATAATTCACAGATATGTCTCCCCCATACTATTTAAATTCCCCCTTAATCACGAATTTAATAATAACTAAACAAAATAATTATTAATAAATTCTAACAACACAAGCTTCAAATGTTAAGCAAAAACATCCACCCAAACTTAACCAAAACAAAATTAAAAATAGAAATAAAATTGTTTTGATGCAACACAAACCAAATTAAAACAAATTAAAAAAATTTTGAACAACCACAAGTCAAACAAACTTTTGAACCATTCTTCAACCTTCTACATTTTTATCAGCTTCTCCTCCCTCTTCTGCATTCGTACCACTGGGCCCAGCTCCATCACCATCACGCCTTGACCTTGATTGATCTCCCCCAATTTTGGAAGAAATCAAATCCACCATTTTTACCATGTCTGAGTGCATCTCCAGCCATCCGTGTATCACTGAATCTATATGCTCCACTTGCCTGTTGAAAAAAATTAGAATCATGGCAGCATCAATCATAACTGGTGCAGTGTTGCCTTGAGTGTTGCCAACTGCAGGGGCAACACATGGGGTGACACTAGATGCAGGGGCAGTAGTAGGAGAAGCTGACGAAACTAAAACCCTGGGAAAATCTCTGTGCCTATCACCTTCAGTGAAGTGTTTGCTTATCTTATAGAATATAGGCCTTTCAGAGATATTGTTCGCATTCCAAGTTTTAAGCTTTTGAAATATGAGGACATTATAAATGAGGGAGGGAAAAATATAGAATGAGGTTTTCTTTTTCTTGGCCCATGCAACAAGGTGGGCAAACACCAATCTCCCAAAATTTATCCTCTACTTCTTACCCAATTTGTATAACAAAGTGGCTTGCTCAAAGGTAACCGTGTTATCATTGGCCGTAGGGAGCCAATTTGTAATGCAAATCTTATGAAGAACACTAAACAGGGAAGAAAGAAGGCTTGCCTTAAAATGGTCACTCCAAACAGAAACTCTCCCACAAGTCAGAAAACTTGCTAGGGCATTAGGTTCTATGTTCAAGATCTCATCTTCAACAGTCGGGAGACCGAAGGATTTGTTGATAATGGAGGGATTAAAATCATAATTTTTTCCTCTCACAAAAATCTTTCTATAGTGCGGAGTGCTCCTATCGTCAATGTCCTCCCTTAGATGAGCACAGAAGTTCCTAATAATGCTTTCGACATAACCCGAAACTTTTGTAATAGTTGGCAAAAAAATTCTATCCTCAAGAAATTGATAAACCCCTAGTCTCTTGAACTGAACCACATTCATGTTTCTTTCATTCAAAATTCTCTTCTCCGAGTCTTGGACCCACTTGTCCAAGTTGGATTCACAATAAAACTCCTCGGAGAGAAATGGCAGCTCATAATATCCGAATGACTCAAAATCAGATTTAGACTCTTGAGAATGAGTAGGGGTTACCTCAGGCCATGATATTGGAGAGTAAGAAGGAGAGCTTGACTGTGGTTTTGACTTAGCTGCAGGTGTTGTCTCAGGTGTTGCCATTGGATTGGCAACAATGGGGGCGATACCTTTCTAAATTTTCTGTCTCTTCACCACCTTGAACTGGGCTTGAGCAATGGTCTCTTCATCTTCCAGCCATGCTTCATTATCATCAGTTGAGGAAGAGGTCTCCTTTGTTACTTTGAAATTGGGGTTCGAACCTTCCTCAGATGATACCTCTAGAGCCGAGCTTGAGTCATCTTCAACATTAACTGAATCATCAGCCGTGTTGGAAGGAATTTTAGGCCTTAACAATGTTTTAAGCCTTTCTGAGCAACGACGGCCTCTAGCCCTAATTTTCGAAGAAGCATCAAGTACCTTCCTTTTCTTGGTTTTCTTTGGAAGTGCAAAGGTTAGCTCAACAGATGGAGAAGCTTCAGGAAGGTTCATTGGAGTGGGAATTGGAAGAGGGTTGTACACGATAATGTCCAAACTAGTGGATGTGTTTGTGTAAGTACCCAAATCTGGCTCATGCCTTCCGGTTAAATTTCCCGGCAATTTCGGTAAGTTTTCCGGTAATTCCCCGGACCTTCCTAGTGTTCCGGAAAGGTCCTGGAGCAGTCCCAAATTAAAATTAGGGCTGTAGGGAGCCTTCCTAATTAAGAAAACACGTTTTTCTTAATTAGGGAGAAGGTTCTAGAATAATGCCACCTTGCATGGTTCTAGAATGCTGAGTCACAATGGATAAGCCCGCACGGCTGCATTAGCTCGCTGCCTCATGCCGCACGGCTTCATTAGCCTTATCCAGACTGCCTATAAATAGAGCCCTCCTCTACCCATTTCCACACACAATCAACAACAACAAAAACACACACACTCCATAGCAGTATAATCAAGACGTGAAGAACACCCTTGAAGGCTCAAGAAGGCGAAGAAGAAGCTCAAGAAGCCATCTCCCTCCTCCTTGAAGACCCAAGACGAACCTCTCCTCCTAGCTCCGTCCGAAGAAGCGAAGGAAACGATTGGTAACCTCGCACGCCCTAACCTTGCATTTTAATTGATATACTTGCTCATTGCATTCATATATCTTGCTTGGGACTTGGCATTTATTCATAAAGATCATTTCTTTATCACCCCCTTCCCCTTTGCATGCATTAAGACCTCATTTGTCATAAAAATGTAGTCTTTTTCATAAAGGTGCATCCTTTGCACCTAAAATCCCTATTTTCCAATAAAAATGTTATCTTTATGCATCATTTGCACATAAAGATCAAGTCTTTTCCAATAAAAATGCATCCTTTGCATTCAAAAACCTTTTCTAATGCATCATTTGCATAAAAACCCTATCTTTACGCATCATTTGCAATAAAGATCATTTCTTTCAATCAAAAAGGCATCATTTGCTAAAACCAAAATGTCATCTTTTCATTAAAGAGTCATTTTTCATCATGCATTTCCCCTTTCCCCCAACCTTGGAACGGACCGGTGTAAAAGTTCTCATCTTTGCATCGTTCCTTCCATTAAAGGTTCATGATTTCTTTAGGAAAAGGATAACCTTGAACCCTATATCTCCGATTATCGCTTAAGAATGAGTATGAAGCCTCTATACGAGCTCGACCGTCTTAAAGCGTAGGATCGATGGGCTAAGGACATTCCTTCCTAAAGAACCTCATCTTTGACCAAAAGAGAGTCATTCTCTCGATCACGCAAGTCCCGAGGGTCCCGAGGTTAAAATGCGATGATCACAAGTCATAAGATGAGGACGGGATCATAATCCCAAATACATAAATTCCAAGGAATCCCGAGCGACAACCAACAAATGGTTTGTACGTCCGGAAGATAACTTGGGACATTCCCCCTTTTACTCTCAAACACATGCACACAAAGAAAGCACGCAAGCAATCACGATTAATGAAATCTCGGGAGACTTGCTCCGGCAAGGCACTTTGGGTGAACGCCAAACGTTCTTCCCAAGGGGTAACTTAACCTCCGAACCCATAAAACCTTTTTTTCAAAGTTTTGAGGTAATCAAAATGGCGTGGCGACTCCGTTTTTCAAATAACTCGGATGTCTTCAAACTCGCGTGAATTCCAATAAACAAAAATTTTGGGCACACATTCACAGTTTGGCGACTCCGCTGGGGATACCCAAAGGAGAAAAGCTTTATTTTCAAAACAAAAGTCGATACTTGGTATATAGGTGGACCCCACTTACCCTTCCTGTATCGCTCCCTAACCCGGGGCTTGGGATAACAAGGTGGTTTAACAATCCCACGTACCAGTATCCCCTTTTCAAAAAAAAATAATTTTGAAAAAAAAAATAAGAAAGCTTTTCCCTTTGAGCGGGTTAGACTCCCATCGCCGATTTCATTAATCGTGCTTGCTTTCTTTACCATGCATTGCATCATTTGCATCTTGGAATCTGTGCATACTTCGAACGGGAAACAACCCGAAAAATAGCAAAAGGAGTGGAACCTGGAAAATTGATCCATGCAGTCGTACGGCTCAATCCTCATTGGATTCTGACCGGGCGACCTCAGTGGCAATTCCACCAGGAAAAATCAGGGTTAATCTGGCAGTCCTAGCAGCTTGGGGCTACTCAGCTCCATGACTGACTGGGGCTCCCAGAAAATTTACGTGCTTACGTGTTGCATTTTCCCCCGTCCCGAAAATCATTCCTTTAAAACACATTTCTGAAAATCTCTGTTTTAACTCAAAAAGGAACATTTTTAGGAGACCGCACACTACGCGCACCTGATATATCCTGTACACTTTTGCACGCACGTCCTTCAAACCCGAGGGTGGTTCCAGTTGCAGTCACGGACAGCCTTACGATGCTCCCGGGCGCGCACAGAATCATCCCAACCTCCCCATGGCAGCCAGTGTCGACCAATGCACACCCGTGTCACACGTTTCAAAAAACCGTGACTTTTGGTTGGTTTTTGGTCTAGTCCGTGTCATATAGCCCAGTTGCATACCCACGTAAAGGTCAAGCCTTAGCTCATAACGGAAGCCAAGATTTTCGCTCAAGCGAAATTCTGCCGAAATTCCGACAAGGAAAAATCGGTGGGATCTTGACTCCGACATTGACTATTGACCTTGACCCACACGGAATGCGTAAGAGTCAAGACCGAGTCTTTGCCAAAAATCAAAAGATCTTTCGCTCAAGCGAAGCTCTGCCAAAATTCCGACAAGGAAAAAATTGGCAAGATCTTGACCGGCATTGACTTCGATTCTGACTCACGCACTGCGTATGCAACGAAGTTCAATGTGACACTGTGTCATCCGGCTTTTTACCGCCCGACCCATGCCTATTATTCTCTCGGACATTACCGAAAGTCAAAAAACCGTCATTCGCTCAAGCGAAACTCTGTCAAAGATCCGTCAAGGCAGAGAGACGAGACTTTCCCGGTATTGCCTTGACTATAATCCGCATCGCTCGTGCGTTGAAAGGTCCTATGACCCGCTAGACCCGATAGGAGCGTTCTTTACTCTCGGTCGGTGGGATCCGCGTGCCCTATAGGACCCTCGCCCGGCCGCCCACCCCGGGAAGTCGAAATACGGGTGGAATACGAGGGGCTTATAGACGTAGTGACGGAAACCACTGATCCAGGATCTAGAGTAGTTGAAAAAAAGAAGGGCAGAATCCCTTTTCCAACCAAATAGATATTAATAAAAGACAACATTTTAAGTAAACTTGAAGATTCTAATTTGCATATTGCCCGAGCCTTCACCTAAACACCTACCCCGAGTCTAAACCTTTCCTATCCCTTTCCCGCGAGAAAGAAGTGGGTGAGAACACCGGGTCGGCAACTTGTTAGCGCAGAATCCTCGACGGTTCGCTGTAATCCTCGGTTTTGTCGGCTTTTCGGTGTCAAAATGGCCAACATGGTAATCCACAACGGTAATGACCAAGCAGTTGGAGGGGCTATCCCAGTTCAACCCAAGCCTCACATCTGGTATGATGTATGTGATTGTGAAGACTGCCTAGAGTATGAGTATCAAGAATGGATCAATGAGGACGCTCCTTCAAGGAAGAAGAAGAAGAGAAAGTCTACACAGCGAAGCTTAAGGAAAGATACGAAGCCGGGGACAAGAGCGTAGGAACTTTGGGAGAGCCTTCGGGCAAGTTCGACTACTATGTCGGTTATGCCAAGGAACCCGTCAAAGAACCCGTCACCCCAAGCACGACCCGGCTGATACCCCCATGTACGGTGATCCTCTTGAAGCGTAAAGTGCTGAATTTGTGGCCATCGTGAAGTTCAATGAGAAGCTATCGGATCTCGGCGAACACGTAAAGCCTATTGAATACGTAGCCGCCAAGGAAGAATTAAGATCCCCTCTGAAGAAGACTTCATCGGCATTATCCAAGCCAACCCTTCGTTGGCTACACCGACAAGGTCGTGGTGTCCAAGATCGGTAAGAGAAAATGAGTTATCAAGAAGTGCATTGATAAGATGAGCCGACCCTTCAATAATGAGTCCGGTCGCTACGGAAGAGCTAGCCGAAAGATTGCAACAAGTTACTTTAGTTCCCTCACCATCTTTCCACAAGATCGCCCGTTAATGATTTCCGGCAAGCTTTTGATCGCTCGAAGTCTCCAACTTTCTCAAGAACGCCGGCAAGACTGCTACTCCCTGTGGCAACAAGAAGAAGGAGTGAGATCCCGGTCCAACCCTTGTCAAGTCCCCCTCGAGTCAATAAGTAGTGTAGGGTCCAGAGTCAATGTTGTCTACTCAGTCGAGTCAGGAATCTTCGAATTCCTGGCCTCGTAGTCATCCGAAGGCCTCACGCCCGAGGATTATGAAAATGTAATCGATGTCATCTTTCCCTTTATCTTGAATGAAATGACAAATCTTTCGATTATCCTCTTATTGCCAACTTAACAAATGATAAATTAACTCAAAACTTAACAACAAGTTAATAATGAATCATTTGAACAAGATGCAAACACACTAAACGAACAATACATTAAAGAAATCTTTAAGCGTGTTTCGTAAAAAAGGAAAACCGGGCCCAAGTCGTCGAGGAGGTTTTGATAAGTGTGAACTTGGGTACTATTGAGGAACCTAAAGAGACACAGATTGGAAGCTTCTTCCAGGGGGTTGAAAGGGACAGATTGATCGAGCCGCTCGAGAATACGTCGACGTGTTTGCATGGTCATACAAAGATATGCCGGGCTAGACAGGTTCGATAGTAGAGCACGTAATCCCTCTAGCACCGGATGCTAAGCCGCAGCGTAAACCGAGAAAGATCAAGCCGTAATGGTCTCTACAGTCAAAGAAGAAATTGAGAAGCTACCGCGGGTAGGGTTCATCGAGTTATTGAATACCCGACATGGTTGTCCAACATCGTGACCGTAACCAAGGCCAATGGGAAGGTGCGCCGCCGTGTGGATTTCCGAGATCCGAACAAGGCCCCCAAAGACGACTACCCTCTCGCCAAACATAGACATCCCGGTGGACTCCACCGCCAACTACGAAGTCAAATCCTTCGTTGATGGTTTTGCGAGTGCTACAACCGAGATCAAGATGGCCGAGGAAGACCAAGAAAAGACAGCCTTCACCACACCATGGGGAACCTACTGTTATACGTAATGCCATTCGGGCTCAAGAATGCTTTGGGGCTACTTACCAAAGGGCAGCGACCGCGCTTTTCATGACATGATCCACAAGGAGATTGAGGTCTACGTAGATGACATGATAATCCACTCCAAAGGAGAAGGTGGGCAGCACTTTGTTGACCTACGAAAATTCTTTGAGAGGCCGAGACAACATTCCATGAGACTAAACCACGCCAAATGCACCTTCGGAGTGACAAGGGGAAAAGTGCTTGGGTACATGGTCACGGAGCGAGGTATAGAAGTCGACCCCGAAAGATCAAAGCCATCATGGATATGAGGCCACCTCAAACCAGCAGAAGTCAAGAGCTTCATGGGTAAATTGCGGTACATCAGCCGTTTAGGTCAATCGTTGACCACTATGTGCGAGCCCATCTTTCAAGCTCATGAAGAAGAATGTGGACACGTAATGGACCGAAGAATGCCAAGATGCCTTTGACCAGATCAAGGCATACTTAGTACATCCCCGGTACTATGCCCCCACATAGACGAGAAGCCTCTTCGCTCTATCTCACCGTCACGTACACGGCGGTTGGGGCTATGCTTGCTCAGAGAAGAAAGACTCTCGAGTAGAAAATGCCATTTACTTTGTCACCGGAAGGCTGCAGGGAGCGAGCTCAATTACTCAAAGATGTGAAAAGACTTGTGCGGGAGGACTCGTCCGGGTAGTCGGCAAGTTGAAGCATTATATGCAAGCCCACCCCGTGAACTTGGTCTCGAAAATGGACCCCATCAAGTACATCTTTGACAAACCTTCCCTATCGATGCGTTTAGCAAAGTGGTCCTTCTTCTTGCGAATACGACATCAACTATGTGACGAGAAAGGCCATCAAGGGTCAAGCATTGTCGATCACCTGGCAAACTTCCCAGAATGAAGACAGAGGGCTCGAACCCCAATTTCCGGATGAAGGGATCTTTGCGGTTGAGCTCGAAAATAGATGGAAATTGTTCTTTGACGGAGCCGCTAACAAAAGAGGAAATGGTGTAGTAATGCTATTGGTCGATCCGAAAGATGAACATACCCCCATAGCCCTCAAGTTGAACTTTCCTGCCACGAACAATGTCGCCGAGTATGAAGCCAGCATTGCTTTGGTTTGGAGGCCGCCTTAGAAAGAAATGTCAAGGAGCTCGAAGTTTACGGAGACTCGGCCACGATCATCAACCAAGTCTCCAACAAGTGGAAGACTTTAGACCCTAATCTACAACGGTATCATGCCCATATGGAGGAGTTGGATTCGGACGGTTCAGAGAAGTGACTTTACACTACTTGCCGAGGGAAAAGAACAGATTCGCAGATGCCCTAGCTACTCTAGCCTCATTGGTAGAAATCCCCGAGGAAAAAGCCATAAAGCCCTTCGAGTGGGTAGAAGAGAAGCCCCAGACTTTCTGTTGTGAAGTGGACCTGGGACCCGAGCCCATAAAGGAACCTTGGTACAATCAGATTTACCAATTCCTCAAAGACGGAGAGTCATCTTTCGTAGACGAAGAAGGTAGACCAAAAGAAGGTGTCGAGCCAAAAGCTTGCGAGCCCCGAAAAGGTTGGCTTCTCATTATGTCATTCTAGGAGGCAACCCATATAAGAAGCGGTATCAAGGACCACTCCTCTTATGTGTCACTCAAGAAAGAGCCAAAGAGTTGATGACCGAAGTCCACAATGGTCCCCGCGGTCCTCACATGAATGCCGAGCCCCGATGCAAGTGATCCTCGAATGGGTTACTACCGGATCTCCATGGAGACAGACCGCATTCAAGACGTCCGAACTCCTGCGACAAATGCCAGCGGGCCACAACCTCAACCATCTCCCCCACCTCATGACACATGCATCGCATGACGACTCCTTGGCCGTTTGCAACTTGGGGCATTGACGTGATAGGGAAAATATCCCGGCGGGAAGCAATGGGCATGAGTTCGTGTTGGTAGCCATCGACTACTTCACCAAGTGGGTAGAGGCCAAGTCCTACAAGGTCCTCACTTCCAGAAAAGTGGCCCAGCTTCATCAAAGAAAACATAATGTGCGTATATGGGGTGCCCAACGAGATCATTTCGATAATGGGTCACACTTCGAAGGAGACTGCGATAGACCGCTGTCGACCCGAGTTACTCGCCACAAGTCGTCCCCGTACGCACTCGGACCAATGGAGCCGCGGAAGGCTGCTAATAAGACACTCGAGCGGATCATCCGGAAGATGGCCACCCGTGGTCGTGATTGGCCCGAAAAGCCGCACCTAGCACTCTGGGGCTGCAGAACGTCCGTCGAACAGCCACGGGAGAAACTCCTTTTGCCCTAACTTACGGGATGGAAGCGGTGTTACCGGTGGAGTTGGAAATCCCGTCATTAAGGGTCCTCCCGGAAAACAGTGTCAATGAAGTGGAATGGTTGCGCAGCCGGCATAATGAGTTAGCCCTCGCTTGACGAGAGAAGGCTAAAAGCCATGGAACACACCCGAGCCTACCAGAGGCGAATGGCCAGAGCGTTTGATAAAAGGTCAAGGCCGAGAGATATCAAAGAGGACGACTTAGTGCTTGAAAGTAAAGCCCCTACTGCAGACAACCCACGGGAAAATGGGAACCCGTCTGGATCGGCCCTTATGTGGTGCGTAAGATACCGTCAGAGGAGCAATGAAGCTTGCGGACTTGGATGGCAATCCCTTTGTCCACCCAAATAACGGTGATAAACTCCGAAGATACTATGTCTAATAAAAAAAAAAGAAAAAAAAAAAAAAAAATCTTAGTGCAAAAGAGTAATGCCCACTAGGCCGAAAACCCCAAAAAGGGCGGTCTAGGCAAAAGACAGGGTTGCACATATAAAAAAAAAAAAAAAAAAATCTTAGTGCAAAAAGAGTAATGCCCAAATAGGCCGAAAACCCCAAAAAGGGCGGTCTAGGCAAAAACAGGCCGCACATAAAAAAAAAATTGGTTCACCGTAATGAACTACGTAGACCTGAGCCCCTTAGCCTTTTTTGTAAAAGGGGAACGTAGGCCGCCATATATGGGTCGGTCTAAACAATAAAAAGGACAATCAAGCTTCCATGAAGTGCGTCCTAAATAATAAAGGGTATTTCAGTTTTCATAAAACGGGTCCCAATCAATAAAGACATTTGAATTTCCATGAAATGTGTCTTGATTAATTTCTAAGATAATATTTCTTGTTCATTACAAGTTAAAAACTTCTTGATGAGTTCAAGCACGGTCTACCTCTTAACTCGCTAACCTCGCTAAAAAGATCTAAAATACAATAAAATGCCTAAATAAACTAATGTGTTTGCAAATGGCAATAAGAGGATCTTGAGAAAAGACTTGTCGCCGTCATTCGCCGAGTCTTCTTCGCCTTCTTCCCTTTTCCTCGGCCTCGTCGAGTCTTCTTCCTTTCTTCTCAATAATGTCGGTATCCCTCATCCCGACCTCTCGGTATCCTCACCGGAGCCTCTACCAACCCCGTGTCAATGAGCGCTCTCTCTATACGAGCACGAGTCCGCACCTCCTCCCTCCGAGCCTCGCCAAAGGAGCGACCTCGGACAACCTCTTGTACCGAGCCTCCATATCTCGGACCAAGTCACCTGACCGGTTATGGCAACTCGCCTTAGCCTCGGCCTCCTCGTAGTCCTACTCGAGTCACAGCCGCCTCCCAATAAAGCTCGACGTCTATCCTCCAAGATAACCCGAGTCGCTCCCATCTCCCTCTCGTACCGGTCCAAATAGACAGTGGTCAAGATGGTGCTCTTCCCGCTCCACGAAGATAGCCCCGGGCGGGAAAGCAAGATATGTCCAAGCCCTCGAGAAGAAAGAGAAGCCGGGCCGGATCTCTCATGTCCAATGACACCACCTCCATGGTCCGGATGTCCTCCCAATCACTCAAAGGCTCCTCGTAAAGCCCCAAACCGCTCGGATACACCAAGCAGTATGTAGAAGGACGACCGGCGAATCCCGGAACCCTCACAACATAAGACTCCCGAAATATCCTCCCGGGTCCGCAACCTCCAATGTGGTATCCACCAACGGATGTCCGAAGTGGATAGCCTAGCCATCATCGGCTCCCGCCTACCCTGTTCCTGCCGCCTAGGTGCACCTCTCCGAGAAATCACCCAAGGGCACTAAGTCGGCAAAGCCCCGTGCAAAGCCCCGAGCCTCTCCCGCAGCCACAGAGTCAACATAGCCGGACTCCCTGACCTCATGAAACGGTCTCCCGAGCCATCCTGTCGATCCCGTGAAATGTCTCTCCCAAAACCAGCGGGACAATATCCTTCCCACTCGCAGTCTACGACCATGTCCAAGAGGCCACTATGACAGATCCCCACGGACTCAAGAAGTGAACAAAACGAGAGAATACGCAGAGAATGAAAGCATCCATAGCCACCACGGTCGCAGCCATATCCGGAGACCCAAACCCGCCCGGATATCGTAAAGGTCAATCCTATCCGGGCTACCATCATCCTCTCGGCCTCTCCCAAAGGAATCTGCAGAAAAGATGTAAGCTTTACCGTCACCGGCACGTCTCCGATCAGCGGAATAGATATAGCCTCGGCCTCGGGACCCCCAATCAAGGCTCTGAAGTCCTCGTGCGTTGGGACAATTTCGTTGTAAGAGAAGCAAGAAACATGTCTCCGGACGTCCCATAACTTTGCTTTGCGGCTCTCAACAGTCCCAATCGGGCGGGAGATCCCTCAAATGCCATAAAGACTTGATCTTGAAGGAAGAATCAAGCGAGTCCCTTGTGATTTTGGAAGTTATGTCTCGCCCAAGATTGAAGACCGGATAGAAAATGGTCTCGCTTCCCCCTTTGCAATCCGACGGGCTTCTCCATCGCAAAGTGTTCAAAGATGGTGCTTTTAGGTCCAAAATATGCTCGGGAACAATTGGGACAAGTCTAGAGTGAAAATGAAATGAAATGGCCAAGCCTTGCTTTTATTCGTAAAATAACCGGCTCGGACGGGCGCTGTTAGCCGCACGGCTTCATTTGCCCTCAAGGCCATGCCGCACGGCTACATTAGCCCTCTGCGAGAAAAATTCTGCGGCAACCAAAGATTGCTGCCCAAGGGAGTTTTCACCCCACTTTTTCAACCAAAACCCGTACAAAAACATATCCGAAGCCATTCAAGCATTTATACACCATTATAAATCATTTTGGCCCGGTTTCCGATTCCAAGCAAAAAAGTCGCCCCAAGGCTCGGATAATATGCAAATTGAAAAAGCATAAATTAGAAAAGTAAATAAAATGTAAATACATTGTTTTCGCCCCATCGGCGCCCAAATAAAGCAAAAAATAAACAAAGTGTGCATAAAAATTGTTCATTGTTTGTTTTCGTTCCAAATCTATTCTAGAGACCTCCTAGGCCTCAGATTCTTCTTCCTCCTCATCGCCGCTCAACTCATAAATGCTAGCCTCCCTCATCAAGTCCTCCCAGTCGCTCACGTCGGACAAATGGACATTATCGTGCCCGTACTCGGCCAGTGCTCCCGGAATGTCGGCGTTGGGTCCCCGCCCCCGAGGCATGGCACTGGAAGAGTACTCCGAGGCCGATGAGGTAGACGGCTGTGCCCCGACGTGCCGTCTCTTGCGCCCGAGCTTCGTGCATCAGCTGCCGCCTTCGAAGCGCAGACGGCTTCCTCGTAAGAGACCGGCACATGTCCTTCCAGGCCCTATTACACGACCGGCCTATCGTAAGTGCGAGTGGAACTGAAAAAAAAAAAAGAGAAAAATCTCGAAAATCTCGGAAAATTGCAAAAGCGAGAAAATCGAAAGCTAAAAAGGGAATAAGACCCTAAGAGTACACTTACGGTGCTATCGGGCGGCAAGGTGTCTTGGGGCTCCCTAGCATCGGGGACAGTATCCTCATCCTCCTCGGCACTCCATGGACCACGTAGGACAAATGTGCGGGAGGGATCGGCGGAGTCGATAGGCTCATCCTCCCCATATCCACACGAGGTGACCGCCGGCTTCACACTGGCTTACGTGGCGTCCTCGGGCGCCGCTCCTAAACACGGCGTAGGGGGTGTCCATGTCGAAGTACTCCTCTGCAGCCACGCACACTCGGTACTGGCAATCTCATCCTCGGCCAATCCACGGGCTGTAGCATCCGTCTTTGGAGGGTCTGAGGAGTAATGGCGTCGATGGGGGAACATGACCATCTTTGCCTTGAGAAGCGGTCCCCGGATAGATGACATCACATGTCGGCCCGGTGAGCCATCTCCTGCGCCTCGTCACCTCGATAGCATCTCCCGACAAAATCTCAGGATACACACGGGGTAGAAGTCCACTCCATCGTGCCCATCCACGTTGATGACCGGCCTCACCATTTTGTAATCAAAGGTAATCCGGGTCTTCCCCGTGAATTTATCTCTCGCATCTCCCCTCCGGCGAACCATAGCGAGGGAAGATGGTGACATCACTCTGCTTTGGTTCCAAGGGAAGAACCCGATCACCTCACAAAACCGGGCTGCATGTTCAAAACATCAAAAGGTCATTCTTTCTCTCATAAAAGTCTCAAGACGGGAAAAGAAAAGAAAAAAAGGAGACTACCTCGAGGGCAAATGAGAAGCGAGTCCATGGAAGCGGCCTTGTTCCGACTGCATGATCCAGGGAAAAGTACAACTCCGCCTAATCCGGCCTCGCCCCGAGACCGTCCCTATCCCATCCACATCCTCCAGAGAGTCGAGGAGGCAAGTCATAGCTATCGTCCCGAGAATTGGCGAAGATAGTGGTGATAGCATCAACCATATGAATGCTCTGGCCAGTGCTTGAGCGGCCACATCATTAGCAAAGCAAAGTTACGCATGCAAGTTCGGGTCGCCACCTCGACGTTCCGCGTCTCCATCCCCGGCCCCTTGGGAATCAACTCAAATCCAACCAAAGCACGGAACTCCTCGGGTGTAATGTGGTCTCTCAAGTCACGGGCCTCCGGTGAGCGTAGGCCGGTAATAGGCGTGAAATCGGCGGGAGTCACATCGGCTCTCCCGGCTCGGGTGAAAGCTATGTGTCTTGTCCCACCGTAACTCGAAAGGGCCTGGACCAAGCCCTTGCTCTTAGAGGTGATGTGAACACCCCTGCCGATAGCCTCTACAAATGCATCCGGGCCGGTAGCCCTCGCTTGGGATTTACCCCATTCTTCTCAAAATCCGGCATCCTCTGCCAAAGCTTAACTGCAATCTCCGATGGTCCTCTAGACTTGTTCTCCTGTAGACAAGCACATCAAAAAGAAGCGTCAGTCCTTCATATCATTTCAAAAGCATGCATATATTCAAAAGTGCACATATTTTCAAAAGAAAAGCATTCACAAAAGTTTTTCTAGCATTATTTGCATCAAAAACGTGTCTTTCATCACTTGAAACGCGTCATTGCTTTCCTAAAGCACAAAATCACAATTCTTCGCACATAAGCATTATTCTTTCAAAAAATGGCATGCATGAATCATTTTCATCTTCCAAAATCATGTTTTCTCATTGAAAATCAGAATTTTGACCTAGTTCTAGCACAAGGCAAGAACTCCGTCTCATATTTTGAAAAATTCTCATTCTTACTTCATTTTGCGAGAAAAAAGTGAGTCATTCTCATAATTTTGTCAAACAAGTTGCACATTGCACATTCTTAGCCTCATAGGTTGTTCATGCATCTCAAAATCATTCAAAAAAAAATCATTCAAAATCCTAAAATTCGGGTCAAGCCCTAAATCATTCAAAAATCAAGCAAAATCATCGGATTTGAGCAAAATGAGAATGCTTACCCCAACCGATCGCGGGTTCGTTGATTTATGCTCCCTTCTCCCCGGGTAAAGCTCCGATGGAGGCGTAAGGAAGTCATACTTCCTCTCCGTCCGAACGAGCTCCTTTCTCCTCCTTCTCGCAGCCGCGGAGATGTTCCTTCTTGCTTGCCTCGGTATGGGATTGCCCTCCGGATCCATTCCAATTGATAGAAGCAAAAAGGGTTGAAGAAATCTCGAATTCTCTCTCTCTTTTCTCTCTCTCGGCTGAAGTGGGCGGCAATGCAATGCCAATGGCCCGTTCAAATCTGATTTTAAATAATCTGGAAAAAACAGGCTTCTAGCCGTACGGCTCCTTTTTCTCCATCTCATGCCGGGCGGCTTCATTCGCTCTGAGCAGAAATTACAATCCTGCCCCTGGACCTTCCACTTGGGCATACAATTCCCGTTATCTTTTAACCAAGATAACATCTTTTCAGAAAATATCCCTTATCTATGAAGCAATCAAGCTCTATTCCCAGTCACCTCCGTTAATTCCGTTATAACGGGATAACACTAGGTGACAACCTCCGAATTGTCAGAACTCTAAACTTGTGCTACCTCTATCCGCGAATAGTGACGTATGCCCAAGTCATTTAAACTTGTGCTACCTCTATCCGCGAATAGTGACGTATGCCCAAGTCATTTCAACTTGTGCTACCTCTATCCGCGAATAGTGACGTATGCCCAAGTCATTTAAACTTGTGCTACCTCTATCCGCGAATAGTGACGTATGCCCAAGTCATTTCAACTTGTGCTACCACTATCCGCGAATAGTGACGTATGCCCAAGTCATTCCAACTTGTGCTACCACTATCCGCGAATAGTGACGTATGCCCAAGTCATTCCAACTTGTGCTACCACTATCCGCGAATAGTGACGTATGCCCAAGTCATTCCAACTTGTGCTACCTCTATCCGCGAATAGTGACGTATGCCCAAGTCATTCCAACTTGTGCTACCTCTATCCGCGAATAGTGACGTATGCCCAAGTCATTCCAACTTGTGCTACCACTATCCGCGAATAGTGACGTATGCCCAAATCATTCCAACTTGTGCTACCACTATCCGCGAATAGTGACGTATGCCCAAGTCATTCCAACTGGTGCTACCTCTATCCGCGAATAGTGACGTACGCTCAATTTTCCCAACTTAAGTTACCTCTATCTCCGTCATAAAGAGATAGCGCCATAAGCTCTAGCTTCTTCAGGTGACAAACCTCCGAATTGTCAAAATCTCAAGGATCCTAGACATCGTTCCTAACTATCTAGTGATGCTTGAACTACGATCAAGGCTTGATTCCTCCGGGATACGTAGGTAGCCTTTTATAAAAGGTCCAGCCATTCGACCACTTTGGTCACCCTGTTTCTTTGTCACCCCTCAGTGATAAAGCGCCCCCTCATAGAAGTTCAGATATCCAGGCCACCCGGGTCACTCCTAGCATATCCCCGGTAGGATCAATTGCTTGACCTCCTAGGTCATTTTCTCTTCTTTTTCCCCGAGAAGAGACCGGTTTCTCTTCTTCCTCCCCCGAGCGGATCCTAATTCCGAACTACGGCTGGCTTGATTCCTCGGGATACGTAGGTAGCCTTCCAAAAGGTTCGGCCACTCGACCACCTTGGTCACCCAATCCGTCTCGGCATTCGCTAGATCGGATCCTTTTCTATCGACAACCCCACTCGCCTTGCAAGTGACGTTGCCGAGGGCTTGTAAGTACCCAAATCGCTCATGCCTTAGGTTAAATTTCCCGGCAATTTCGGTAAGTTTTCCGGTAATTCCCCGGACCTTCCTAGTGTTCCGGAAAGGTCCTGGAGCAGTCCCAAATTAAAATTAGGGCTGTAGGGAGCCTTCCTAATTAAGAAAACACGTTTTTCTTAATTAGGGAGAAGGTTCTAGAATAATGCCACCTTGCATGGTTCTAGAATCTTTGAGTCACAATGGATAAGCCCGCACGGCCTGCATTAGCTCAGCCTACGTGCCGCACGGCTTCATTAGCCTTATCCAGACTGCCTATAAATAGAGGCCTCCTCTACCCATTTCCACACACAATCAACAACAACAAAAACACACACACTCCATAGCAGCATAATCAAGACGGGAAGAACACCCTTGAAGGCTCAAGAAGGCGAAGAAGAAGCTCAAGAAGCCATCTCCCTCCTCCTTGAAGACCCAAGACGAACCTCTCCTCCTAGCTCCGTCCGAAGAAGCGAAGGAAACGATTGGTAACCTCGCACGCCCTAACCTTGCATTTTAATTGATATACTTGCTCATTGCATTCATATATCTTGCTTGGGACTTGGCATTGATTCATAAAGATCATTTCTTTATCACCCCCTTCCCCTTTGCATGCATTAAGACCTCATTTGTCATAAAAATGTAGTCTTTTTCATAAAGGTGCATCCTTTGCACCTAAAATCCCTATTTTCCAATAAAAATGTTATCTTTATGCATCATTTGCACATAAAGATCAAGTCTTTTTCAATAAAAATGCATCCTTTGCATTCAAAAACCTTTTCTAATGCATCATTTGCATAAAAACCCTATCTTTACGCATCATTTGCAATAAAGATCATTTCTTTCAATCAAAAAGGCATCATTTGCTAAAACCAAAATGTCATCTTTTCATTAAAGAGTCATTTTTCATCATGCATTTCCCCTTTTCCCCAACCTTGGAACGGACCGGTGTAAAAGTTCTCATCTTTGCATCGTTCCTTCCATTAAAGGTTCATGATTTCTTTAGGAAAAGGATAACCTTGAACCCTATATCTCCGATTATCGCTTAAGAATGAGTATGAAGCCTCTATACGAGCTCGACCGTCTTAAAGCGTAGGATCGATGGGCTAAGGACATTCCTTCCTAAAGAACCTCATCTTTGACAAAAAGAGAGTCATTCTCTCGATCACGCAAGTCCCGAGGGTCCCGAGGTTAAAATGCGATGATCACAAGTCATAAGATGAGGACGGGATCATAATCCCAAATACATAAATTCCAAGGAATCCCGAGCGACAACCAACAAATGGTTTGTACGTCCGGAAGATAACTTGGGACATTCCCCCTTTTACTCTCAAACACATGCACACAAAGAAAGCACGCAAGCAATCACGATTAATGAAATCTCGGGAGACTTGCTCCGGCAAGGCACTTTGGGTGAACGCCAAACGTTCTTCCCAAGGGGTAACTTAACCTCCGAACCCATAAAACCTTTTTTTCAAAGTTTTGAGGTAATCAAAATGGCGTGGCGACTCCGTTTTTCAAATAACTCGGATGTCTTCAAACTCGCGTGAATTCCAATAAACAAAAATTTTGGGCACACATTCACAGTTTGGTGTTGTAGAGAGTTTTATCATGGGTGATATCTCCATTGGAACAGCGACATTCGAAGCAACAATTGAGGGTGCAAGAGGATAAATGTCCATGGGAGAGGTGATTTGAGGGGATTTTGATGGGCTTGCCATGGAAAATCGACGGGAAGAAGACGAAGAACAGAGGAGAGATGGTTTAACGGTTAGTGAGAGAGAGAGAGAGAGAGACGCCTAGAGAGAGAGATGGTGAGGAGAGGGTTTAGGAAGGAGTAATTAAGGGATAGGAAGAGTAATAATATGGATTGATTTGATATATTCAAACACAATTGAAACCCTTATCCCAACAAACCACAACACACTGTTATCCGGCCATTTAAAAAATATATATATATATATATATATATATATATATATATATATATATATATTGTTATGGGTAAAATTCAGGATTGATACATCTTGAGTTTTTATCAGCATGTCAACATCTTCACACTCGAGGGCAAGGTAAAAATTATTTATTTAATAAAAATTATTTATTTCTGTTATATTTAATCACAGGGATAAAAAAGCACGTGAGAAAAGCCATGACCAACAGACTCCTTTCAACGGATCGAAGACTAAGTCAAGATGAGGATGACTTACCGAGATTGTAGGGGAGTTGGTTAGGATTTGATTTTTTCTGTTTTCTTTTTATTATTTAAAGCTCATGGCTGGAGAAAAAAAGACACGAACACACATTACACTCACATAGCTCAAGAACACGTTGTAATCCGCCATAGCTTTCTACCTTGTAATTCATTGATAATACAATTGTTTGGGAAGGTAGGTGCTCATAATCACCTCCCGAGGTTTTGTGCCGGCGAGATAGTTATCTCAAGGGTTTTCCTTGTTACATGACCGAGCCATCTTGATTACATTATTGCACCAATTTTATTCCATTGCACCCTCCTTCGTTTCATTTCAAATTTCTTCTTTGTTGATTTTTTTTACCAAAACAGTTTGGCGCCCACCGAGGGGCCATTGGTTTTTTAATTGGTTCAAATTCTTACGTTTTTACCATGTCTACCCAACCTTTGACTTCCGCCATCACCAAAGCCCTTCCTAGCAGTCTGAATCCTTAAACCAGTAACCGGTCGACAACTGGAGGCCAAGAAACATTGCCTCCTCCTCCTCCTGTGAATTTTGGCAAGAAGCAGATGTCACCATCTCCTGATCTTGAGATCAATAGCATGCTAATGCAGATGAAGAATCAGCAAGATCGTCAACAGAATAGCACCTCCGTGATAGCCGAAAGCTTGATCAAGGTGCAAAAGGAGCAGGAGTTACTTTCCAAAAGAATGGATGATGTTTCTCCTTACCATCCTAGAGTCCTTGATTTCAACACTGGGGACAGCCCTCAAACTTTCAATGAATTCCTACCAATGGCTTCATCTATAAGGATGTCAACATCTTCCCCTCATGTTACTACTTCTGTGGCGATGTCAACACCCTTAGCTACCAGTGCCTACAGGATGACCTTTCCAGAAGGGCCCATCTTCACTAATAGCACTGTTTTGACATCCTCTATAGATAATGTTAATCCTTTCATTAGTTTCAATATTAATCCTGCTTTAGATAATACTGCTCGTACCACTAACCCTTTTGCAGGAACCAACGTTGCGAATCAGCTTCAGGAATTGAGAGACATGATCATGAATGTGCTTGGTGTCACCCCGCCTATCCAACAAGTCTCCCCGACATGTTACAATCAATCTCGCTTTACTCCAGCAATTGCACATGTCGACATCCCGAAAGGATTCAGCGTTCCTGCCATGAAGTTATATGATGGAAGTTCAGATCCTGAGGAGCATCTCGCTCACTACCAAGAAAAGATGGAGATCGTTCGCATCCCGCTCCAGATTCGTGAAGCTTGTTTGTGTCGAGGATTCGGTTCAACATTAGTAGGCCCGGAATTGAAGTGACTGATCCGTCAACCTCCTGGTTCTATTGGCCCATTCGCTCAACTTGTCAACCTCTTCAACAATCAATTTTCTTGCAGCCGACAATTTGAAAAGCTCACCAGCGACCTTTATCGTATCACTCAGCAACCCACGGAAGCATTAAAAGACTTTGTCAACAGGTTTAATAAAGAAGTCTTGGAGATCCCCAACCTGGATATGGCAATAGCTGCAGAAGCCTTCAAAATGGGCTTGAAGAAAGATTCCCCTTACTATGAGGATCTGGTGATGAACCCGTGCAAGAAAATGGAAGATATCCGAAATTGGGCCCTAAGATTTATCAGGCTAGAAGAAGACAAGATGCAACAATCCAAGAATCCTGACAAAGCTTTAACATATGACCATCCTGACAGGAAGATAGAATCATCTCACCAAAGACAGAACAGATCTAGACCATACCACAGAAATGACCATAACAAAGTCAATTGTGTGGAAGATGATGGAGATGATGATGATATTGAATCTCCCAAAATTTCTGATTATTGTTTTTCTGTTGATGTCTCAGGTATTTTGTGTGCAATAAGCAATCTTGGAGATAAAGCTAGGTGGCCTTGTAAGACCGACAACCATCCGAATGGAAGGATAAATCCAAATTGTGCGCCTATCATGAAGATTTTAGACATCTTACCGAAGATTGCATCGCCTTGAGGAGAGAGATTAGTTACCTATTGTCTAAGGGACATCTTAAAGAGCTCCTTGGGAACCGCAAGACCAAGATGGAGAGCAAAGAACCCGTTGCAACCAGACCATCATCTCCTCCACCGGTAACAAAGGTAATTAATGTTATTAGTGGTGGTTCTGATATTTGTGGTACTTCTTATTCTGCAGCTAAAAGATTCGCTAAGCAAGCTAAGGATGAGAAACCCAATAGATCCTCCAAGATGTCGCAGCTCACATCTCAAGATGTCATCTCCTTTGAAGAAAGTGACCGGGACAATGTTATGGATCCACATCATGACGCCTTGGTCGTTGCACTTCAGATAGCCAACTGCAAGGTCAGACGTATCCTGATAGATGGGGGCAGCTCCGTGAATCTCATCATGCTGGATGCTCTGAAGGAAATGAAGATCCCTGAAGACAGCATTGTAAAAAGGACCTCGGTGCTCGTGGGTTTCAGTGGAGAAACCAAAAGTACAG
This sequence comes from Adenophora triphylla var. japonica, assembly GCA_022495995.1. Classification (NCBI taxonomy): domain Eukaryota; kingdom Viridiplantae; phylum Streptophyta; class Magnoliopsida; order Asterales; family Campanulaceae; genus Adenophora; species Adenophora triphylla. The sequence continues at coordinate 269,859 of JAFEMH010002030.1, forward strand.
TGGGTGAGATTACACTTCCAGTCTACGTCGAAGGTATCAATTCCATAGAGAAATTCTGTGTAATCGATAGTATAACTTGTTATAATGTGATCTTGGGAAGACCATGGATCCATGGAATAAAGGCTGTACCATCCACCTATCACCAATGTGTCAAGATGCCGACACCTTGGGGAGTTGTCAAGGTTTACAGCGATCAACAGTCAGCTAAAGAATTTTATATGACTTCCATGAAGGAGTCAACGACCCCTAAGATGGCATAGCAATTACAGAGAAAGGCACGTGAGGTTCTGGAGGCGAAGGAACATAATTTGAAAGAGATACTCTTAGATCCCTCAAACCCAGATCTCAAAGTGCTGGTTAGCCAAGACGTTCCAGCAGAAATAGAAGAAGACCTTATCAAACTCTTACAGAGCAGAATTAAAAGCTTCGCAAGGAAACATGAAGATATGACAGGCATCAGTAAGGATGTAATCACCCATAAACTCAACATCGATCCATCTTTCAGACCGATCCACCAAAAGAGAAGAAAGTTCGCAGAAGAAAGGAATATTATCATTCAAGAAGAAGTGGATAGACTACTCAAAGCTAAAATGATCAGAGAGGTGGAATACCCAAGATGGCTAGCAAATGTGGTGGTAGTAGAAAAGAGGAACGGAAAATGGAGAGTTTGTGTTGACTTCACAGACTTAAACAAGGCTTATCCAAAATATCCTTTCCCCTTGCCACACATTGATACTCTGGTAGATGCTACTTGTGGACATGAAGTTTTGACTTTCCTAGATGCGTCTTCAGGATTCCAGCAAATCCAGATGGAGCCATCCGACCAAGAGGATACCGCCTTCATCACCCCAACAGGTATTTATTGTTACATTGCAATGCCTTTTGGACTAAGAAATGCAGGTGCTACTGTGAATGTGTGCCCAAATTCTATTTTTTTTTGTTTTTTTAGTTTGGATTCACGCGAGTTTGAAAACATCCGGTTTAATTTGAAAAACGGAGTCGCCACGCCATTTTGATTTCCTCAAAACTTTGAAAAAAAGGATTTAGGGTTCGGAGGTTAAGTTACCCCTTGGGAAGAACGGATCGTCGTTCACCCAAGGTGCCTTGCCGTAGCAAGTCTCCCTAGATTCCATTTTTCGCGCTTGCTTGTGTGCTTGCTTGTGTGCATGTGTTGAAAAGAGGGGGGGATGTTCCAAGTTGTCTTCCGAACGTACAAACCATTTAGTTGGTTGTCGCTCGGGATTCCTTGGATTTTTATGTGTTCGGGACTTTGATCCCGTCCTCATCTTGGACTTGTGATCATCGCTATTTGACCTTGGATCTTGCGTGATCGAGAGAAGGACTCTCTTTTATAGTCCAAAATGGGGTTCTTTAGAAAAGAGTGACCTTAGCCCATCGATCCTACACCTTGAGACGATTGAGCTTATATTGAGGCTATCATGCTCGTCTAAAGTGATAATCGGAGATATAGGTTCAAGGTTTATCCCTTTCTAAAGAGATTGTGGCACCTTTAATGGAAGAAACGATGTAAAGATAGGATCTTTACACCGGTCCGTTCTGAAGGTTGCATCAAGTACCAATTGGGGACTAGGGGAATGCATGTTTTGTAATAAAAATGACATTTTTAATGAAAATATGACATTTTTGGGTGCAAAGGATGCTCTTTGATTTGAAAAGGATGCTTCTTATGTAAAGAAAGGATTTTTAATGTAAAGGATGCATTTTTATGTGGAAAATAGTGTTTTATATGCAAAAGATGCATAAAGACTACATCTTGAAAGCAAAGGATGCTACTTTGATTGTAAAGACATGATTTTTAGTGCAAAGGATGCATCTTTGTATATGAAAATGGGTTTTAGGTGCAAAGGATGCACCTTTATTGTAAATACATGATTTTTATATGCAAATGATGCATTTTTATTGTAAAAAAGAGATTTTTAGGTGCAAAGGATGCACCTTTAATGCAAAGACTACATTTTTATGAGCAAAGGATGCTAAAGATCACATTTTTATGAGCAAAGGATGCAATGGTAATGCAAATGATGCAAAGGGAGGGGAAAAATGATTTATATGCTCAAAGATAGGATCTTTAACAACAAATACCAAGTCCCAAGAAAGATATAGCAATATATGAATGCAAGGAGCAAGTATATCACATAAAGCAAGTATAATGCAAGATAAGGGGGGTGAGAGGTTACCAATGGTGGTGACCTCTTCTTCTTTGGAGCTTGCCTAGTGGATGGACCAACTTTGAAGGCTTCAAGGAGGAGGGAGGTGACTTCTTGGCACTCTTAGCTTCCTGAATTTCGTAGGGGTGTTTTTATAGAGTTTTGATGCTGGAAATTGGTATATCAAAATGGGTAGAGGAGGCCTCTATTTATAGGCAGTCTGGATAGAACAAATGAGGCCGTGCGGCTAGGAGTTCCCTCCTAATGCAGTCGTGCGGCATTATCCCTTGTGACACAGCATGTTTCTAGAATCATGCAAGGTGGCACTTCTAGAAGGGTGCTCATATTAAGAAAAACGTGCTTTTTTAATTTAAAGCAGTCCCTTCATTCCTCGGAAGGTTCGAAACAGTTCCGGAATTGCTTTCGGACTTTAGGAAAGTCCGGGGAATTGTCAGGAAACTTAACCGGAAGGCATGAGCCAGATTTGGGTACTTACAGAAGCCCCTCGGCAACGTCACTTGCAGGGCGAGTGGGGTTGTCGATAGAAAAGGATCCGATCTGGCGAAAGCTGAGATGGATTAGGTGACCAAGGTGGTCGAGTGGCTGAACCTTTGGAAGGCTACCTACGTATCCCGAGTGGGAATCAAGCCATAATCGTAGTTCGAAATAGATATCCACTGGGGAAAGGGGTGTCATATGTGACGAATTGGCTGAACCTAAAGTAGGCTACCTACGTATCCCAGAGGAATCAAGCCAGGCCGTAGTTCAGAAAAGATCCGCAGGGGAATGGTGAAGAGAAAACGGGTCTCTTATTGGGGAAATAGAAGAGAAAGTGACCTAGGAGGTCAGGTGATTAACCCTAGTGGGGATATGCTAGAAGTGACCAAGGTGGTCGGGTATATGGACCTCTATGAGGGGCTACTTCACCACTAAGGAGTGACGAAGGAACAGGGTGACCAAAGTGGTCGGATGGCTGGACCTTTATGAAAGGCTACCTACGTATCCCGGAGGAATCAAGCCTTGATCGTAGTTCAAGCATCACTAGATAGTTAGGAACGATGTCTAGGGTCCTTGAGGTTTTGACAATTAATGGAGGTTGTCACCTGAATTGACTAAAGCTTACGTCACTATCGAGGGGATAGAGGCAGCTGAAATTTGGAAAACTTGAGCGTACTTCTCAATCCGTGATAGAGGTAGCTAAAGTTTGGAGAACTTGAGCGTACTTCTCAATCTGTGATAGAGGTAGCTTAAGTTTGGAGAACTTGAGCGTACTTCACTATCTGTGATAGAGGTAGCTAAAGTTTGGAGAGCTTGAGCGTACTTCTCAATCTGTGATAGAGGTAGCTTAAGTTTGGAGAACTTGAGCATACTTCTCAATCTGTGATAGAGGTAGCTAAAGTTTGGAGAACTTGAGCGTACTTCTCAATCTGTGATAGAGGTAGCTTAAAGTTTGGAACTTTGACAATTCGGAGGTTGTCACCTAGCGTTATTCCGTTATAACGGAAGTAACGGAGGCGACTGGGGAGGAAAGTCTATTTGCTTAGGAGATAACGGATATCTTTTGGAAGACGATGTTATCCTAGTTAAAGGATAACAGGAATTATATGCCCAAGTGGAAAGTCCAGGGGCAAAACTGTAATTTCTGCTCAGGGCAAAAGAAGCCGCCCGGCATGAGACGGGGGCAAAAGAGGCCGCACGGCTAGAAGTCTGATTTTTCCAGATTATTTAAAATCAAATTTGAACGGGCATTGGGCATTATTTCCGCCTTCTGTTGCCGAGGAAGAGAGAGAGGAGGGAGAGAATTTTTTTCAAAAATCCTTTAATCCCTTGCTTCTACTGATCTAGATGGATCCGGAGGGGAATCCGATGCCAAGTCAAGCAAGGAGGAACATCTCCGAGGCCGCTCGAAGGAGGAGGAGAGAGCTCGTTCGCACGGAGAGGAAGTATGACTTCCTTACGCCTCCATCGGAGCTTTATCCGGGCAGGAGGGAGCACAAATCGACGAATCCTCAATCGGTTGGGGTAAGCATTCTTAATTTGCTCGATTCCGTCGATTTTTTTATTGAATTTTGATTGATTCTAGGGCTTGACTCGAGTTTTAGGAATTTCTCGAATTTTCCTAGGATTTTTGATGATGATTTTGGAATCTTGATGATTAACCTATGAGGCTAAGAAGATAAACGATCATGCATGTGCAATTTTCTTAAGAAATAATGAGAATGACCCATTTTTTGAAAATAGAGTAAAAATAATTATCTAAAATGTGACGGAGTCCTTGCATGTGCTAGAACTAGGTCAATTTTTGATCATGGATGATAAAACGGGATTTTGGATGATGAAAAGGATTCATGCATGCCATTTTTGAGAAAAAATTAATGCTTAGGTGCAAATAATTTTGAAAATTGGGATTTTGTGCTTAGGAGAGTAATGTGCTTGACATGACGTGTTTCAAGTGATGAAAGACACGTTTTCTACGCATAGGATGCTAGAAAATTTTTATGAATGCTTTTCTTTGAAAATATGTGCACTTTTGAATATATGCATGCTTTTGAAATGAGATGAAGGTCTGACACGTTTCTTTTGTGTTCTCCTACAGGAGAACAAATCTAGGGGACCTTCTGAGATTGCAGTGAGGCTGTAGGAGAGGATGCCCAATTTTGAGAAGGATGGGGTGAACCCCAAGCAGCTAGTGAGGGCTACCGGCCTTGATTTGTTCATTGAGGCTATCGGCAGAGGCATTCATGTGACCTCGAAGAGCAAGGGCTTGATCCAGGCCCTTTCGGAGTTCTGGTGGGACACCACCCACACTTTTAACCTTAGCTGGGGGGAGCTGACAGTGACGCCTGCAGACTTCACTGCTATCACTGGCTTACAGTTCACCGGGAGGCCTGTGACCTGGAGGAACCATATCACGGCGGAGGAGTTTAGAGCTTTGGTTGGGTTTGATCTTATTCCTAAGGGGCTCGGGATGGAGACTAGGAATGTGGAGGTGGCAGTCCAGAACTGCATGCATGGATTTGCTGCTAATGAGGTGACTGCCCACCAGCTTGCGAGGGCTTTTGTGTGGTTGATGCTGTTAGTCACCATTTTTGCCAATTCTGGGACGCTGGCTATGACTTGCCTTCTGGACTCCTTGGAGGACGTGGACGGGATTGGGACGGTCTCTTGGGGCGAGGCCGGATTGGCAGAGCTTTACTTCTCCCTGGACATGTACAGCCGAAATAAGGCTGCCTCGATGGACTGCTTCTCCTTTGCTCTTGAAGTATTCTCACCTTCTTTCCTTTCTCTTTTCTTTTCTGTCTTTGAGACTTTATGAGAGAAAATGACCCTTTTGATGTTTTGAACATGCAGGTTTGGTTTTGCGAGGTGATCAGGTTCTTTCCATGGAACCAGCAGAGTGACGCTACCATCTTTCCCGCTATGATCCGCTGGAGGGGAGATGCTAGGGATAAGTTCATCGGGAAGACCCGGATTACCTTTGATTACAAGATGGTGAGACCAATCATCAACAGGGATGGGCATGATGGAGTGGACTTTTATCCTTGGGGGAGGTACCCGGAGATTTTGCCAGGGGAGGCCGTGGAGGCGACGAGGCAGAGTAGGTGGCTGACGGGCCTGACATGTGATGTCATTTATCTGGGGGACCGCTTTTCCAGGCAGCATGGCCATGTCCCTCCGTTGGATGCCATTACTCCTCTTGATCCTCCAGCACGGATGCTGTAGCCCAGGGACTGGCCGACAGATGAGATAGCGAGGTATCAGGCAGGTGTAGCAGCTGAGGAGTATTTTGATCTGGCTACCCCGTATGCTACCTTTGTAGAGCAGCGATTAAGGACGCCACAGAAGCTAGTGAAGCTGGCTGTCACTCAGGGGTATGGGGAGGTCGAGCCTACTGACCCGTCGATGCCTCCTCCTCATCTCTCTTATGTGGTCAATGGGGTACCGAGGAGGTTCAGGATACCTGTCCCCGACACGAGGGAGCCTCAGTATACTCTGCCGTCGGACAGTACTGTGAGTACACTTTAGGGTCTTTTCCCTTTTTCAAACTTCTTTGCTTTTTGCAATTTTGAGATTTTTTCTGAGATTTTCTTTTCTTTTTTCTCAGGTTTCAGCTCGGACTTATGACGGCTTGGTCAGGCAGAATAGGGGCTGGAAAGATGTGTGCCGGTCCCTTTTGAAGAAACTGGCTTGCGCTTCAAAGGCTGCAGCGAACGTGCAGGAGCTCGTGTGCAAAAGGAGGCACGTCGGGGGCATGACATCCACCTCATCGGCTTCGGAGTATTCTTCCAGTGCCTTGCCTCGGGGGCAGGGACCAAATGCCGGCATCCTGGAGCAGCTAGTTGAATATGAACATGTGAATGTTCATCTTTCTGATGTGAGTGATAGCGAGGATTTGATGAGAGAGGTGAGCTTCTATGAGCTGAGTAGTGATGAAGAAGGATCGGAGGCCTAGGAGGTCTTTAGATTTGATCTAGGAGGAGGAAAACAAACAATGAACAATTTTATGCACAATTTGTTTATTTTTTGCTTTATTTGGGAGCCGATGGGGCGAAAACAATGTACTACTGTTTTATTTGCTTTTTAAATTTATGCTTTATGAATTTGCATATTACTTGAGCCTTGGGGCTGCTTTTTTGTTTGAAATTGAGGCTGAAACTGGGCCAAAATGATTTATGATTGTATATAACTGCTTGGATGGTTTTTGGACATGTTTTAGGACAGGTTTTATTGAGAAAGTGGGGTGAGAACTCCTCTTGGGCAGCAACTTTGGTTTCTGCAGATTGTTTTCCACATCAGGCAAATGAAGCCGTGCGGTGCAGTCACAGGAGCAAAAGAGGCCGTGCGGCTTACAGTTCTGTCTGGACTGGTCTTTTCCAAAATAAAATCAAGGCTTGGCCATTTCATTTCATTTTCACTCTAGACTTGTCCCAACTGTTCCCAGAGCACATATTTGACCTAAAGACATCAACTTTGATCATTTTGCAATGGAGAAACCCGTTAGATTGCAAAAGGGGAAAAGAGACCATTTTCTGTCCGATCTTCAATCTTGGGTGAGATATAACTTTCAATCTCACAAGGGGCTGTTCGATTCTACCTTCAAGATTAGATCTTTATGGCATTTGAGGGATCTCCCGCCCGATTGGGACCTTTTGAGAGCAGCAGGCAAGGTTTTGGGACGTCCGTAGACACGTTTACTGCTTTTCTTACAATGAGATTGTCCCAACCTATGAAGACTTCCGAGCCTTGATTGGGGGTCCAGAAATTGAGGCTATATCGATTCCTCTGATCGAAGATGTGCCGGTGGCGGCAAAGCTTGCATCTTTTCTGCAGATATCTCTGGGAGAGGCTGAGGGGATGATGATAGCTACGGACAGGATTGACCTTTCTGATATCCCAGGCAGGTTTGGCTCCCCGGATATGGCCACGACCACGGTGGCTATGGATGCCTTTATCCTCTGCAAGTTCTCGTCCCTGTTCACTGCTGAGTCCGTGGGGGTCTGTCATGGTGGTCTCTTGGACATGGTTAGGGATTACAGGGCTGGGAAGGACATTGTCCCATTGGTTTTGGGTGAGACCCTGCACGGCATCGATAGGATGGCTAGAGGAGATCGTTTTATGAGGTTTAGGAGTCCGGCCGTGTTGACTTTATGGCTGTAGGAGAGGCTCGGGGCTTTGCCAGTGGCTTTGCCGACTCAGTGCCCTTAGGTGATTTCCCGGAGGGGTTTACCTAGACAGCAGGACCAGGGTGACTGGGAGCTGATGATGGCTAGGTTATCCACTTTGGATATTCGCTGGTGGGTACCTCACTGGAGGTTGCAGACCAGGAGGACATTTCAGGAGTCCTATGTGGTGAGGGTTCCAGGGCTTTGTTGGTCATCCTTCTACATACCCTGCTTGGTATCCAGGCAGTTCGGGGCCTTACAGGAGCCGTTGGGCGATTGGGAGGACATCCGTACCATGGAGGTGGTGTCCTTAGACATGAGGGATCTAGCCAGCTTTTCATTCTTCTCGAGGACTTGGACATATACTGCTTTTCCACCCAGGGCCATTCTCAAGAGCAAGAAGAGTACCATCTTGACTATGACCTACTTAGATTGGTATGATAGGGAGATGGGAGCGACTCAGGTCATATTGGGAGAGAGGCGTCAGGCTTTATTGGGGGCTGACTGTGACTCGAGTAGGACTCCGAGGGAGACTGAAGCTAAGGCGAGTCGCCATAACCAGTCGGGTGACCTTATCAAAGATATGGAGGCTCGATATAAGAGGCTTTCTGAAGTCGCTCCCTTGACTGAGGCTCAGAGGGAGGAAGTGCGGACTCGTGCCCGTATTGAGAGGGCACTTATTGACACAGGTTTGATGGAGGCTCCAGTGAGGATACCGGAGATCGGGATGAGGGAGACCGACATCATGGAGAAGAAGAGAAAGAAAACTCGACGGGGTCGAGGTAAAGGGAAGAAGACTAAAGAAGACTCAGTGAATGACAGCTGACAGATCTTTTCTTAGGATTCCCTTATTGCCATTTTGCAAACACAGTAGTTTATTAGGCATTTTATTGTATTTTAGATCTTTGTAGCAGGTTAGCAGAGTCAAGAGTAGACCGTGCTTGAACTCATCAAGAAGTTTTTAACTTGTAATGAACAAGAGATATTATCTTAGAAATTAATCAAGACACAATTTCATGGAAATTTCAGATGTCTTATTGATTAGGACCCGTTTTATGAAAACTTGAATATCCTTTATTATTGTTTAGGACGCATTTCATGAAAACTTGATCACCCATTTTTATTGTTTAGACCGAACCATAAATGGCTGCCTACGTTCCCCTTTTACAAGAAAGACTAAGGGGCTCAGGTCTTCGTAGTTCATTCTGGTGAACTATCAGGATTAGGTCTTTTGGCCTTTTCTTCTTTTTTTATTTTTTTTTTCTGTGCAGCCCTGCTTTTTGCCTAGACCGCCCTTTTTGGGTTTTCAGCCTAGCTGGGCATTACTCTTTTTGCACTAAGATTTTTTTTTTATGTGCAACCCTGTTTTTTGCCTAGACCGCCCTTTTTTGGGTTTTCAGCCTAGCTGGGTATTACTCTTTTTGCACTAAGATTTTTTTCTTCTTCTTCTTTTTTTTTTATATTTTTTATTTAGACATAGTATCTTCGAAGCTTATCACCGTTGACTGGGTGGACAAAGGGATTGCCGTCCAGGTCTGCAAGCTTCATTGCTCCTCCCGATAGTATCTTCTGCACCACATACGGGCCGATCCAAACGGGTTCCCATTTTCCCAGGGGGTTGTCTCTGGTAGGGGGCTTCACTTTCAACACTAAGCCACCCTCTTTAATGTCTCTGGCATTGACTTTTTTGTCAAAAGCTCAGGCCATTCGCTTTTGGTAGGCTCGGTGTGCTCCATGGCTTTTAGCCTTCTTTCATCGAGCAGGGCCAACTCACCATGCCGGCTACGTAGCCATTCTACTTTGTTGACACTGTTTTCCAGGAGGACCCTTAGTGACGGGATTTCCAACTCCACTGGTAACACTGCTTCCATCCCGTAGGTTAGGGCAAAAGGAGTTTCTCCTGTGGCTGTTCTGACAGATGTTCGGTAGCCCCAGAGTGCCAGGTGCAGCTTTTTGGGCCAATCACGACCACGGGTGGCCATTTTCCGGATGATCCGTTCGAGCGTCTTATTAGCAGCTTCCACGGCTCCGTTAGTCTGAGGTCTGTATGGGGATGACTTGTGGCGAGTGATTCTGAATTCTGACAGTAACCTATCGCAGTCTCCTTCAAAGTGCGACCCATTATCAGAAATGATCTCATTGGGCACCCCATTTCTGCACATTATGTTTTCCTTGATAAACTGGGCCACCTTCTTGGAAGTGAGGACCTTGTAGGACTTGGCCTCTACCCACTTGGTGAAGTAGTCGACGGCTACTAACACAAATTCATGCCCATTGCTTCCTGCCGGGGCTATCTTCCCTATCACGTCAATACCCCAAGTTGCAAATGGCCAAGGAGTCGTCATGCAGTACAGGTCATGAGGCGGGAGATGGTTGAGGTTGGCAAACCGTTGGCATTTCTCGCACGCTCGAACATGCTGGACACAGTCTGTCTCCATGGAAATCCAGTAGTAACCCATTTTGAGGATCACTTGCATCAGGGCTCTAGCATTCATATGAGGACCGCAGGGACCATTGTGAACTTCGGTCATCAACTCTCTGGCCCTTTCTTGAGTGACGCACAAGAGGAGTGGTCCTTGGTACCACTTCTTGTATAGGTTGCCTCCTAAAATGACATAATGGGAGGCCAACCTTTTCAGGGCTTGCAAGCTCTTGGCTTTGACACCTTCTTTTTGTCTACCTTCTTCGTCTCTGAAAGCTGACTCTCCATCTTTGAGGAACTGGTAAATTTGATTGTACCAGGGTTCCTTGATAGGCTCAGGTCCCAAGTCTACTTCACAACAGAAAGCCGAGGCTTCTCTTCTACCCACTCTGAAGGGTTTTATGGCTTTTCCCTCGGGGATCTCTACCAGTGAGGCTAGAGTATCTAGGGCATCTGCGAATCTTTTCCCTTGGCAAGTAGTGGAAAGTCACTTCTCTGAACTGTCCAGTTAACTCCTCCATATAGGCATGATACCGCTGAAGATTAGGGTCCACAGTCTTCCATTTGTTGGAGACCTGGTTGATGATCAGGGCTGAGTCTCCATAAACTTCAAGATCCTTGACATTCCTTTCTAAGGCAGCTTCTAAACCAGCAATGCAGGCTTCGTATTCAGCAACATTGTTCGTGACAGGGAAGTTCAACTTAAGGGCTATGGGCGTGTGCTCATCTTTCGGATCAACCAGTAGCATCCCTACGCCATTTCCTCTTTTGTTAGCAGCTCCGTCAAAGAATAGCTGCCATCGGTTCTCAGGCTCGACTACAAAGATCCCTTCATCTGGGAATTAGGGTTCAGGCCCACGGTCCTCATTACTGGGGAAATTTGCCAGATGGTCTGACAATGCTTGACCCTTGATGGCCTTTTTGGTCACGTAGTTGATGTCGTATTCAGCTAAAAAGAAGGACCATTTTGCTAAATGCATCGAGAGGGAAGGCTTGTCGAAGATGTACTTGATGGGGTCCATTTTCGAGACCAAGTTCACAGGGTGGGCTTGCATATAATGCTTTAGCTTACCGACTACCCAGACCAGTCCTGCACAAGTCTTTTCACATGCTGAGTAATTGAGTTCACTCCCCTGCAGCTTCCGGCTGACAAAGTAAATGGCATTTTCTACCCGAGAGTCTTTCTTCTCTGAGCAAGCATAGCCCTAGCTGCCGTATCGGTGACGGTGAGATAGAGCGAAGAGGTTTTACGTCTATGTGGGGGTATAGTACGGGAGGATGTACTAAGTACACCTTGATGCAGTCAAAGGCATCCTGGCATTCTTCGGTCCATTACGTGTCTACATTCTTCTTCATGAGCTTGAAGATGGGCTCGCACATAGTGGTCAACTCAGTTGTGAGCGGGCGATATCTTTGCGGTTTGCCCATAAGGCTTTTGACTTCTGTTTGGGTTTGAGGTGGCCTCATGTCCATAATGGCTTTGATCTTTCGGGGGTCGACTTCGATACCTCGCTCCGTGACCATATACCCGAGCACTTTTCCCCTTGTCACTCCGAAGGTGCATTTAGCAGGGTTTAGTCTCATGGAATGTTGTCTTAGCCTCTCAAAGAACTTTTGCAGGTCAACAAAGTGTTGCCCATCCTCGCCTTTGGAGTGGATTATCATGTCGTCGACGTAGACCTCAACCTCCTTATGGATCATGTCATGGAAAAGCACGGTCGCTGCCCTTTGATAAGTAGCCGGCGTTCTTAAGCCCAAATGGCATTCTTGTATAGCGATAAGTTCCCCACGGTGTGGTGAAGGCTGTCTTTTCTTGGTCTTCTTCGGCCATCTTGATACGGTTGTAGCACACCAAAGCCGTCAACGAAGGATTTGACTTCGTAGTTGGCAGTGGAGTCCACCAGGATGTCTATGTTTGGCAAGGGGTAATCGTCTTTGGGGCTGGCCTTGTTCAGATCCCAGAAATCTACACATCAGCGCACCTTCCCGTTGGCCTTGGTTACAGTCACAATATTGGATAACCATGTCGGGTATTCGATGACTCTGATGAATCCTACCCGCAGTAGCTTCTCAATTTCTTCTTTGACCTGTAGAGACCATTCTGGCTTGATCTTTCTCAGTTTCTGCTTTACTGGCTTAGCATCTGGTGCTAGAGGGATTCTGTGCTCTACTATCGAACTGTCTAGCCCCGGCATATCCTTGTACGACCATGCAAAGATGTCCATGTATTCTCTGAGCAGATTAACCAGTCCGTCCCTTTCAACCCCCTAGAAGAAGCTTCCAATCTGTGTTTATTTAGGTTCCTTGACAGTACCCAAGTTAACACTTGTCAAAACCTCCTCGCCAGCTTGGGCCCGGTTTTCCTCTTTTTCTGTAACCTGCTTAAAGATTTCTTTAATGTATTGTTCGTTTAGTATGTTTGCATCTTGTTCAAATGATTCATTATTAACTGTTGTTAAGTTTTGAGTTAATTTATCATTTGTTAAGTTGGCAATAAGAGGATACTCAAAAAGATCTGTCATTTCATTCAAAGCAAGGGGAAAAATGACATTGATTACATGTTCATAATCCTCAGGCGTGAGGCCTTCGGATGACTCAGAGGACTGGAATTCAAAGATTCTGACTCAAGCGACTCTTGACCCTGCGACTCTGGACCCTACACTACTTATTGACTCGAAGTGTTTGACGGGTTGGGTGGGGTTTACTCTTTCCTGTTGTTGCCACAGGGAGTAGCAGTCTGGTCAGCATTCTTCAGAAAATTGTGCATCCTGTGGACCATCATTGCTTTTGTTGACACCATTCCCGTGGGGATGCTGGCCCGATACGGCGCAAGCTCCTTTCCGAATCTGACTGTATCCATCTGTACCTCCGGGGTAGTAGGACCAGTTGTACTTTCGGCATCTGAGAGACAGCTTTCTTCATCATAAAAGTCTTTTGGCTTGTTCACTCTTCTTTCCACCTTTTCCCAAACAGGGGGTTGGGACTGATCTTCAGGGATAGTAAGAGCCATCACAAACACATTATGCTCACCGTGGGTGATGAAGGGTTCCGAAGAGACTTTCATTAACATAGCTTGATTTACTTCAAACTCACAATCTTCATAAGTGAGCCTTTCTTCTGTAATCTTGACCATGGTCACTGGTTTGATATCATAAAAGAGAGATCGGGCTCTGACAACATTAACGAAATCAATTCCTATTATGGGTCCAAACTGTCCTTCCATGGCGGCGGCATCAATCAGATCTTTCCACTTTCCTTGTAATTCAGCATAAGGAACATTGAATTTCAGGATGTCTATGATCTTTGGATTCCCAAAACTGACTGCATTTGTCTCTCCGAACTCGATCATGTTGACTCGATTGTTAGCAGGAAGAGGATTCTTGACCACATTGGGACCCCGAGGCGGTTCCAGCTTGCCTTCTTCAATCAGGCGAGAGATCAGGAACTTCAGGTAGGTGCAATCATTGGTGTTATGCCCATGATATTTGTGAAAGCGGCAGTGCTTGGTTTCGTCCATCCTGACACTAGGGTTCTTTGGTTTCCAGTTTTCCAAGGGTCTGATGAGTCCTTCAGCTACCAAACCGTCGAAGACCTTCTCTAGTGGCATTCCGAAATCTTCGGCAGTATATGAACGAGGCCTTGGCTTCGCAGCGACTTGGCTTGAATTTTGTCCAACCCTCTCATTCTGAATATAATTGACAGCGCCAACCGTTTCTTTTCCTTTTATAGTAACAGCTGTGGCATTTGAAAGCGGTGCTTTGTAGCGATAGGAGTTGGCATTTCACGTGGCGGGGCCATGTTGAAGGCGTTTTCAAACTTGGTGCCGGCATTTACCATTGCCCGAAGGTCAGGATAATAGTAATTGCCAATTTGGACCCTTAGTTGAGGTTTCAAGCAAGATTGGAAGATCTCCATCTGTTCCTCTTCATTCAGCGGGGTCATCATTTCACTAAGCTTCCAATTCCATCTCTTGTAGAATTCACTTACTGGCTCATCTGGGCGCTGTAGAGTGCCTTGTAGGTCATTCCTGCTGGTTTCCCAATTCAAATTGACCTTATACTTTTCCAGGAATGCTTCCTTGATCTGGTCCCAGGTGGCTCGGGCCTCTGGTTTTACATGCAGGAACCACCTAAGAGCTGAACCCTTTAATGACAACTGAAAATGGTCGGCCATTTGCTGATGTGTACAATCTTTGGCTCTCATGGCAAGAAGGTAGCTTTCAATGTGAGTCCGGGGACAATCGGTGCCATTAAACTTTTCAATCTCAGGCATTCGGAATTTTGGGGGAAGAGGGACAATTTTGATGGGATCAGTGATCTGGTATGCTGCCTTTTTGGTGCTCAGTTCCCCAAACTTCTCTTGCATGGACTTAACTTGTTCCATCAACCAAGTCATGTTGGGGTCAGGTGACGGTTTAGGATTGTTCAATTCCGAAGCAGGCTTATCAGATTTGAGTGGCAGGACAGTTGGTGACACAGTGGTAGCTGGTACCATGGCTTGGGGATCTTTAGAAGGGAAGTAAGTGTAAACTTGGCCTGGTCCTGTGTTTCCGTGAGGCTGGCCAGAGGCATAGGAATTAGGCTCGTAGTTGCCGAAGTAGGAAAAAGGAGTCTCGTGGGATCCTGTTGGCAAGGTTGGGGGTGGAAGATCTGCTGTGGCAGGGCATAGATTGAAATGGTCACTCGATTGATTTTGAGGCCTAGAATTTGTGCAGGACGGCCCATGCGGGGAGAGGAACGAATCCCATGGGGTAGTGCGAGAGGCTGCGTTACGGGGATAGGCTGTGGCGTTTGCTCTCTGTTGGTAGGGAACAAAGCCTGGGTCTTATCGAGGAGGAGAGGGTGTAGGGACCACGATGGCTTGAGACATTGGGAAGGGCTGAAAAGGGGAGTCTTTGGCAATGGATCATATGTGGATGGAGGAGGGCATTAGTTATAGGCTAGGGAGCTGAGATGGCTACTTCTGGAGTCTCATCTTCTACCATAACCAGGGAACCGTTGGACTCAACCACTATCTGAACCCCATGACGACGGAGCGCATCAATGAGCATGGCTTGTTGTTCCTCATGGGCCTTACGACTGATTTCTAAGGCCAAGGCTAGCTCTTCTTCCCTAGTCATCTGATTACCCAAACCACTATTGTTCTCTGTCAAATCGGCCATTCTGACTCTTTGGGTGACAAAGGCGAGGATTCGCGGCTGTGCGAGAATTCTGCGCTAACAAGCCGCTGACCCGGTATTCTCACCCACTTCTTTCTCGCTGCGGGAAAGGGATAGGAGAGGTTTAGACTCGGGGTAGGTGTTTAGGCTGAAGGCTCAAGCAATATGCAAATTAAGAATCTTTCAGTTTACTTAAAACAGTGTCTTTTATTAATTTCTATTTGGTTGGAAAAGGGGTTCTGCCCTTCTTTTTTGCAACTACTCTAGATCCTGGATCAGTGGGTTCCATCACTACGTCTATAAGCCCCTCGTATTCCACCTGTATTTCGACCTCCCAGGGTGGACAGCCCCGGGCGAGGGTCCTATAGGGCACGCGGATCCCACCGACCGAGAGAGAAGAACGCTCCTAACGGGTCTAGCGGGTAATAGGAACTTTTAACGCGCGAGTGATGCGAATTATAGTCAAGGCAATACCGGTAAAGTCTCGTCTTTCAGCCTTAATGGAATTTCGGCAGAATTTCGCTTGCGCGAATGACTTTTTGACTTTTCGGTAATGTCCAAGAAGATAATAGGCATGGGTCGGGCGGCAAAAGCCGGATGACACAGTGTCACATTGAACTTCGTTGCATACGCCGGGCGTGAGTCAAAATCGAAGTCAATGTCGGGCCAAGATATTGCCAATTTTTCCTTGTCGGAATTTTGGCAGAGCTTCGCTTGAGCGAAAGATCTTTGGATTTTTGGCAAGGACTCGGTCTCGACTCTTACGCATTCCGTGCGGGTCAAGGTCAAAGTCAATGCCGGAGTCAAGGTTCTACCAATTTTTCCTTGTCGGAATTTTGGCAGAGTTTCGCTTGTGCGAAAGATCTTGACTTCCGTTATGAACTAAGGCTTGACCTTTACGGGGACATGCAACTGGGCTATATGACACGGACTAGACCAAAAACCAACCAAAAGTCACGGTTTTTTGAAACGTGTGACACGGACTGTGCATTCGTCGACACTGGCTGCCATGGGGAGTTTGGGGTGATTCCGTGCACGCCCGGAAGCATCGTAAGGCTGTCCGTGACTGCAACTGAAAAACCACCCCGGGTTTAAAGGGACGTGCGTGCAAAGTGTACAGGATATATAAGGTGCGCGTAGTGTGCGGCCTCCTAAAAAATGTTCCTTTTTGAGTTAAAACAGAGATTTTCAGAAATGTGTTTTAAAGGAATGATTTTTCGGGACGGGGGAAAATGCAACAGATAAGGCACGTAAATTTTCTGGGAGCCCCAGTCAGTCTTGGGACTGAATAGCCCCAAGCTGCCAAGGCTGCCAGATTAACCTCAATTTGTCCTGGTGGAATTGCCACTGAGGCCGCCCGGTCAGAATCCAAGGAGGATTGAGCCGTACGGCTGCATGGATCAATTTTCCAGGTTCCACTCCTTTGCAATTTCAGGTTGCTTCCCGAACATTTCAGGCACCTTTCAGTAGGCTTCCTGTTCAGAGTATGCACAATTCCCAAGATGCAAGATGCAATGCAATGCAAGGAAAGAAAGCAAACACGATAATTGGAATCCGTGACGGGAGTCTAACCCGCTCAAAGGAAAAAAGCTTTCTTTTTAGTTTTTTTTTTCGAAAAGAGATACCGGTACGTGGGATTGTTAGACCACCGTTTATCCCAAGCCCCGGGTTAGGAAGCGATACAGGAAGGTTAAATGGTTTCCACCTATATACCGGGTATCGTTTATTTTGAAAATGAAAGCTTTTCTCCTTTGGGATCTCCCCAGCGGAGTCGCCAAACTGTGAATGTGTGCCCAAATTCTATTTTTTTTGTTTTTTTAGTTTGGATTCACGGGAGTTTGAAAACATCCGGTTTAATTTGAAAAACGGATTCGCCACGCCATTTTGATTTCCTCAAAACTTTGAAAAAAAGGATTTAGGGTTCGGAGGTTAAGTTACCCCTTGGGAAGAACGGATCGTCGTTCACCCAAGGTGCCTTGCCGTAGCAAGTCTCCCTAGATTCCATTTTTCGTGCTTGCTTGTGTGCTTTCTTGTGTGCATGTGTTGAAAAGAGGGGGGGATGTTCCAAGTTGTCTTCCGGACGTACAAACCATTTAGTTGGTTGTCGCTTGGGATTCCTTGGATTTTTATGTGTTCGGGACTTTGATCCCGTCCTCATCTTGGACTTGTGATCATCGCTATTTGACCTTGGGTCTTGCGTGATCGAGAGAAGGACTCTCTTTTATAGTCCAAAATGGGGTTCTTTAGAAAAGAGTGACCTTAGCCCATCGATCCTACACCTTGAGACGATTGAGCTTATATTGAGGCTATCATGCTCGTCTCAAGTGATAATCGGAGATATAGGTTCAAGGTTTATCCCTTTCTATAGAGATTGTGGTACCTTTAATGGAAGAAACGATGTAAAGATAGGATCTTTACACCGGTCCGTTCCGAAGGTTGCATCAAGTACCAATTGGGGACTAGGGGAATGCATGTTTTGTAATAAAAATGACATTTTTAATGAAAAGATGACATTTTTGGGTGCAAAGGATGCTCTTTGATTTGCAAAGGATGCTTCTTATGTAAAGAAAGGATTTTTAATGTAAAGGATGCATTTTTATGTGGAAAAATAGTGTTTTATATGCAAAAGATGCATAAAGACTACATCTTGAAAGCAAAGGATGCTACTTTGATTGTAAAGACATGATTTTTAGTGCAAATGATGCATCTTTGTATATGAAAATGGGTTTTAGGTGCAAAGGATGCACCTTTATTGTAAAGACATGATTTTTATATGCAAAGGATGCATTTTTATTGTAAAAAAGAGATTTTTAGGTGCAAAGGATGCACCTTTAATGCAAAGACTACATTTTTATGAGCAAAGGATGCTAAAGATCACATTTTTATGAGCAAAGGATGCAATGGTAATGCAAATGATGCAAAGGGAGGGGAAAAATGATTTATATGCTCAAAGATAGGATCTTTAACAACAAATACCAAGTCCCAAGCAAGATATAGCAATATATGAATGCAAGGAGCAAGTATATCACATAAAGCAAGTATAATGCAAGATAAGGGGGGTGAGAGGTTACCAATGGTGGTGACCTCTTCTTCTTTGGAGCTTGCCTAGTGGATGGACCAACTTTGAAGGCTTCAAGGAGGAGGGAGGTGGCTTCTTGGCACTCTCAGCTTCCTGAATTTCATAGGGGTGTTTTTATAGAGTTTTGATGCTGGAAATTGGTATATCAAAATGGGTAGAGGAGGCCTCTATTTATAGGCAGTCTGGATAGAGCAAATGAGGCCGTGCGGCTAGGAGTTCCCTCCTAATGCAGCCGTGCGGCATTATCCCTTGTGACTCAGCATGTTTCTAGAATCATTCAAGGTGGCACTTCTAGAAGGGTGCTCATATTAAGAAAAACGTGCTTTTTTAATTTAAAGCAGTCCCTTCATTCCTCGGAAGGTTCGGAACAGTTTCGGAATTGCTTCCGGACTTTAGGAAAGTCCGGGGAATTGCCGGGAAACTTAACCGGAAGGCATGAGCCAGATTTGGGTACTTACAGCTACATACCAGAGGCTAGTCAACATGATGTTCAAAGAACAGATTGGGGACACTATGGAAGTATACATCGACGATATGGTGATAAAGTCAAAGAAAGCTGAAGATCATGTTCGAGATCTTACTCAAGCATTCGACATCCTAGACAAGTTCAACATGAAGCTGAACCCAGCAAAGTGCAATTTTGGCACGAAGTCCGGGAAATTCTTGGGCTACATGGTGACACAAAGAGGGATAGAAGCAAGCCCAAAGCAGATCAGAGCAATCATCAACTTAACGTCACCCAAATCAATAAAAGATGTTCAAAGATTGACAGGGAAGGTGGCAGCATTGAATCGATTCATCTCAAAATCCTCAGACAAATGTAAACCGTTCTATGACATCTTAAAGAAGAATTCTAGGTTCGAGTGGACTGATAAGCATGAACAAGCCTTTCAAGATTTGAAGCTGTACCTATCAACACCTCCCCTTCTTTCAAAGACTCAAGAAGGTGAGTCATTATGTGTCTACTTAGTTGTCTCTGAAACCGCAGTTAGTGCCGTCCTGGTACGTGATCAAGATGGCATCCAACTACCAATATACTACGTAAGTAAAACATTGCTCGATGCGGAAACCAGGTATTCACACCTTGAAAAATTAATATTAGCTTTAATTTCTGCTTCAATTAAGTTAAGGCATTATTTTGAAACTCATGTTATTGTCATTCGTACTAACTATCCAATAAAAAGTGTAATGAGAAAACCAGAAATGTCAGGAAGGATGGCCAAGTGGTCCGTTCAATTAAGCACTTATGACATCAAATATGAGCCCAGAACAGCGATAAAATCACAAGCACTTGAAGATTTTGTGGCAGACTTTAGTCCAAGTATGCAACCTGAAGTAGAACTTGAGGTCCAACAACTCCAAGACGGTGACACCCTGAGGGTGTGGACTCTATTCACGGATGGTGCTTCTAATATGAGGGGCACAGGGTTAGGTGTTGTCCTAAAGTCACCACAAGGGGACATCATACCCCAGGCCATTAGTTGTGATTTTAAAGCCACCAACAATGAGGCAGAGTACGAAGCCTTAATCGTGGGCCTATCCGTGGCTCTAGACATGAACATCAAAGCAATACAGGTATATAGTGATTCATTATTACTTGTAAATCATTTTAACGGTTCCTATGCAGCAAAAAATGCCAAGATGACAGCTTATTTGGGCATTGTAAAAATTCTGGCAAGCAAATTTCAAGTATTCTCTTTCGAACAAATACCCCGAGAAGATAACTCTCAAGCGGACGCATTGGCCAATCTTGGATCAGCTTTCAAAAGTTTATCTCAGACCAATATCCCAATCATACATGTTAACATCCCTGCTGTGGAAAGATTAGAACTATTCTGTATAGATGATGATATCCCTGATAATCAGATGGAGATATCTTGGACGACGCCAATAATTAAATATCTTCAAGATGGCACTATCCCTGATGATGAAAAGAATGCTAGAGCATTCAGGGTAAGGATTTCAAGATTTATATTAATAGATAATGTGCTATTTAAGAAATCATTTGCAGGACCGTATTTGAGATGTCTCGAAGCCTACCAAGCTAAAGAAGTCCTAAGAGAACTACATGAAGGATCATGTGGTAACCATTCTGGGGGCAGAAGCTTATATACGAAAGCTCTGAGGATGGGTTATTACTGGCCAACAATGCGACAAGATGCTACCATCTTTGCCAAGAAATGTGATTCCTGCCAGAGACATAGCGACATCTTGCATCAGCCCGCAGAATTGCTTCATCCAATCCTCTCTACTTGGCCGTTCATGAGATGGGGAATGGATATAATGGGTAAATTGCCTAAATCTCCTGGGGGAAAAGTTTTTTTGCTTGCTATGACTGATTATTTCTCTAAATGGGTTGAGGCTGAATCCTATGTGCAAGTTCGTGATAAGGAAGTTATATCCTTCATTAAGAGAAATATATTTAGTAGGTTTGGCATCCCATCTGAAATAATATGTGACAACGGCTCTCAATTCATCAGCAAGAAGACCCAAGATTTTCTCACTAGGTGGGGAGTTAAGATGGTGACATCTTCACCTGTCCATCCTCAAGCTAATGGCCAGGCAGAATCAAGCAACAAAATAATCATCAATAACCTAAAGAAGAGGCTAGATCAAAAGAAAGGAAGATGGGCAGAAGATCTTCCCTTTGTCCTATGGGCAGATAGAACCACACCAAAGAACGCAACAGGTCAAACCCCCTATTCTTTAGTGTTTGGAGCGGAAGCGGTCATCCCAGCAGAAGTTGTCGTCCCCACTGCCAGATTCAAGATGGTGACACCTGAACAAAATGATGCCAACCTAAGTCACGATCTAGACACCATTGACGAACTAAGGGACCTTGCTAAAATCAGGATAGCAGCATATCAGCAGAAGATTGCAAGATCCTACAACAAGAATGTGAGGTTGCAAAAATTCCAAGTTGGTGATCTAGTCCTGCGTAAGGTGTTTCAGAACACAAGAGAGCCCAATACTGGAAAGATGGCTCCCAAATGGGAAGGGCCATACCTAGTGGATGCTGAAGCAGATAAAGGTTCCTATTGGCTATCGACTCTAGAAGGAGTAAGGATTCCCAGAAGCTGGAACGCAATCCATCTCAAAGCCTACTTTATGTAAGTTTGCGTGATTATTTTGCAAATAAAACCAAGGTACGATCTTTAACACACTAAGTTCAATAAAATTACTTGTTTCCATTTTTATTCTATTCTTGAATAATTACTGACTTAAACATCGGAGGGGCGTTAGCTAAGCTAACGCCCACCTCTAACATGTTTCTGTTTTGCAAGGAATTAAGAAGCATTAGAATAAAACTCATTGGTTAAGATGTAAGCATCCTCCCAGGAACTTAACATCTTGAATCAGGTACGGACTATCTCTTACTCTTTATTTAAAAAGTATTCTCATAGTTCTTTTATCAAATAAAATGTGACATCAGAAAAGATGTCGAAATCTTTCATTAACTTGTTATTTTGCAAGAAATAGAAGTCTCCAAATTCAGTACAATTCCTCGTGAATACAACCGTTTTGAGACTGGCCATCTCACCTCCGTTTAATGTACTTAATCCCTTCAAAGGTTTAAAGAAATTACTTTCTTTCACCGCTTTAAGGTTTAAACACCTCGCCTGGAGCGCACGATGTCAACCTTGATTGAGGTGTGTGGTGGGCCCGTATGTTTAATATATACGAATTACCCATCATCACTCAATCAATGTGTTAGAC
Organism: Adenophora triphylla var. japonica; assembly: GCA_022495995.1. NCBI lineage: Eukaryota > Viridiplantae > Streptophyta > Magnoliopsida > Asterales > Campanulaceae > Adenophora > Adenophora triphylla. Next base: position 292,066 of record JAFEMH010002030.1, read on the forward strand.
CCTAAGATCTTTACCAATGGTTATGACACTTACGTGTCATCTAAGTACAAACGGTTATTGACATTTACATGTCAATCTACGTAATTGCAAAGGATTTCTACATCCACTCGCAAGTTGTTACCATCTACGAAGAAGTTAACATATCAACCTCTTAAAACATTTTTCATGAAGATACTTGGGGAAAGTTTTTCTCAAAACCCAAGTAAAGATTTTTCTGCAGAAAGCATAAAAAGTGTTGGACCAACCCAACACTTGAAAAATATATTGTCTTGACCCTTATGGGTCCATTACAAACCAAAAAAAATTGTCTTTGGGACACAGCCCATTTAAAACCAAAGTATTTCACACCAAAGTTTTCAAACCAAACATTCTTACCATGTTCCTTCACGGGGTGGCTACAGCCGCTGATGTTGTTACTCCTTCCTCCAAGTTTTCATCACCTTTTGCTATTGAAGACCTTCCTCCTTAGTGTCAAAAGCCTTAAAGAGGGAACGATATTGTTCGACATCCCACTCTTTGTGCCTCCCATCCTAAGAAGTCATTCCGTGTTGTTGTCATGAGCATCATCAGCTTGTTCAAGGTCCTTGGAGCCCTCATTCATCTTTTCATTGTGGATCCGCTGCAAAGCTGCTTTTTCATCATCCAGGTTCCAGTTCACATGCTCTCCTGCCTGATATTCCTCAATCATTTGGATTCTAGTTTCAAAAACTGCTTTTGCGGTTTCATTTACCAAATCATCTCAAAGTGCTTCCATCTCCCTTGCATGTTTGATATCTACACTAGCAAGCCTGGACAGCCATTTTAAAATCTCTTCATTTTTGTCCCTGATTTCCAATCCCTTTTCCCTCAGTATCCTTGCGGCCTCCTTTAAATCCTTCTCGTACTCAACCCTACTCATATCAAAGCTATCGCACTTTTCTCTCCATATCCTGACTTCTTTGGACATTAACTTGGTCATCGAGATAATCTGTTATCAACCAAACAAAAAGACATTTTTTTACCAAAATACAAAGGGATCACTACACCTAGATACATATCAATTCTTACCTGATTCTCCAATACCTCTTCATTCCAAGATAGCTTCTCCACGCTGGTAATATGATCCACTCTTTTCCTTTTTAAAATAACTTTATTGCCCGCTTCAGGATTGGTCTCTTCCGCTTTCATCTTGCCCTTGTATTTGGCCACAATATCATTCGTCGTAAAACCGGATCGAGTCACTGCACATAAGGATATATGTTAGTACAGACTCAATAGGTAGCCAATTCAAAAGATATATTAACCCTGACTCACTACTTTTTGAAGAATGTCGTGAGTATGGAAAGACGGATAAAAACTACACCCTTTATGCTACTTTCATCGTAATATAAGGAGACGTCTGATATGGAGGGAATTTGAAACAGATTTGGTGATAACGATGCCTACCGATAATTATGGTTCCTATCAAGACCCTTTCTTTAAACCCTCAACCGCCACGTCTCTTCTCCATTAATTAAACCGCAGGGCTTCTAGAAGGTTGTGGGAAAAACTGACCTTTTAAATTCATTTAAAAGACAGTTTTTTGGGGACAATTGTTATGGGTAAAATTCAGGATTGATACATCTTGAGTTTTTATCAGCATGTCAACATCTTCACACTCGAGGGCAAGGTAAAAATTATTTATTTAATAACAATTATTTATTTCTGTTATATTTAATCACAGGGATAAAAAAGCACGTGAGAAAAGCCATGACCAACAGACTCCTTTCAATGGATCGAAGACTAAGTCAAGATGAGGATGACTTACCGAGATTGTAGGGGAGTTGGTAAGGATTTGATTTTTTCTGTTTTCTTTTTATTATTTAAAGCTCATGGCTGGAGAAAAAAAGACACGAACACACATTACACTCACATAGCTCAAGAACACGTTGTAATCCGCCATAGCTTTCTACCTTGTAATTCATTGATAATACAATTGTTTAGGAAGGTAGGTGCTCATAATCACCTCCCGAGGTTTTGTGCCGGCGAGATAGTTATCTCAAGGGTTTTCCTCGTTACATGATCGAGCCATCTTGATACATTATTGCACCAATTTTATTCCATTGCACCCTCCTTCATTTCATTTCAAATTTCTTCTTTGTTGATTGTTTTTTACCAAAACATATATATATGTTATGGGTAAAAATCAGGATTAATGCATCTTGAGTTTTTATCAGCATGTCAACATCTTCACACTCGAAGGCAAGGTAAAAATTATTTACTTAAATTAATTATTTATTTCTATTATATTTAAATCACAGGGATAAGAAAGCATGTGGAAAAAGACATGTCCAACAGACTCATTTCAAACGGCTCGGAAGACTCAGTCAAGATATAGATGACTTATCGAGATTGTAGGAGAGTTAGTTAGGATTTGATTTTTTCTGTTTTTCTTTTATTTATTTAAGCTCATGGTTGGAACAACGACAACGGTACAAGAACACACGACATAACACATATACACACGCATTACACTCACATAGCTCAAGAACACTTTGTAATCCGCCATAGCTTTCTACCTTGTAATTCATTTATAATACAATTGTTTGGGAAGGTAGGTGCTCATAATCACCTCCCGAGGTTTTGTGCCGGCGAGATAGTTATCTCAAGGGTTTTCCTCGTTACACGATCGAGCCATCTTGATTACATTATTGCACCAATTATATTCCATTGCACCCTCCTTAGCTTCATTTCAATTCCTATCATTGTTGACTATTTTTAGCCAAAACAGTTTGGCGCCCACCGAGGGGCCATTGGTTTTTTAATTGGTTCAATATTCTTACGTTTCTACCATGTCTACCCAAACTTTGACTTCCGCCGTCACCAAAGCCCTTCCTAGCAGTTTGAATCCTCAAACCAGTAACCGGTCAACAACCGGAGGACAAGAAACATTGCCTCCTCCTCCTCCTGTGAATTCTGGCAAGAAGAAGATGTCGCCATCTCCTGATCTCGAGATCAAGAGTATGTTGATTCAGATGAAGAATCAACTGGACCGTCAACAGAATAGCACCTCCTTGATAGCCGAAAGCTTGATCAAGGTGCAAAAAGAGCAGGAGTTACTCTCCAAAAGAATGGATAATGTCTCTCCTTATCGTCCTAGAGTCCTTGATTTAAACATTGGGGACTGCTCTCAAACTTTCAACGAATTCCTTCCAATGGCTTCATCTGTCAGGATGTCCACATCTTCTCCTCCCATTACGACTTCTGTGGCGATGTCGACACCCTTAGCCAGCAGTGCCTACAGGATGACTTTTCCAGAAGGACCTATCTTCACTAATAGCACCGTTCTGACATCCTCTACAGATAATGTTAATCCTTTCATTAATTTCAATACTAGTTCTGCTTTAGATAATACTGCTCGTACTACTAACCCTTTTGCAGGAACCTACGTTGCGAATCAGCTTCAGGAATTGAGAGATATGATCATGAATGTGCCTGGTGTCACCCCGCCTATCCAACAAGTCTCCCCGACATGTTACAATCAATCTCGCTTTATTCCAGCAATTGCACATGTCGACATCCCGAAAGGATTCAGCGTTCCTGCCATGAAGTTATATGATGGAAGTTCAGATCCTGAGGAACATGTCGCCTACTACCAAGAAAAGATGGAGATTGTTTGCATCCCGCTCCAATTTTGTGAGGCTTGTTTGTGTCGAGGATTCGGTTCGACGTTGGTAGGCCCGGCATTGAAGTGGCTGATCCGTCAACCTCCTGGTTCTATTGGCTCATTCGCTCAACTTGTCAACCTCTTCAACAATCAATTTTCTTGCAGCCGACAATTTGAAAAGCTAACCAGTGACCTTTATCGTATCACTCAGCAACCTAATGAAGCATTAAAAGACTTTGTTAACAGGTTTAATAAAGAAGTCTTGGAGATCCCCAACCTAGACATGGCAACAGCTGCAGAAGCTTTCAAAATGGGCTTGAAGAAGGATTCCCCTTACTATGAGGATCTGGTGATGAACCCGTGCAAGAAAATGGAAGATATCCGAAATCGGGCCCTAAGATTTATTAGGCTGGAAGAGGACAAGATGCAGCAATCCAAGAATCCTGCCAAAGCTTCAACATATGACCATCCTGACAGGAAGATAGAATCATCTCACCAAAGACAGAACAGATCTAGACCATACCACAGAAATGACCATAACAAAGTCAATTATGTGGAAGATGATGGAGATGATGATGATATTGAATCTCCTAAAATTTCTGATTATTGTTTTTATGTTGATGTCTCAGGTATTTTGTGTGCAATGAACAATCTTGGAGATAAAGCAAGGTGGCCTCGAAAGACCGACAAGTCATCCGGATGGAAAGACAAATCCAAATGGTGCGCCTATCATAAAGATTTTGGACATCTTACCGAAGATTGCATCGCCTTGAGGAGAGAGATTAGTTACCTGTTGTCTAAGGGACATCTTAAAGAGCTCCTTGAGAACCGCAAGACCAAGATGGAGAACAAAGAACCCGTTGCAACCAGACCATCATCTCCTCCACCGATAACAAAGGTAATTAATGTTATTAGTGGTGGTTCTGATATTTGTGGTACTTCTTATTCTGCAGCTAAGAGATTCGCTAAGCAAGCTAAGGATGAGAAACCCGAGAGATCCTCCAAGATGTCACATCTCACATCTCAAGATGTCATCTCCTTCGAAGAAAGCGACCGGGACAATGTTATGGATCCACATCATGACGCCTTGGTCGTTGCACTTCAGATAGCCAACTGCAAGGTCAGACGTATCCTAATAGATGGGGGCAGCTCTGTGAATCTCATCATGCTGGATGCTCTGAAGGAAATGAAGATCCCTAAAGACAGCATTGTAAAAAGGACCTCGGTGCTCGTGGGTTTCAGTGGAGAAACCAAAAGTACAGTGGGTAAAATTACACTTCCAGTCTACGTCGTGGGTATCAATTCCATGGAGAAATTCTATGTAATTGATAGTGCAACTTGTTATAATGTAATCCTGGGAAGACCGTGGATCCATGGGATGAAGGCTGTACCATCCACCTATCACCAATGTGTCAAGATGCTGACACCTTGGGGTATTGTCAAGGTTTACAGTGATCAACAGTCAGCTAAAGAATGTTATATGACTTCCATGAAGGCCTCAACAACCCCTAAGATGGCATAGCAATTATAGAGAAAGGACCGTGAGGTTCTGGAGGCGAAGGAGCATGATCTAAAAGAGATACTCTTAGATCCTTCAAACCTAGATCTCAAAGTGCTAGTTGGCCAAGATGTTCCAGCAGAAATAGAAGAAGATCTTATTAATCTTTTGAAAAGCAGGATTAGAAGCTTCGCATGGAAACATGAAGATATGACAGGCATCAGTAAAGATGTGATCACCCACAAACTCAACATCGATCCATCTTTTAGACCGATCCGCCAAAAGAGAAGAAAATTCGCACAAGAAAGGAATATTATCATTCAAGAAGAAGTGGATAGACTACTCAAAGCTAAGATGATCAGAGAGGTCGAATACCCAAGATGGCTAGCAAATGTGGTGGTAGTAGAAAAGAAGAACGGAAAATGGAGAGTTTGTTGTGTTAACTTCACAGACTTGAACAAAGCTTGTCCAAAAGATCCTTTCCCCTTGCCACACATTGATACTCTGGTAGATGCTACTTGTGGACATGAAGTGTTGACTTTCCTAGATGCGTCTTCAGGATTCCAGCAAATCCAGATGGAGCCATCCGACCAAGAGGATACCGCCTTCATCACCCCAACAGGTATTTATTGTTATATTGCAATGCCTTTTGGACTAAGAAATGCAGGTGCTACATATCAGAGGCTAGTCAACATGATGTTCAAAGAGCAGATTGGGGACACTATGGAAGTATACATCGACGATATGGTAATAAAGTCAATGAAAGCTGAAGACCATGTTCAAGATCTTGCTCAAGCATTCGACATCCTGGACAAGTTCAACATGAAGCTGAACCCAGCAAAATGCAATTTTGGCATGAAATCCGGGAAATTCTTGGGGTACATGGTGACACAGAGAGGGATAGAAGCAAATCCAGAACAAATAAAAGCCATCATCAACTTAACGTCACCCAAATCCATAAAAGATGTTCAAAGATTGACAGGGAAAGTGGCAGCATTGAATCGATTCATCTCAAAATCCTCAGACAGATGAAAGTAGTTTTATGACATCTTAAAGAAGAATTCTAGGTTCGAGTGGACTGATAAGCATGAACAAGCATTTCAAGATTTGAAGCTGTACCTGTCAACACCTCCCCTTCTTTCAAAGCCTCAAGAAGGTGAGCCATTGTGTGTCTACTTAGCTATCTCCGAAACAGCAGTTAGTGCCATCCTGGTCCGTGATCAAGATGGCATTCAGCAGCCAATATACTATGTAAGTAAAACATTGCTCGATGCGGAAACCAGGTATTCACACCTTGAAAAGTTAATATTAGCTTTAATTTCTGCTTCAATTAAGTTAAGACATTATTTTGAAACTCATGTTATTATCATTCGTACTAACTATCCAATAAAAAGTGTTATGAGAAAACCAGAAATGTCAGGAAGGATGGCCAAGTGGTCCGTTCAGTTAAGTACTTATGACATCAAATATGAGCCCAGAACAGCAATAAAATCACAAGCACTTGCAGATTTTGTGGCAGACTTTAGTCCAAGTATGCAACCAGAAGTAGAACTTGAGGTCCAACAACTCCAAGATGGGGACATCTTGAGGATATGTACTTTATTCACAGATGATGCTTCTAATATGAGGGGCACAGGGCTAGGTGTTGTCCTAAAGTCACCACAAGGGGACATCATACCCCAGGCCATCAGTTGTGATTTTAAAGCCACCAATAATGAGGCAGAGTACGAAGCCTTAATCGTAGGCCTATCCGTGGCTCTAGACATGAACATCAAAGCAATACAGGTATATAGTGATTCATTATTACTTGTAAATCATTTTAACGATTCCTATGCAGTAAAAAATGCCAAGATGACAGCTGATTTGGGCATTGTAAAAATTTTGGCAAGCAAATTTCAAATATTCTCTTTCGAACAAATACCCCGAGAAGATAACTCTCAAGCAGATGCGTTGGCTAATCTTGGATCAGCTTTCAAGATGGTACTATCCTTGCTGAGGAAAGGTTAGAACTATTCTGCATAGATGAGGACATTCCAGACAGTCAGATGGAGATATCTTGGACAAAGCCAATAATCAAATATCTTCAAGATGGTACTATCCCTGATGAGGAAAAGAATGTTAGAGCATTCAGGGTAATGATTTCAAGATTTATATTAATAGATAATGTGTTATTTAAGAAATCATTTCCAGGTCCATATTTGAGATGTCTCGAAGCCGACCAAGCTAAAGAAGTCCTATGAGAGTTACATGAAGGATCATGTGGTAACCATTCTGGGGGCAGAAGCTTATATACAAAAGCTCTGAGAATGGGTTATTACTGGCCAACAATGTGCCAAGATGCTGCCATCTTTGCCAAGAAATGTGATTCCTGCCAGAAGCATAGCGACATCTTGCACTAACCCGCAGAATTGCTTCATCCAATCCTCTCTCCTTGGTCGTTCATGAGATGGGGAATGGATATAATGGGAAAATTGCCTAAAGCTCCTGGGGGAAAAGTTTTCTTGCTTGCTATGACTGATTATTTCTCTAAATAGTTTGAGGCGGAATCCTATGTGCAAGTTCGTGATAAGGAAGTCATATCCTTCATTAAGAGAAATATATTTAGTAGGTTTGGCATCCCATCTGAAATAATATGTGACAACGGCTCTCAATTCATCAGCAAGTAGACCCAAGATTTTCTTGCTAGGTGGGGAGTTAAGATGGTGACATCTTCACCTGTGCATCCTCAAGCTAATGGCCAGGCAGAATCTAGCAACAAAATAATCATCAATAACCTAAAGAAGAGGATAGATCAAAAGAAAGGAAGATGGGCAGAAGAGCTTCCCTTTGTCCTTTGGGCAGATAGAACCACACCAAAGAACGCGACAGGCCAAACCCCCTATTCCTTAGTGTTTGGAGCAGAAGCGGTCATCCCGGCAGAAATTGTCGTCCCCAGTGCCAGGCTCAAGATGTTGACACCAGAGAAAAATGACGCCAACCTAAGTCACGATCTAGACACCATTGACGAACTGAGGGACCTTGCTAAAATCAGGATAGCAGCGTATCAACAGAAGATAGCAAGATCCTACAACAAGAATGTTAGATTGCGAAAATTCCAAGTTGGTGATCTAGTCCTACGAAAGGTGTTTCAGAATACAAGAGAGCCCAATGCTGGAAAGATGGCTCCCAAATGGGAAGGGCCATACCTAGTAGATTCTGAAGCAGGCAAAGGTTCCTATTGGCTATCGACTCTAGAAGGAGCAAGGATTCCCAGAAGCTGGAACGCGATCCATCTCAAAACATACTTTATGTAAGTTTACATGATTATTTTACAATGCAAATAAAACCCAGGTACGATCTTTATCACTCTAAATTCAATAAAAGTACTTGTTTCTATTTTTATTTATTTTTGGAATAATTACTAACTTAAGCATCGGAGGGGCGTTAGCTAAGCTAACGCCCACCCCTAACATATTTCTGTTTTGCAAGGAAATGAGAAACATTAGGATGTAACTCACTGATTAACTAAGATGTAAGCATCCTCTCAAGAACTTAACATCTTAAATCAGGTACATACTATCTCTTACTCTTTATTTAGAAAGTATTTTTATAGTTCTTTTGTCTTCTTTTATCAAATAAAATGTGACATCAGAAAAGATGTCAAAATCTTTCATTAACTTGTTATTTTGTAAGAACTGGAAGTCTCCAAATTCAGTCCAAGTCCTCGTGAAAACAACCGTTTTGAGACTGGCCATCTCACCTCCGTTTAAGGTGCTTAATCCCTTCAAAGGTTTAAAGAAATTTCTTTCTTTCACCGCATTAAGGTTTAAACACCTCGCCTGGAGCGCACGATGTCAACCTTGATTGAGGTGTGTGGTGGGCCCGTACATTTAATATATACGAATTACCCACCACCACTCAATCAATGTGTTAGACCCTAAGATCTTTACAATTGGTTATGACACTTACGTGTCATCTAAGTACAAATGGTTATTGACATTTACATGTCAATCTACGTAATTGCAAAGGATTTCTACATCCACTCGCAAGTTGTTACCATCTACGAAGAGGTTAACATATCAACCTCCTAAAAACGTTTTTCATAAAGATACTTGGGGAAAGTTTTTTCAAAACCCAAGCAAAAGTTTATCCTACAGAAAGCATAAACAGTGTTGGACTAACCCAACACTTGAAAAAAATAATTGTCTTGGCCCTTATAGGCCGATTACAAACCAAAATATTGTTTTCGGGACGCAGCCCATTTCAAACCAAAGTTTTTAACCAAATTTTTTCAAAACCAAAAGTTTTTAACTTCTTCCTTCAAGGGGTGGCTACTACCGCTGATGTTGTTGCTGCTCCTTCATCCAAGATATCATTGCCTTTGGCTGCAGAGGATCCTTCTCCTACTTCCTCTCCCTTAGCTTCCAAAGTCTTCAAAAGGGAACGTTGTTGCTCAACATCCCACTCTGTGTGCTTCCCGGCATTAAACTCCTCCATCATTTGAATCTTGATTGCAACCATGCTCTGAGCAGCGGAGGCCATCATGCTCTTCTTTAAATCCTCTGTCTCTTGCAACTGTGTGTCTTGAAGGGAGGACATCCCTGTCATCAAGCTTTCCACTTCCTTCTGTAAATCTCCAATTTTTGTAGCCCCGGCATCCCTTTGATTTTTTACTTGAATAAGTTCCAGCGCCAGCTTCCTATTCCTTTCCTCAAGAGCGTTCATTCTCATCTTAGCAGCATTAACACCCTGCAAAAAGCCCAAAAAAGTAGGTCAAAACCATGGATATACTATTTCCTTTGAGACTCTATTTTTTCAAAGAAAAAACTTACCACTGCAGAACTTGGGAAGTGGTTACGTTAATTAATTAGGAGATTAACTCCTCAACCGTCACGTATCTTCTCCATTAATTAACCGCAGAACTTCTAGAAGGTTGTGGAATAAACTAACCTTTTAAATTCATTAAAAGACAGTTTTTTTGGGACAATTGTTATGGGTAAAAATCAGGATTAATGCATCTTGAGTTTTTATCAGCATGTCAACATCTTCACACTCGAAGGCAAGGTAAAAATTATTTACTTAAATTAATTATTTATTTTTGTTATATTTAAATCACAGGGATAAGAAAGCACGTGGAAAAAGACATGTCCAACAGACTCATTTCAAACGGCTCAGAAGACTCAGTAAAAATATATATGACTTACCGAGATTGTAGGGGAGTTAGTTAGGATTTGATTTTTTCTGTTTTTCTTTTATTTATTTAAGCTCATGGCTGGAACAACGACAGAGGTACAAGAACACATGACATAACACATATACACACGCATTACACTCACATAGCTCAAGAACACTTTGTAATCCGCCATAGCTTTCTACCTTGTAATTCATTTATAATACAATTGTTTGGGAAGGTAGGTGCTCATAATCACCTCCCGAGGTTTTGTGCCGGCGAGATAGTTATCTCAAGGGTTTTCCTCGTTACACGATCGAGCCATCTTGATTATATTATTGCACCAATTATATTCCATTGCACCGTCCTTAGCTTCATTTCAATTCCTATCATTGTTGACTCTTTTTTGCCAAAACAATATATATATATATATATATATATATATATATAAATTTTTTTAAAATATATAATAACGAAAATTAATTTCAGAAACATCCATAAAATTTGTTTTTCAAAAAAACAAGTTCAAAAGAAAATGAACTTTAAGAAAATAGATATTTCAAAATTACATTTAGTTAGAGAAAATTTAAATATTTTTGCTAAAAACCTTTTAAATTTCACAAACTCTAAATTTTTAAAAATAGACTTTCAGAAATTCAAAATTTAATTAACAAAAATAAAAAGAAAAAAATAAAAAAATAATGTAGCATCTACTAATGTGTTGCTAGCAATGTTGTGTAACATAAAAGACAACATTTTGAATAAAATCCCCTTGATATTTTCAACATATGTAACTCATCAAATCCTTAGGCAATTTTAAGCAGACTTTACACTTATTTTATTTACAAGGAAGCATCGTAGTAGCGAGTTCCGTGCCCCAAGTTTTTTTATCAAAGTGTAAAGCTATATGTAGTAAGTTTTATACCTTTAAGTAGGGTACACTGTAGTAGCGAGCTCCATGGCCCTAATACTTAGTATAAAAAAATACATTATACTCCCATTTTGGCAAGGAAGCATCGTCGCAGCGAACGCCGTGCCCCGAGTTACTTTGGGAGTATTTTAACAAGCTTTGCCTTTTTAAATATCAACAACAACATAAGTGACTTTGTTACTTTAAGCATAAAGGGGAATTTTATCAAAATGTTAAACTTAAGTATATACACATACTAGAACAAAAAGCTCAGTAAATGCCACCCATTGGGTTTATACTACTTTTTTTTAAAATATACAAATCATACACAGTGTTGCTGTCTGTGTTGGCAATACAGACGGCAACACCTTGAGACAGCAGATTATAGAAAACATAAACCAAGAGATTTTTTCAAACTTGAAAATCTCTCATGGTCTAGGGCTTTGGTCAAAATATCAGCAAGTTGATGTTTGATATCAATATGCTCTATTTGGATTAAGTCCTTTTCTACTAAATCTCTCAAAAAGTGAAGGAGGATATCTATATGTTTAGTGCGAGAGTATTGTATAGGGTTTTTGGAAATATTTATTGCACTTAGGTTGTCACAATACATGGTCAAGATATTACTATCAATACCATAGTCATCAAGAATATGTTTTAACCATATTAACTGTGAACAACAGCTCCCGACTGCTACATACTCAGATTCAGCAGTCGAGAGAGAGAGACACAGTTTTGCTTGCGACTGTACCATGACACAAGATTATTACCTAAGAAAAAACAACCCCCACTTGTAATCTTTCTATCATCTATATCCTCTGCCCAATCAGAGTCACTAAAACCAACCAAGTTGGTATTAGTGTCTTTGGTGAACCAGATTCCTAATTCACTAGTCCCGGACACATATTTAATGATTTTCTTGACAGCATTTAGGTGAGAAATTTTAGGAGCAGACTGATATCTAGCACACACACCTACACTGAACATAATATCGAGACGACTGGCAGTAAGATAAAGAAGACTACCTATCATGGATCTATACAGAGTTGGGTCAACATCCTCCCCTGCCTGATCTTTGGCTACTGATGGATGTGTATTTACCCATCCAAATGATGCACTTTTAGGCTTTCTTTGTGTTCGATTCCCGAGTTTTATATATATTTGATGTGGCTTGTGAGTATTTTATGAGTACAGGGTATATAGCTGATTAAAGGTGCATTTTATGGCTAAAAAGTGCAAAAGGAATAAAGTGGAGCGGAGCTCAAGGACTAAATTGGCATTTGGAAGCTTTTGGATTAAATGGGAAATATTGGAAAATTCAAGGACCAAATTGGAATTATGGAATTTTTGGACGAAATTGATTTAGAAAAATTCATGGGATTAAATGAAAAATAAAAGTCCAAAGAGCGAACTGCAGAAGAAATCATTAAAGTGGTCAAAGTGCGACTGCAAGATAGCGGGACGAAACGAATAATAACTAATACTTAAATCAAGGCCAATGCATTTCTGAAGGTGTGAAGGTGGCCGGCCACTTTCATGGTATGGCCTAGGCATTTGGGGCCGAAGCTAGGGCGAGTTAGGGCCAAGGTCTTTGGGCCAAGGAAAGCAATTTTGGCCATTGCAAGGAATTTCATGGGCCACGGCTCTGTCACATTAAGGGCGGCCGCTCACATGACCAAATTGAAGACCAACTCTCGAACAACTTGGGCGTCCGCGCTTCCAGCAGGGCGGCCGCGCTTCTTCCGACGTTCAACAATAGTTTTGCACGTATTATTCAAGGGTATTTTTGGGATTTCTCACTTTTGACCACTGCTTTTGCCCTATCCTTTTTTTATAAATATCCAGCAGCCACGAGGAGGAACAGATGGATCACAAATCATATTATTATTATTAGACTTAGATTATTTTATTTTCTTTTTCGTGAATCAACATTGAAGAAGAGATTTATTCCGATTCCAGGTTTTTATCTTTTAAATTATGAGTAGCTAATTTATTAGATTTGTAGATTGGTCGAACCTTTACCGGATTTTTATGCAATTAATATTTTAATTCTTTTTATTTAATTCCTTCTAGTTCATCAATAGATTTTAATTTATTGTTCTTAGATTTGAGACGTATGTTAAGATACGAACTCGTCTTTGAATATTTGGGGTATCGAATTAGCCATTAATTTGGGATTTTGATACATAGACCATTATTGATTGAATAACTTTAATCGGGGCCGTAATAGAAATCGATTAAAATTAGGTTCTTTAATTCTTGTGTGCTTAATGTATTCTTGGCCTATTGTGGAACCGTAATAGAATTCGCAATATTAAAAGAGTATTTAGGGTTGTAATCCGGCCACCTAACCGTGTTGATCCTAGCTAAAGTGAATGAACCCTAGAAGTTGAGTCAATGTTTTATAAGTAAAATTCTGCATAGAATGATGGTAAAGTGAAATCCAATCTACGAATCTCTGCTCATAATCTGTTTTCTTGTTTAGTTAGTTTTCGTTATTTAATTTATGCTCTTAGTTTTTAAATCAAATCAATATAAACTTTGGTTACAAAAATTCACTGCTTGTACTTTACTTGTTTACCAACGAGTCTCTGTGGATTCGACCCCTGCATTTGCATACTGCTACACCGGTAGTGAGTCTCTGTGGATTCGACCCCTTCCCCCAATGTTGTGAAAACCACACCCCAGAGAGGTGTGGAGTTTGAAAAAATTAAACATGTTCAAAAAGACCCCGGGTGTTTCATTATCCCAATTTCTTTAGGGGGTCAAAATTTTAAAGGTTTGTTGGATCTTGGGGCAAGTGTCAATGTGATGCCCTTTCATGTTTTTAGAAGTTTGGGGATATGTGAGTTGAAACCACCCATGAGAGATTTGCAATTGGCGGATCTCTCAATCAAAAGACCTTTAGGGGTTATTGAAGGGGTGTTGGTTAAAATTGATAAAATCGTTATCCCCATTGACTTTTATGTGATGTGTATGGAGGGATCGAGTGAGGAACAACTGAAAACTCCCATTACGCAGGAGGCCATTTATGTTTGACACTAAGGCCACCATTGATGTGTGTCAAGGGGTGGTGTCTTTGAGAGGCATAGGGGAAGAATGCAAGTTTGATATGTTTAAGAATGACAAGAACCTTCCCCCCAAAGATGGTTTTGTAGGAGCCATAACTGATGTTCCAATTTCTAAAGATGATGTGAATGGATGTGAGAAAAGTGGGGATAATGCGGACGTTCATCCCATGGCTAGTAACACTAAGGCCGACCAACACTCTAGGAGTAACGGGTCGTATCACTCCCCACACGACTCCCATAAAGAGTCGAATCCATCACATTTACCACAAGAGCCTTCAAAATCGAGAGTTAGTGAGGAGAGTTATAGTAATTTATCTGATTCTATATTTTTAAATATTTTTGTGCATGATAACTCTCTTGATCTTGGTTGTGAGAATGGTGTTCTGCAGGTTGCAGAAAAGGTTGAGTTTGTGGGTGTAAACCCCAATAAAAGGAAAAGAAAAAGGGGTAAGCACAAGCGTAAAGTTTCAAAAATAAATGTGGCTTTACCCCTACTTGTTGACAATGGAGTGCTGAATTGGAAAGAGAAGGGAGTCTGTGCCCGTGAGGAAAGGAGATGGTCCAAAGGCCGCAAAGTGAAGGCCAAGTAAGCTTGGGACCATAGTCGGGCTAACGACTCTAACCAAATGCGCTGCTTGGGAGGCAACCCAATGAGGTATGTTTTATTTTTGTCTTAATTATTGTTTAGTAGTGTCTTGCCCTCCGTTGAACCCAAGGCACGCTTTTGTTCTCTTTGCTCTGAGGACATAGCATGTTTTGAGTTTGGGGGTGGGCAACTCTCCGAGTTTGTGGGTTTATAGGGGAGTGTATATAGTGTCACCCTCTAAAAAAATAGAAAAAATTAAAAATTTTGTTCTTTTCATAGTTGGGATGTTGGTCAAAGTCTGTGATGATTAGAGTATGCTTTAATTTTAAAATCACATGTGCTATTATTAGTGTGGTGATTGGGATTGCATTGAAACATTTAAATTATGATTGCACCACCTCTCACTTCCGTATCATATTCTTGGTCATTGTCATCAACTTAGGTGCCTTTTATGGGATCACTTTGTGTATTCTCGGGGTCCCTAGAACATATTTGCATGATTGTCAATAACACGTCAATAGGTTACTTGATATATATGGCTATTTTTTGAATCCCTTTTTGTGAGCCTTAAACTTTCTAGTCACTTATATAAAATTTTCCGCTAGAACCCCTTTTGAGCTTGAAAAAGAATGGAATCTCTCACAAAGTGGGAGGTTATCCTAGACCACCATTCGCCTTCATTTGTACCCTCATTGTCCTACCCGTTTAACCTATACACAAATTTAATTTTTCTCACCTTTTCAAGAAAGTGAAACTAGGGAATGAATTGGAAATTGTGGGGAAAGTTTGGAAAATTAAGGGTTGAGTGGAAAGTGGTCACGAAACTAAAGAAGTGGGTCATGTTATGTAATGAAAAGAGGGGCTTGATAAAAAAAAAATATATATATATTGAATGCACATTCTTCGTGATGTAATTGTGCAAAAAAAAAAAAAAAAAAAATGAAAAAAATGAAAAAATCGAGCCCTCTCTAATATCAAAGTGGAAATTATGTTTCAAGGTGACCAAAGAAAGTAATGGAATGTGTCCAATCCCATGTCAATGTATGAAAAAGTTTTAGTTTGTGGGTTGGCACATTGGAAAGTAATAAGGGTAAGTGGAGGATGTATTGTTACAAGAAGACTTTCTAGTTTCACTTTCTTATGTTTCGTATGTCCTTACCTTCATTTGTAACCATGAACCTAGCCCTGCGATCTTTCGCACCATAACTTTTAAGCCATATTATTCTTTCAATATTGAGTAACCGGGTTGACAATCGTGTAAATATGCATATGAGTGTCCTTTTTGGGTTGTACTATCTATAACATATTGATTTAGAGCATCACTTAGTGAATCCATAAATAATCTTAGGTTGTTGGCAGTGACCTCCCATAATTCATTCATCATTCAGGCCGCGGTGGAAAATTGTGAGTTTTATGCTTCAATGTGATTGTAATCCCATTACTGTGGTGGCACTTGTTGATTATGTGTGTTGGTGAGAATCTGAGACTTGTATGGCCAATGACTCATCTATGATAGAACATCCCAAAAATAATTATTTTGTTTTTATATTTTATTATTAATAGTTAGAGTAGTTTTATTTTTATTTTTATTCTCTTAGTTTTGTTTTACTCGGGACGAGCAAAAGGTTAGTTTGTGGGTGTTTGATGGATGTGTATTTACCCATCCAAATGATGCACTTTTAGGCTTTCTTTGTGTTCGATTCCCGAGTTTTATATATATTTGATGTGGCTTGTGAGTATTTTATGAGTACAGGGTATATAGCTGATTAAAGGTGCATTTTATGGCTAAAAAGTGCAAAAGGAATAAAGTGGAGCGGAGCTCAAGGACTAAATTGGCATTTGGAAGCTTTTGGATTAAATGGGAAATATTGGAAAATTCAAGGACCAAATTGGAATTATGGAATTTTTGGACGAAATTGATTTAGAAAAATTCATGGGATTAAATGAAAAATAAAAGTCCAAAGAGCGAACTGCAGAAGAAATCATTAAAGTGGTCAAAGTGCGACTGCAAGATAGCGGGACGAAACGAATAATAACTAATACTTAAATCAAGGCCAATGCATTTCTGAAGGTGTGAAGGTGGCCGGCCACTTTCATGGTATGGCCTAGGCATTTGGGGCCGAAGCTAGGGCAGTTAGGGCCAAGGTGCTGGGCCAAGGAAAGCAATTTTGGCCATTGCAAGGAATTTCATGGGCCACGGCTCTGTCACATTAAGGGCGGCCGCGCTCACATGACCAAATTGAAGACCAACTCTCGAACAACTTGGGCGTCCGCGCTTCCAGCAGGGCGGCCGCGCTTCTTCCGACGTTCAACAATAGTTTTGCACGTATTATTCAAGGGTATTTTTGGGATTTCTCACTTTTGACCACTGCTTTTGCCCTATCCTTTTTTTATAAATATCCAGCAGCCACGAGGAGGAACAGATGGATCACAAATCATATTATTATTATTAGACTTAGATTATTTTATTTTCTTTTTCGTGAATCAACATTGAAGAAGAGATTTATTCCGATTCCAGGTTTTTATCTTTTTAAATTATGAGTAGCTAATTTATTAGATTTGTAGATTGGTCGAACCTTTACCGGATTTTTATGCAATTAATATTTTAATTCTTTTTATTTAATTCCTTCTAGTTCATCAATAGATTTTAATTTATTGTTCTTAGATTTGAGACGTATGTTAAGATACGAACTCGTCTTTGAATATTTGGGGTATCGAATTAGCCATTAATTTGGGATTTTGATACATAGACCATTATTGATTGAATAACTTTAATCGGGGCCGTAATAGAAATCGATTAAAATTAGGTTCTTTAATTCTTGTGTGCTTAATGTATTCTTGGCCTATTGTGGAACCGTAATAGAATTCGCAATATTAAAAGAGTATTTAGGGTTGTAATCCGGCCACCTAACCGTGTTGATCCTAGCTAAAGTGAATGAACCCTAGAAGTTGAGTCAATGTTTTATAAGTAAAATTCTGCATAGAATGATGGTAAAGTGAAATCCAATCTACGAATCTCTGCTCATAATCTGTTTTCTTGTTTAGTTAGTTTTCGTTATTTAATTTATGCTCTTAGTTTTTAAATCAAATCAATATAAACTTTGGTTACAAAAATTCACTGCTTGTACTTTACTTGTTTACCAACGAGTCTCTGTGGATTCGACCCCTGCATTTGCATACTGCTACACCGGTAGTGAGTACACTTGCTCGGTTTTTATTACAAGAGGGAGTTTTCCTCCATCAGCTACCTTAAGGGATGATCCCATAGGTATTTTTGAACTCTTCGCACTCTCCAATCCAAATCTTTTCACCAGACTTTTTGCATACTTGCTCTGAGAGAAGATCCCATCATCTGACTGTTTTACCTGCAATCCTAAGAAATAGTTAAGTTCACCTATCATGCTCATCTCGAAAGTTGATGTCATAGCCTCCACAAAATTTTGCAAACAATTTTTAGATGTGGATCCATAAACAATGTCATCAACATAGATTTGAGCAATGACAAGTTCTTTATTTTCTCTTAGACCTATCGTCTTTACCTCTAACAAATCCATATTCAATAAGAAAGCTTGTTAGACGCCCATACCATGCACGTGAAGCTTGTTTCAAGCCATATAAAGCTTTATCAAGTCGGTATACATGGTTTGGGTGTAATGGATCTTCAAACCCTTTAGGTTGCTCAACATAAATTTCTTTATCTAAGTACCCATTCAAGAAAGCCGCTTTAACATCCATTTGGTGTAATATGATTTTAAGGTAGCAAGCTATAGCTAGAAGAAGTCTTATTGACTCAATTCTAGCCACAGGTGCAAAGGTCTCGTCAAAGTCGATTCCACTTGTGTATATCCTTGATCCACAAGACAGGCTTTATTACGAACAATGTTATCCAATTCATCAGATTTGTTTTTGTAATTCCATTTAGTTCCAATTATATTAGTATGTAAAGGACGTGGAACTAAACACCAAACCTCGTTCCGGGTAAATTGTTCAAGCTCTTCTTGCATAGCTTGTATCCAAAAATTATCCTTTAAAGCCTCAATCACATTTTTAGTCTCAAGAGCAGAAACGAAACATGAGTGTTTTACCTTAGAGTATGTGGTGGACATACACACATATCTTACCATATCTCTATAGTCAACTGGTTCCTTATTTCTTGTTCGAACTCCTTTATTAACATCACCAATTACCTGAGTAATGGGATGGTAATTTCTAATTCTTGCTGGGGGGATCTCTCCTGCCTTGTTGATTCACCAATCCATCTTCTTCTTCTGAGTCATTATTTTCTTCTTCTGAGTCATTATTTCCAGCCACTGTTCGGTCCTCCTGTGTTGTCTCATGTGTTGCCGTTTCAGGGGTAACACTCAGGGAAACACCTGAATCTGTGGTTGTTCTTGTTGAACCAGTTTCTATTCCAGCCCGTTGTTCAACTTCTTCCAGCAATGTCAGAGGTATATCTTCGGCTGGTTCACCTGTGGCACTCAAATAATCGTTAAATTCAATATTTACCGATTCTTGAATCACTTTTAACCTCAAATTATAGACTCGGTAAACATGACTGTTTTGAGAGTAGCCAAAAAAGATAGCTTTGTCACTCTTTGAATCTAGTTTTCCTAAATATTTCCGGTCATTTAAAATATAACACAAACACCCAAATACGTGGAAATAGTGAATGGTAGGTTTCTTTCCATTTAAAATCTCATAGGGTGTCATAGTTGTACCGGGACTTAAGAAAAATCTATTCGTAGTGTGACATGCTGTGTTTAATGCTTCGGCCCAAAAAACCTTTAGAAATATTTCTAGCAATTAGCATAACATGAGCCATCTCCAACAAAGTCCTATTTTTTCTTTCAGCAACACCATTTTGTTGCGGTGTTTTGGGTACTAAAAATTCATGGTGTATCCCCTTTTTACTACAAAATGTAAAGAAGAAGATGTTTTCAAACTCTCTACCATGATCTGACCTTATACGAAAAATAGGTGAACAAAACATGTTTTTGATTTTGGAAAATAAGTGTTTAAATTTATCAAAGTTTCAGATTTTTCTCTTAAAAAATAGAACCAAGTAAACCTAGAAAAATCATCCACTATCACATAAACATACTCTTACCTCCCAAGCTTTCTACCTCAATAGGATCCATCAAGTCCATATGTAAAAGCTGAAAACAATGTGTTGTTCCTGAGTGTTGCTTATTGTGTTGTCCAACACTGTGAGCAACACGAGTCTGCTTACCTTTTTGGCAGTCACCACACAACATGGTGTATTTGAGGTTTAACGTAGGGACACCTTTAACCACATTGAGTTTGATTATCTTCTCAAGATTCCTATAATGAGAATGACCTAACTTTTGATGCCATAATCTTATATCATCAAGTTTTGTCAAATTGCACACTTGTTTATTACCAACAATGTAGCAATTATCACTCGATCTTGTTCTGGTCATGAAACAAAAGTTAGTATTATCAAACACTTCACAGGTATTTTTATTGAATTTTACCTCCAAATTGTCATCACATAATTAGCTAATGCTAATTATATTAGCAAGTAGACCATCTACATGCAAGACATTTTTTAAAGGAGGAAAACCAATGACATCCAGTGTTCCTTTTCCTATGATGTCACTTTTGCCTCCACCTCTATAGGTTACTGTTCGGTCGAAACCTAATGGTTTATTTTAAAATTCGCAAGCTCACGGGCTATTGAAATATAGCGGGTGCAAGTACGAGTCGATCCCACAAGGACAAGGTTTACTTTGGGATGAAATTGTTTTTATTACAATTATAAAAGAGATTGAGAGAAATATAGGTTTGATTTAAGAAAAGGAATAGAACATACACAGAAAAATATTTTAATAAAACTCTTATAAATGAAGCATTCTCGGGATTGGAAATCATTTAGCCAAATATTCATCATATAGGATGGTATGTTAGGCTTACACCACTTCTCACGATCAAGCAAGTAGCGTTGTACCCTTCACTAATTATGCCCTATCTCTCAATAGCCCATAATTAGCAAGGATCCATTAAAGTTCGCAAATAAACGTACTTTCCATTCAAGGAACAACCCTAGGCCATTGAACTACTCTCGTGATCAATGAAACTTAGTTCCTTTATATGGTTCCATCAATCGAGATTATCCGCTAGGTACTTCTCTCGATTGGCTGAATCATACAAGTTGGACGTCTCCAAAATGTCATTTTGAGATTGATATAAAGAAATTATTTAGATGACGATAGAAGACAAGACTTTTATAAAGGATGATGAATAAGAGGCGTTTTGAGGTTCCAAACCCCAAGAATATGGGAGATTACTCACTAGCCATTATGAAACAAGCAAGCATATGCAATAATAAAAGATAAAGAGAAGAAGGACTTATGATTGTAAAGAGATGATGGATGGAAATAACTCTTGATATTCATTGCTTCTTTCCAAAAATACTTTAAGAAATAATGAACACTAGAATCTTCAAAATCTTTGGAACTAATGATAAAGAATTGTATATAATGTATTCTAAACTCTGGTAATGCTATTCTCTGGTATCTGATGATGTTTAAGACTGATTACAAATGGCCTATTTATAAATATGGAGGAGACTCTTCAAGGTGGTGACTTCTAAAGGTGCCTTTTAATTTTGCTGACACCATTTGCACGGCCGCTCTGGTCTTGGCGCCAATTTTTGGTTTGAACTGGTGAAATAGCACGGCCGCTCCTGATTTGGCTGCACGGCCACTCTGCCTAGGTTTGCTCGGCCACTCCACAATTCAAGACTCGACCACTCCAGGTTTTGGGGCCAAAATTGGCCTGGAAAAGGCCATGTGCACGGCCGCTCCTTGGTTTAGAGCACGGCCGCTCTGGCTGGATTTGAGCCTGTTTGGTTGATTTGGTCTTCCCCTTCCATGGCTTTGACACTTGATTTATTTCCAAGGCTCCCATTTGATCATATTTCGACTCTAAAACCTGTCTAAGAGCATAATGTATACCAAAAACATAAAATCGAATATAAATGATAAAAGAAGCTAAAATAAACTAATATGCAACCTAAATGATACTAAAACTAAGGAAATGATTATGAAATAATGGGATAAATGACTATATAATAGTCACTTATCAAACTCCCCCACACTAAGCTCTTGCTAGTCCCCATGAAAGATTAGGATGAAAAAAAATGGAGAGGGAGAAAGAATGCAAAATGATATAATAACGAGAATGATCCCTCAGAAAATTTATTGTAGCATGCATTGCCTTTAGCTTTCTATTCATATTTTTCATATCCTTAAAAATTAGTAGAAAGAAGTATTTAGGGGATATTTCAAAGGAGAAATTTTGAGAAAATAAACTAATATAGCATATATATGAGTTGATCAAGCAAAGCATATTAGAAGGATGAATCTTGGATCATAATCTTGGTGAAATGAAGAACTTCACTCTTTAGAGTGATTTTGTGAAAATGACTTTTATTGCTAAAAATGTACAAATAAAAAGAAGGAACATTTATTCACAAATTAGAAGTATTCATGGAATTGAGATGCATTTTGAATCAAAAGGGCAAAAATGGAGGATGATAGTGGAAAATCTTATCAAGGCCTAACAAATTATCGTATTTTTATACGTGTTAAATTTGCAAAAGATTTTTAAGTAATTTTGATCCTTTCAAGTAGGAAATATTGTGGATGCGAACCCCATGTTCCTAATACTTAGATCAAGAATACTTTGATATTACTTCCATTTGGCAAGGAAGCATCGTCGCAGCGAACGCCGTGCCCCGAGTTACTTAGGAAGTAATACATTTCTTTTTGCTTTTAAGATTTGGTGACTCAGTCACTCTTGAGCAATAAGATAAAATATTTAGCCTTGACTTGATTAGTGGAAATGGAAAGATGAGATTTTTATGAAGGTGTGTGATTCAAGGGATGCAAAACAATATGAAGGTTTCTAATAAGGGAATAAACATCAATAATATTGAAATGTACATTTAAAGAAATAATTTTTTTTTTCAAAATTTTTCACAAGATAAAAACCAAGTACTTTAAAGATGATCAATAAGGATTCAATCTAAATAAATAAATGATTTTCTTTGACAAAACCCTATATATTGCTATATTAACTTATGAGGCTTTAACTACTTTCTAAAAATATCCCTATATTTTTCTTTCTATTAATTTCTAAGTTTATAGAAAATATGAGAAGAAAGATAAAGGCATTATTCTAGAGTAAATAGCAAGCATAAGGATTAATAATATGGATCATCATAGGGATTTTTTTTAAAATACTAGACATGCATACATAAAAAGAAAAATGCAACTAAGTTAACAAAAAAAAAATTATATTAGAAAGCATAAAAAATTAAATTAGAAAGTAAGTAAAGATAGGTAAATACCCCCTCCCCACACTTGAAATGAACATTGTCCTCAATGTTTCAAGGATCAATGTCAATTCAGGGAGGGTGAAGTGACACTTACGAAGATGGTGGTGGTGGTGGAAAGTTGTCCCAATATCTTGTGCCATAATTGTAAACGTCATCAATTCTTCCTTGGACATGTTGAATACGACCATCCATTTGGCCGAGATGTTGAAGAATTTGTGTGTTTTGTTGGAATAGTTGGTTTTGTTGGATGGATAATTGGTTGAATTGCTGGTAGAAGTCAGGTGGCATTTGGTTGAGGTTTGGTGGGGCTTGCTCATCTTCTCCTTCTTCTTGACCCGCTTAGCTTGCTTGGCCTTCTTCTTGAGCCAAGGCATTTGGAAATGTCCAAGTTTCGGGTTGTCTAACTTGGGCGGAGGGTAGGTTATTGCTTAGGAGGACAATATAGAGCATTTTTACTGTCCCTACTAACCAGTTGTACTCTCTATGCCCTCTCTATGAAATAAGCTGCATAGTCCGAAGGGTCGGAATGTCCAATTTTGTTGACCCCTTAACCTCAATCAAATCATCGGGCACCTCAAATTCAAAAAGCTTAGTAAATAAAGTCACAATTCCCCCTATATGAATATCTCCCTAGCAAAGATGGTACAAGCATAGATTCTATGCAAGAGGCAAAGGGACGGGTGGATAATGGAGGAGGCTTTGGCGTTTCTGGATTTAAAAGAGGGAAGTCCGATTATTTGGCTCCAAAACACATCTTCCCTAAGAAATCTGCAATGCCGCTCCACCTTTGATGAGTCAACCCAGTCAACTCGATATGTACTGCACAACCGCTCCAAGGCATAGAGCACGGCCGTGCTAACCAATATTTGCCATTTTTCTCTTTTTTTATGTATACCTATAAAACATAATAATAATAATAATAATAATAATAATAATAATAATAATAATAATAATAATAATAATAATAATAATAATAATAATAATAATAATAATAATAATAATAATATAAATAAACAAACAAACAAAAAATAATCCATCGGTTACCATCCCGATAATGCTTGTTTTAGGTCATTAGCTCGACCCCTTTCTGGTAATAGGCGATGCGTTATATTTTGGCGGTCTTTTGTGTTTAACGACATTTTCGAAAATTCGAAATGCCTTTCACCTTTGTTCTTTTTGGCTCTTTCACTGCATTGTTAGTATCGGGACATGCAAAAATATTTGTCACATCAAAATCATTATCACAATCTAAGTTTCATCATTCATAAGGCTATTTTCCATATTTTCTTTAGATTGCGATCACTCACCCATTTCATATTCTTCGCTTGGGGTGTAGGTTTCTAAATAAGGAACCTCGAGGTCCGATCTTTTCATATCACACTCAACCTTTTCCTTCCCGACATTTAGGGAGAAGGTGCCATTCTTCACATCAATGATTGCCCCAGCAGTGGCAAGAAATGGCCTTCCTAAAATGACTGGAATTTGATGGTCTTCTTCCATATCAAGGATCACGAAGTCGACAGGGATGATCAAACTCCCTACTCGACACGGCATATTTTCCATTATACCGATGGGGTATTGAATGGAACGATCTGCCAATTGGAGAGACATGGTAGTGGGTTTGAGTTCCCCTATACCAAGTTTCTCACTCACCGATAATGGCATCAAACTTACGCTAGCTCCTAGATCAAGCATAGCGTTATCTATATTAATTCTGCCAACACAACAAGGAATCGAAAAAGTACCCGGATCCTTTAATTTTGGAGGAGTCTTATTTTGTAATACAACACTTGCTTCCTCTGCTAACATAACATTCTCATATTCCACTAGCCTTTCTTTCTCCGAAATTAATTGTTTTAACGGTCTAACACATAAAGGCATTTCTTCAAATTTTTCAGATAATGGAATGTTAACATTAATGGCATCCAAGTTCTCTAAAAGTTTGGTATAATCCTTGTCTTCTTTTCTAGGGGATTCCGTCCCCGAATTAGTCTCAATCATCGGCGGGATTGGACTATAATCAATTTCACTAGGGCATTCATTTAGCACTTCATATTCATCCCTAGTATTCACCATACTAACATGCTCATTCGGCCTTTGAGGTTGATCGGGAAGACTCCCTTGTGGTCTACTCATTGGGATGGCCTATTGAGCTTGTTGAGTTTCTAGCATCTTATTATGCACCGCTAGGTTATCGAACCTAGCATTCAACAATTTAAAATACTCCCTAAATTCATTATTGATCTTTTCTTGAGCATTTTTGTTTTCAACTACGAAATCCATTAAAAGATCCAATTCTGATTTAGGGGGAAAGGTATTCGAATTATTATTGAAATTCTTAGATGCGAATCCTGGGGTTATGTAGATGGTTACAGATTTAGAACGTTGTTATTCTTGTAGGAGAAGTTGGGGTGATTCCTCCATTCGAGATTGTATGTATTAGAATACATCATCCCCTTCTGTCCAAAATAATTGACAAAGTTCACTTGATCACTAGAAATAGTGTCAAGCAAATCGCAACTATTCATACTATGTGAGTTAGACCCACATAGTTCACACAAAATATTTATATTTGCCACGAGATTGACATAAGATTCTCAAATTTCTTTAAAATCATGTCAACCTTAGAAGAGAGAAGAGTAACTGCATCAACATTATATTTACCAGGCGTACCTTGCTGTTGCTCCCTCTCGTTTGACCACTGATAGTGGTTCAATGCAATATTCTCAATGAGGTCATATGCCTCATCGACTCCTTTGTTCATCAATGCTCCTTCTGCAGCGACATCAATGGTCTCTCTCATTTTGAATATGAGACCGATGTAGAAGGTGTGAACAATTAACCACTTTTCGAGCCCATGGGGGGGGCACATTCTGAGAAGCTCCTTGAACTGCTCCCATGCGTCGTACAAAGTCTCACTTCCCGTTTGACAAAAGTTAGTGATCTTCGTGTGAATTTGGGCTGTTTTGCTCGATGGGAAGAAACGCCCAAGGAATGCTTCTTGAACTTGGTCCCATGTTGTAAGTGAGTTTTTAGGGACCGAGTTCAACCATTGCTTTGCCTTATCCTTAAGAGATAAAAGAAAAAGGCGCATTCGTATTGCTTCCGATGTGAGATTTTGGATACGAGTGGTGTCACAGTATTCCAAGAATGTTTGGATGTGGAGATGAGGATCTTCGAAAGCAGTGCCGCTGTATTGGTTGTTAATAACCATATGCAAAAGATGCGGCTTAATCTCAAAGTTGGCTGCGTTAGCATTCGGCACAACAATGGAGGATCTAGTTCCCGGGGTACTTGGATTTACAAAGTCCCGTAGGGTCCTAGCAGGTGTTTGTGGCTCTCCTTCTGCCATATGCTTATTTAACGTCTCCTTGAGTTTTCTTAATCTCTCATGAAAGCTTTGTTCGGGTTTCGGATCAAAGTTGTCAAAGAAGATCCGAGCATGTTTCATACACTATAAGAGCACTCAAAAAGAATATTAAATGTAACAGATTATCGGAAGTAAAAAGAAAACTAAAACAAACAAAATAAAAACGAAATTATACAGTAAAGACGAAAATAAAAAGTAAACCGTTGTCCCCGGCAACGGCGCCATAAACTTGTTCGATCGAAACCTAACAGTTTATTTTAAAATACGCAAGCGAACGGGCTATTGAAATATAGTGGGTGCAAGTATGAGTCGATCCCACAAGGACAAGGTTTACTTTGGGATGAAATTGTTTTTACTACAATTATAAAAGAGATTGGGAGAAATATAGGTTTGATTTAAGAAAAGGAATAGAACATAGGCGGAAAAATACTTTAATAAAACTCTTATAAACGAAGCATTCTCGGGATTGGAAATCATTTAGCCAAATATTCATCATATAGTCATGTCTTTGAAAATATAGATTTTCATAAAAATCAAGGATGGTACGTTAGTCTTACACTACTTCTCACGATCAAGTAAGTAGCGTTCTACCCTTCACTAATTATGCTCTATCTCTCGATAGCCCATAATTAGCAAGGATCCATTAAAGTTCGCAAATAAACGTACTTTTCATTCAAAGAACATCCCTAGGTCATTGAACTACTCTCGTGATCAATGAAAACTAGTTCCTTTATATGGTTCCGTCAATTGAGATTATCCGCTAGGTACTTCTCTCGATTGGCTGAATCATACAATTTGGATGTCTCCAAAATGTAATTCATTTTGAGATTGATATAAAGAAATTGTTTAGATGAAGATAGAAGACAAGACTTTTATAAAAGATGATGAATAAGAGGCAATTTGAGTTTCCAACCCCAAGAATATGGGGGATTACTCACTAGCCATTATGAAATAAGCAAGCATAAGCAATAATAAAAGATAAAGAGAAGAAGGACTTATGATTGTAAAGAGATAATGGCTGGAAATAACTCTTGATATTTAATTCTTCTTTCCAAAAATACTTCAAGAAACAATGAACACTTGAATCTTCAAAATCTTTGGAACTAATGATAAAGAATTATATATAATGTATTCTAAACTCTAGTAATGCTATTCTCTGATATCTGATGACGTTTAAGACTGATTACAAATGGCCTATTTATAAATATGGAGGAGACTCTTTAAGGTGGTGCCTTCTAAAGGTGCCTTTTAATTCTGCAGACACCATTTGCACGGCCGCTCTGGTCTTGGCGCCAATTTTTGGTTTGAACAGGTGAAATAGCACGGCCGCTCCTGATTTGGCTGCACAGCCGCTCTGCCTAGGTTTGCTCGGACACTCCACAATTCAAGACTCGGCCACTCCAGGTTTTGGGGCCAAAATTGGCCTGGAAAAGGCCATGTGCACGGCCGCTCCTTGGTTTAGAGCACGGCCGCTCTAGCTGGATTTGAGCCTGTTTGGTTGATTTGGTCTTCCCCTTCCATAGCTTTGACACTTGATTTATTTCCAAGGCTCCCATTTGATCGTATTTCGACTGTAAAACCTGTCTAAGAGCATAATGTATACCAAAAGCATAAAATCGAATATATATGGTAAAAGAAGCTAAAATAAACTAATATGCAACCTAAATGATACTAAAACTAAGGAAATGATTATGAAATAATGGGATAAATGACTATATAATAGTCACTTATCAGTTATCGAGCCTCCTTGAATAGGTTGGTATTATGTTAAGAATGATCTTGTTCCCGTCATGTGACGTGAACAACCACTATCAAAGTACCAAGCACCTGAAACGTTAGTCCTTAAAGCAGTGTAAACAACCAAACATTTCAGATTTGCTTTGGGTAACCAAGCCTTTTTTGCAATTTTGACCATTTGTCCTCCTGTGTTGTCTCGAGTGTTGTCCCTAGATTTTGACGACACTTGAGGCAACACTTGCAAACTGGACTTTTTCTTTTGAAGAATAAAACAATCTGATTTTTTATGTCCAGGTTTGTGACAGTATTCACACTCAATGGTTTGGTCAGATGTATTATTAGAAGTACTACCCTTTTCCTTGACTTCTTCTTTTACAATATGATTTTTAGTTTCAACATCAAACAAGGAAGAAGTAATATTTTCTAGTGATTCTTGGAACCCAATACCTACTCTGAGAGGCTTACTCAAGTTTAGTATCTCATCCAATTTGGAGGAACTTGTGTTGAGTTTTTTAAAGGTTGATTCGGCTAGTTTGAGTTTGGCCGTGAGTTTATCAAGATCCGCATCCTTCCTAGTGAGTTGAACCTCTAGCCGAGTCAAGGAGTTTTTAAGATCATGATTTTCCTTTGTCAAGAATATCACCATCTTGTTCTCCTTTTTCCATTCTACAAGGAGAGACTCATAGAGACTTTTTAATTCATTAATAAGCTCATCTTTGTTGAGATCATCCTTTATAGACTCATTAGTATTGAAATCTACCGAACCATGCAAGAAAATATCATTTAATGAATCATACCTGCTGAGTGTTGTGTCAAGTGTTGCCATTTGCTGGACAACATTTGAGGCAACACATCCTAATGAAGCCAAAAGTGTTGGGACATGTGTTGTCATATTCTGGACAACACTTGAGGTAACATTTTTAGTCAAAGGCTGCTCCTCTACCGTGGCCATCATAGCCACTTGCTTGAGATTTTCACCTTTCTCTGTTCCTTCCTCCTCTTCATCACTAAGAGACATCCACATATTTTTGCCCGCCTTTCTCAAGGTGTTAGCACATTCATTGGCATAGTGACCCCAACCGGAACAAGTGTGACATTGAATAGATTCAATGTATTTGGGGTCTGACTGGGACTTTTCCGAGGATGCACGTCTTAGTGAGGTGACTTTTTGGTTCGGAGGAGGGACTCTTCTTGGCACAAAACTATGCGTTTTGGATTGTTGGTCCTTAGCTTTAACCTGCACATTGTTAAATTTCCTAAGCATGGAATTGTATTTCTTTGCAAGTAGAGCTACACTAGTATTCTCATCTAATTCCTCGAAGGCTTCATCTTCATCATCCACACAAGTGTCTGAAGATTCGACTTTTAAGGCAATATTTTTGCCTTTTGAAGCCTCGGTTTGTTCATTCAAATTCAACTCAAAATTCTTCAAAATACTCATCAAGGAATTAATATCCATTGTTGAAAGATTATGGGCCTCTTCAATGGCCGAAACTTTAATATTGAAACATTCAGGAAGAGTACGAATAGCTTTTGAAACGAGTTGTTTATTTGTAAAAGGTTCTCCTAATACTTGACAAGCATTTGAAATAACAATCAACTTTTCAAAATAAGAAGAAATATCTTCGTTTTCACCCATTCTTAATCTTTCAAACTTACAAGTGAGACCTCTAAGCTTTGTTTCTCGGACACTACCATCAGCTTCACAAAATCTTTGTAAGGTATCCCAAGCATTTTTTACAGTGGGACTATTTTGAATGAGTTTGAACATATGCATGTCAACCCATTCATAGATGGCATTTAGTGCCTTTCCATTGAAACTAGCAAGATTATTTTCTTCAATTGTCCATTCAGATTCAGGTTTGACTTGAACATCACCATCTTCATCTGGAAGGAGTAATGTAAGAGAATAACCATTTAAAATAGATCGCCAAGCTCGAAGATCAATTGATTTGATGTGCGAGCGAAAACGAATCTTCCAATAAGCATAATTTGACCCATCTAAAATAGGTAACCTCTTTTGATTAGAATTAGCAGCATCATAAGCCATGACAAAATGATCAAAACACTTAGTATATCAAGTGCTAGGCTCTGATATTAATTGAAATTGTCTATGGCTTAACAAAAGTGAGATGAAACTCACAAGTGTTGTTCTTAGTGTTGGCAATACTAAACACAACACACACCAAATCAAAAAACTGAATAATAGAAATAATTCTATTAGTAGCAGAAGAATAAATAAAGATGAACAAGAAATATAATTTTATCAAGTTATATAAATATATAACTTGATGGGTGCCAGGAGGGCAAGACCTTTCTTTATAAAATGCTTTAAATATAAGGTCGAAAGTTCCCTTAATGATTTATAATCATTAACATGGGGAACAACAAATATAGAAAACTCTATGTATATTCACTAACAATCTAACACTTAAAACCTCACAGAATACAAAGATATATGTGAAAAATCTCAGGTGTTGGACAAAGTGTTGCCAACACTTGAATGGCGACACTGAAGAGAAGAATTCTTTCTTGTGCAGATTTTTGTTTTCTGAATTGGATGATCACTAATGTTGATCGACTGCACTATTTATAGAACTCCAAAACTTGGAGCCTACTCAAATGACCAGCTAAATAACCTTGAGTTTGTTTCTTTCAAAATAGCTCTACTAGCCTCTTTTGTAGAAGACCAAGTCTTCTTGGCTTCTTTCCCTTGTACGCCTATGATGTAGCAACCTTGTACTCTATCCTTAGCTCCCCTTGAATAGCTAACCAATAACCCATTTACTTGATCAACACTTTTACACATAAACAATGTGTTTATGTGTAACTTTATTCAACTTCGTAAATCACGCCTGGGCATCTTCTATTGACCTGTTCAATATCAAACATAGCGACTAACAACTGATATATAATCATTAATTAACACGTTGTTATTTATGAAAAATACAGTAACTATTCCGGTGTTGTCAAATCTCAAATGGCAACACCTGTGGCAACACCAGTGGCAACACTGGTATGTGACACAAGGGACAACACACATGGCAATACATGTTCGAACATTTACACATTATTTTAGGTATTGGAGATGCTAGGACTTTTAGAAAGGTATCAAAATTTGATTTTGATATCTATCATTAGATTTGCCCTAATATAATTTGTGAAATTTGTAAGGATGTCGAATTTTAATAACGAGAGAAAAAAAAAAGTAAAGGAAAGAAAATTTAATATATAGTCCTTTCTAACGTTGCTTCCGATTTTTTTAGAAGTGAAGTAGATGGAAAGGAAATGATTTTTTTGTTTTAGATTTTCCCTCCTACAGAATCCTCACAAAACCGGGAGAAAATGGAAGTAAGGAGAATCTTATCAAACAAGATTTTTGATAAATCTATTTTACCTTTCAAATATAACTTTCTTTTCTTTGATTAAAGTACAAGTGTAATTTTATTCTTTTTTATTTCTTTTCCTTTATAACTCAGGAACACCTTAAGGAATATTTTAAATTTCCTCCCCTCCCCTTCCTTTTTCTCCCTTGGAAACTCGGGAGCACGCCCTAAGATTCCTTCTCCATGATAAAACTAAATAGTCGCATTCAAAAATAAAATTTAAAATATAGCTTGTCTTACTTTTAACCTTTAGCAAGCAAAATCATCAAGTGAATTAAAAAAAATTACAAGATAACAATTCACAAACTTCAAAGTTTAGAGCTCGTATAAAATCGAGAATTCGTTAACATATTTTGTCGCATTATTAACTGAATATCCTACAAGTCAAAAAAAAAATCCGACGAGTCGAATCAAAGTGCATCCCTAAAGATAGGGTTTTTGAGAAAACAAATGTTGAACAATAATGAAATTATCAAAATACACTTGTAATCAATAGCTAAAAAGCTACTTAATTCAATTATATTTTGAATTTTACACTTGAATTTATCAAAAATACACATGAATTCAGTAACTAAGTAAATAATGAATCCATTTGCAATGTTCAAAATACACATGAATTCAGTAGCTAATTAGATAATGAATCCAAATTCAGTGTTCAAAAATACACATGAATTATGTAGCTAACTAGCTACAGAATCCAATTACAGTGTTCAAAAATACACATAGATTCAGTAGCTAATTAGCTACTGAATCCATTTGTAATTTTCAAAAAACAAATAGATTCATTAGTTAACTAAATACTAAATTTAAGTACAATGTTCAAAAATGCACATAGATTCAGTAAACATGTACTCTCTCCGTCCCACCTCACTTGACACTTATTTCCATTTTGGGCCGTCCCAACTCACTTGACACTTCCCAAAATAGCCTACTTTTTATAATTTTATATTCACTCTACCCCACCACTCATTCTCTCTCTTCATTTTCCACCACTCAATTTATTCAACCAACACTACTATTTACCCCACTCATTCTCTCTCTTCATTTTCTACCACACATTTTTTTTTATTTTATTCTTTTTTCTTAGTTCCCGTGCCCATCTCAAGGGTGTCAAGTGAGGTGGAACGGAGGGAGTATTTAATATCTAATTATCTACTAAATCCATGTACAATGATCAAATTACACATGGATTGAGTAGCTAACTAGCTACTAAATACAGACGCAATGTTCAAAATACACATGGATTCATTAGCTAATTAGCTACTGAATTCAAGTGTGATGTTTAAAAATACACATGTATTCAATAGCTAACCAGCTAATAAATACAAGTACAATGTTCAAAAATACACATTGATTCATTAGCTAACTAGCTACTGAATCCAAGTGTAATGTTAAAAATACACATGTATTCAGTAGCTAACTAGCTACTAAATCTTTGTGCAATGATCAAAATATACATGTATTTAGTAGCTAACTAGCTACAGAACCCATGCGCAATGTTCAAAATATACATGTATTCATTAGCTAATTAGTTACTGAACGTAATGTTCAAAATACATATGTATTCAATAGATAAGTAGCTACTGAATTCAAGTGAAATGTTTAAAAATACACATGTATTCAGTAGGTAACTAGCTACTAAATCCAAGTATAATGTTAGAAAATACACATGTATTCAGTAGCTAACTAGCTACTGAATCCATATGCAATGTTCAAATACACATGAATTCAGTAGATAAGTATCTACTGAATCCATGTGCAATAATAAAAATACACATGGATTTAGTAGCTAAGTTACTACTGAATTCAAGTGTAATGTTAAAAATACACATCGATTTAGTAGCTAACTAGCTAATAAATCCAAGTACAATGTTGAAATTACCCAATCCGGAGAACGCACGAGTGCGTCGGGGCTTGTTCCTATTTAAAAGGTGAGAAAAGTTTTAAAGATTGGACGAATGAATTTATTTAAAATAGAGTCGCCACGCCATTTTGTGAGCCCAAAACATTGACAAAAGGCTTTTTAATTTAAGATCTTGAGTTTGGAGGTAACGTTACTGTAAATGCGTGCCCCGTTTTTCCATTCTTTTATTACGGAAAAGGGTCGAGTTCACCTCAGTTTGAAGACACCGGATTTATGAAAAATGGAGTCGCCACGCCATTTTGAATTATGCTCAAAACTTTAAAAAAAGAAAAGGGTTCAGAGGTTATGTTACTCCTTAGAAAGAACGTTTGGCGTTCACCCAAGGAGCCTTGCAAAAGCAAGTCTTCCTAGGTCCAAAATTTGTGCTTGTTTGTGTGCTTGTGTGTGTTTTTGAGAATAGAGAAAAGGATGTGCCAAGTTTATTATCCGAACGTAAGAACCATTTTAGAAGGTTTTAGTTTGGGATACCTTGGACTTTGGTATTTTCGGGATTTTGATCCCGTGCTCACTTTGAACTTATGATCATCATTACAGGACTTATCTACCCTCCCATTAGATTAATCAACCAACATAGGCGTAGGAGCCATGGTATGTCTCAATCTAACTTTCCTTGGGGATTTTAGTCAAATGTGATCGAAAGGCTTATCTTTAAGTCCAAGAATGAGACTTTTTAGAAAAGAATGAATCTTTGTCCATCAATCCTACATCTTGAGACAATGATGATTCGTAGGGACATTTTGTGTTTGTCTCAAGTGATTATTGGAGATTTAGGGACTAAGACTCATTGATTACTAAAGGGATAAAAACAACGTTTTGTGCACATTTCAGGTCTCTGGGCAAGCATCTCCATGCCTGAGTGTCTTCTCTGCAGGTCAAGCTGCAGCATTCAAGATGTTCGATACAATTGAGAGGAAGCCAGACATAGATGCCTACGACACCAGGGGAAAAGTATTGGGCGATATTCGCGGTGATATAGAATTAAAGGATGTCCATTTTAGTTACCCGGCCAGACCGGATGAGCAAATATTCAATGGATTTTCTCTTGTCATCCCCGGTGGCACCACTGCAGCCTTAGCTGGGCAAAGCGGAAGTGGGAAATCAACTGTAATCAGCCTTATTGAGAGATTTTATGATCCTCAAGCCGACGAGGTTCTTATCGATGGAATTAATCTGAAAGAAATGCAGCTGAAATGGATTAGGGAGAAGATCGGTCTTGTCAGCCAAGAACCGGTGCTATTTGCCTCCATCATTAAGGATAATATCGCATACGGGAAAGACGGTGCAACCATAGAAGAGATCCGCGCAGCAGCTGAGCTGGCAAATGCAGCTAAATTTATTGATAAACTACCTCAGGTTCCAGAACCCTATTTGAATCATTTTTCCTGTACAAAATTGTTCCAACTCTTGTGAACTTTAAAGTTATTATGCTGCCTAATTTGAACTTTCAAATGATTTGGCATTTCAGGGAATAGACACCATGGTTGGAGAACATGGTACGCAGATTTCTGGTGGTCAGAAGCAAAGAGTTACTATAGCCAGGGAAATTCTAAAAGATCCCCAGATTCTTCTTTTGGATGAAGCAACAAGTGCGCTTGATGCAGAATCTGAGAGAGTTGTACGAGAGGCACTCGACAGATTATGGGAAACCGAACAACTGTTATTGTTGCGCATCGTCTAAGCACAGTGAGAAATGCTGATATGATTGATGTCATTCATCGGGGAAAGATGGTCGAGAAATGTACAACTTCAGTCATCATCACACGTGTTTTCTTCAATGCCACTTTTCTTGTGCAGTTGCAAACTACAAATTCACGGGAAATGTATCTGCTTTTCATACAACTGTATTAAGCAATATTACATGTTCTTTTCAATTATCAGGGTCACATAAGGAACTGCTCGAGGATCCTGAAGGAGCATACTCTCAACTTATAAGACTGCAAAATATGAAAAATGGTTAAGACCAGCAAGGTGGCGATGACCAAGATAAATCAGAAGTTTCTGGTGAATTCCGAAGACTGTCAAGTCAGAGAACATTGAATCAGCGTTCTCTAAGTCGAGGGTCATCTGGAGTGGGAAATAGTAGTCGACACCCCTTCTCTGCGTCATTTGGTATACCTACAGGACTCAATGCTCCTACGAATGAGTTAACAGTACCTGAAACTCCACATAAGAAAGCATCAGGTAATAAAGTCCCACTCCATCGCCTTGCCTATCTAAACAAACCGGAGGTGCCGGTGCTGATAGTCGGGGATATAGCTGCTATTATTAACGGTGCAGTACTGCCGATTTTTGGAATACTGATTTCTAGTATGATCAGAACTTTTTACGAGCCCCCACGTGAGTTAAGGTGTAAGTACGCCAATCCAATTCGCAATCCCTTTTTAGGTGCATTTTAAATGATAAAATTGCACTAAGGGGCGTTTTGTTAAATTTTCGGTCCGTTCCGAGACTTCCGGGAACTTTTTATAAGTTTCCTGCGAAGGAAGTATATTTTAGTATTTTTCCCGAACAAAAGGACCTAAAAGGAATTAATCAGTTTGAACCTTTTGGATATTAACTCGGAATGTTTCAGAATCTGATTTTGGCGTCAGAATCGATTATTGGCGTTCCCAGTCGTGCGACAACTTGAGGCATGAAAATTGGATAAATTGGGTCGTGCGACCAACTAATCCAATTTCCCAATTTACGTATAAATACCCAATGCCTTTCATTTGTCAAGGGGGAGCTCTCTCACATTCTCTCACACAGTTAACGCACTTCACGCCTTCTCTCTCTCCTCTCTCTCCCAAGACGTAAACTACCCTCTCTCTCTCTCCTCTATCTCTCTAGACGCAGATCCATCCTCACCGAGCTTCTTCATGAACAACCCAATCCAACCTCCCTCTCGGGCCAAGACGCAGGAACCAGGTGCTATCTCCTTCAACCAATCCCTC
Organism: Adenophora triphylla var. japonica; assembly: GCA_022495995.1. Taxonomy (NCBI): domain Eukaryota; kingdom Viridiplantae; phylum Streptophyta; class Magnoliopsida; order Asterales; family Campanulaceae; genus Adenophora; species Adenophora triphylla. The sequence continues at coordinate 328,617 of JAFEMH010002030.1, forward strand.
ACCGGCCAATCTTCTCCCTAACCTAACCTTCACCACCGGCCAAAACCAACACCAACCTCTTCTCCAACCCAAGCTCTCACCTCACCGGCGAACTCACCAACCAAAACCGAGCTCCTTCATTCCCAATCAACCGGCGACCTCCGCACCGTCTTCTCCGGTTACAACGACAACCGCCTCACCAACGCCCCTCTCTCAACCCCCTCACCGGCGTCCCTTTCAACCTTCCCCACCGGTCTTCTCCCTCTACCTCACAGTTCTACATCGTAATCCCCTTCCTCTCCGGCCAAAACCCATCGTAATTCTCTTCCTCTGTTTTCTCCCTCACACCTAAACTAATCGGCAACAATAACCGTTCCTTCACCCATTCTCTTCCTATCTCCAACCTTCGCCATCTACCCCGCTTACAGATCTAAAGCCTCTCACCACCGCCCCTTACAGCAACGCCAATCACCACCACTCTACCTCCAATTAAACCGGCGACCTCCAATCACCCCTCAATTCCCGATCTAAATCTCTCAATTCCCCTTTGCCGTTACCTGCTCTCGACCCCTAAACCGTCAACACAGTTCCCCTGTTCTGTTCCGGAAAGCTTGCTGCCCAAACTCACGTACTGGAAGTGGCCTAATCTGGAAGCTGAGTTCGTTCCGTTCCGGAGCCGATTGAAGATCCTAAACCTAACTTGGTTTAAGGAGCGTGGACTACGAGGGTAACGATTCCCTCACTTTTATCTCGTTTACTATTTTATTTGTTTCATTGCAATCTATTTCTCGGACTTGATAATTGGACTCCGCCGTCCTCAATTATCAAGTCCCAACTGCCGATCTCTCTGTTTAACTGTTTAGCTTGGTATTGTTAATATTCATTATGTGAGTTTGTTGGATTTATTGTTTATTGGCCAAGGGAGTGTGGATCTCCCTATATCCACATCCCCTTGGTCAATCTATTATGGATTCATTGTTTCTGAGTTTGTTATTGATATTGTGTTGGGATTTATTTGTTGATCTCTGTTGATCTGTTCTCAAATTGTAAAGAGTCTGCAAACGGCAAGGTTATGTCACGCGACACAACGGACCTTATCAGTCCTGTGTAGCGCGACATAACGTGTCCTATGCAGAGACTATTTTCAGTTGTAATCCGTATTTGTCCTCGATGTAAAGTGGGATGTGGCCTCCCAGAGTCAATGGCCTACAAAGTTGTATTCCCCTTTGTTGAGTAATAAAACAAAGCACGTTTATGCATTTTATACATATACTCCCTCCGTCCCATAACAAGCGACGCAGTTACTGTTCCGCACGGGAATTAAGGAAAAAGTGAAAATGTTGATGTGTTGTGAGTGTAGATAGTTGAGTAGGAGAGAGAATGAGTGGAGAGAATAGTAAATTATAATAGTGTTGTGAGTATTATAATAATGTAGGAGAGAGAATGAGTGGAGGAAATAGTAAAGATTCTTTTCCATTTTAGGAAGTGTGACTTATCAATGGGACGCCCAAAATGGCAAAGTGTGTCGCTTGTTATGGGACGGAGGGAGTATTGTCATACACACTTTGCACACACATTTGGATGAATGGAATGTTGAACAATTGAAAGACTCGTCTACGGACGAGGCGTGTTGGGTGAACTCTCGGTTCTTCCCAACACGTAACTTGACCCCCGAACCCATTTTCTCTTACAAAAAGGTTTTCAATGTTTCCTCTTAAAAACGGCGTGGCAACCCCCTTATTTATTTTATTTTCGGGCGAGCGCACATTCAGTGGCGACTCCGCTGGGTACTATTGAAACTTGTTTTTCAAAAAGTGGGTCAAACTTTCGTGTTTGTTCAACGTCCATTTCATTCATTTGTGTGTGCCTTGTTGTGTGACATTTTATGTGCTTAAATGCATTTGATGTGCTTTGTTGTCTTTGTCCTCCATTGTGTGCCTTTGTTGTTCTCTGTAAAGCCTAGGTTTGTATGCTTATCTTGCTTGGAGGCTGGGGCTCAGTGTGCTTGAGATCATGGAATTTTGGCCTCCCTTGTCACGCGACATAAGTGGCCTTCTCAATCCTGGGTCGTGCGACAGGAGAGGCCAAACTGCAGAATTTGATTCATTTGACTTGGTTCTGATTTGGGACAGTCCTTGGGATTGTATTATGATCATTTGGCTTATTGTACTCTGTGGGGTTAAGTGTGTGTGTTTTCCTTCCCCATTTTCAATAAAAAAAATAAAAAAAAAATAAAAAATCATTTTCACAAATAAAGGAACATAGCCATCCCGCACACTACATCACGTAGATCTAGAACCCTCGGGTGCGATTGACGGCATCGCGGACGGTGATGTACGTCGCCTACGCTTGAGCGCCTAATATCAAACCTATCCCCCTAGCGCGTTATAGGTGGCGCCACACTTTCAACCTCACCCAAAATAGTTGGTTTTGACACGCCATTTTCAAAATACACTAAAATGACTTGTTTCAAAATTTCTAAAAGGCTTTCGTACCTACCCCAAAACCTAGCACGTGTGGGCATGTTGCCAACGCAACATGGTTTCACGAAAGGACATGTCGTTCCCACGGCATGTTCTAACGAGAGATCATGTCGCTTTGTCAACGTGCACCGACGAGAGGTCATGCCGGATTTTTTCCTTGAAATTCTTCAGGAATACCCGTTATGCTGCCCAAATTTCTCCAGAAATTGGGGCTGCTCGTCCGTCCCATAAATGCTTCGGTTTTGTTTCGGTACTACTGCCTATTATTAATTTTGAACCAATACATTTGGTGTATTTGTGATTGATGTGTCATAGGTTCCCCCGAGGTCTAGATTGAGTGAAAAAAAGGATTAGCCTTTTCCAACCGTCTCTAGGACTCAAAACACCGATTTCTACTTGAACAATAATAAGTGTTGCATGAGTCCATCTCCTTCCGTACTCCTCCCTCTCCCATACCTTCTCAAAATTCTATGCCCTCCTCCTTATACACGCTCTCCCCTCTCCAGATAAGGCAAGTTGGGTGCGCGATCCGATTCCCGGTGTTCGTCTAGTTCACACCTTGAGGCAGTTGCAGTTTCAGCAGAATTCGCATCCGATTCAATTTCAGAGATGTCTAGTGCAGAGAAGAGTATGACCACTCAATCTAAAGATTCATCTGCCGCGGATCAACAAGGCATGCATGATCTGTCTATGGAGCAGATGAGAGCTAGTTTGGAGGCTGCTCTGGCCCGTGAGCGTGAAGCTCGATCGCTCGCCCAAGCTGCACTAGCTCAAGAACAAGCTGCTCAAGTCAGAGAAGAAGCAATCGTAGAAGCAATGAGAAGCCGTGGTATTGATGTGATCCGACGCGCTAATGGGACTTATGAGGAGGTCGCAGATGCCAATGAATTCGATGTTGAGACTAGGAATGTTTCCCTTCCTCCCTTTGCTCCAACATATCATCAAGTCCCGAGTCATGGTGTGCAGTCGAACCCTCAAGCAAGTTTTGGTTCAGTCGGAGGAACACAGCCGGTCTTCCATGATTTGACCTCCTCACCAATTCTCAATGCTCCCGTGCCTCTAAGCCAATTTGGGTCCCAATTTGTAACGGTCGAGCGAGTTGTTTCCGGGTTCTCGCATCGCAGGTCGGTTTATGGTCCTCAATTCCAGGGTAACACCCAGTATCAGAATCAACACCCTTATTCCGGGAATCAGTTCAGCCAAGATGGATTTCTGAAGTTTCCGACTAGTCAGCCTCAGTCTCAAGCATATGTGTCTCAGCCTTTAATGGATTCAGTTTTTGGATTTGGTTTACCATCTATGCAACATCTGGGGCCAGCTCAGTATTTGCCTGTTAATGCTCAGTTTCAAGACCAAATGTCCTCCATTCCTATCATGACTCCCATTCGGCGAGAGGTACCAACACCCGAGTCACTCCCAAAGATGGTCCAGAAGGATAGAGAAAAGCAGCGTTTTGATGATGTGGGGATGCCAATAGAAGAATTCTTTGAAATCTTAGCAAGCGGAGGACTTATCCAGCCATTGGTAAATTACAACCCTGTTCATTACAGTCCCAAGTTGGACACTAGCAAGTTTTGCCTCTACCATCAGTATCCTGGCCATGTCACCAACAAATGTTTTGCTCTAAAGTCACTCATTCAAGAGCTCATGGATGAAGGGAAGCTTGAGAAGGGTCCCTACCCCAGTGTTGCTACCAATCCTTTTTCATGATGTCAGCAGAAGTCCGGAGGTTATCCCACCCAAAGGCAATAAAGTCAATCAGTCAGCGTCGTAAGTTCTAGAGTGTCTGTTATGTGGTCACGAGTCTGTCAAGTCTATGTTATGAGTCTTTTTATTGCAGTAATAAAAATCTTTGTTTCTATTCTTGCTAGACTCGAGACATTACTTGCATACCCACGTTACACTCAATTGAAATGGTCTTGTTCCAAATGATCACTTGTGCTGCTCACCGACTAATGCTTTGAAATGACTAATATTTGAATTAATCGGAACAAGAAAACCTGCTGATATCATTCTCTAAACTGGGGCTGATCAACCCCCCAACTTGCATTTCCCTGTGCTTACATATTTTCTTTCGTCCTCACCGTTTCGTTGGCTCGATGGAATTTGCACGGATCTCCCTCACAGTAAGCTTAAGAAAGCAAATGAAGACTTAATCTCGTTCAGATCATCCGGTAGGGACTGCGGTTGAAACCTTCACCCTTAGGAGAACCATTACCTTACCCTTACCTAAATAATACCCCTTCAGTTCAAGATCGGCATGTTTTAAAACCCATTCAGCCATCGCCAGAAGAAGAGGGACTATCCTTGAGACTCCCGTGATTCAAAAGAAAATTGACCGTCTCCAAGCTCAAGAATGGAAGAATGCAATTATCCATCCTGGGGACTAGCTGAAATTCTCTCTCAAGAAAAAAAAAAAAAAAAAAAAAAGAGAAAAAAAAATACAAAAAAGAGAAGATACAAAAAAAAAAAAAAAGAAGAGAAAAGAAAGAGAGCCTAGTCCCCAGTGATCCTCTCAAAAGCAAAAGCCAAAGGATCCGGTCGTTACTCAAGTGGAGTCTCAGAGTGAATAAAGAGACAGCATGGATGTCCCCTCACCATTACCTCTAACCAATTCCGGCCGTCCTCTCAATTTTAGAGGATATTCCCAATACCTTGACCAATCCCAAGTCGTCCTCTCGATTTTAGAGGACATTACCATTACCATTACCCTTACCTTTGCCTTTAGCCAAAGCCAAAAGATTGACCTCTCATTCTTAGAGGCATTGAAGATGCAATCATGGATTCCCTCACCTTAGAAATCCCAAACACATACCCAAGAGCCAACCTCTCATCTTTAGAGGTTCAGTCAGCAAAAAAGCCTAGCCGACCTCTCGTTTTAAGAGGTCATGATATCCTAAATTACCCGAAGACCGATCGAAACCCCGAGACCCAGTCGCAGTTCCTACCGGATCGCAATTTCATTCCAATGTCGTCGAGATCTAAAAACAGATTGTTACTTAAAGAGGAGCCAAGTCCATCCCGGCTCAAAGGACCATCAAGCGAAGATTGTGCAAATTCCATCTGTCCATTCGACGTTGCATGTGAGCATATTTCATTTCTCCTCTGTAAACACCAGCCGTGAATGTCCCACTGGGGCTTCGCATATGTGTCTCCCATCGACACTCCAAGAGGACACGTTCTTTCGATTCTCAAAAATTCTCGAAGGTCCTCACATCCCCGAACTTCATCGTTCATTCTTTTCATTCGGGATAAGCCGAACTACGGCGACCTGAGCTCCTCCTATGGAGAGGAACGTAGGCAACCATAACTGGTCCGGTCGAAATCACAAGCAGATCTCAGAAAATCCGGTCTCCTCAAGGACCATGCCCATACACTGTTCATCTTTTCGAGTTTGATTCTCGATATCAGTGGGCTTTCTCCTCAGGATTGATAAAAATATTTGCTCATATCAGCGTTGGCGGTTTGACTAACCCGAACATCAATAAAGGGTTTTAAGCAGCTTTGTGATCATCACGAATAAGACAAGTTTTCAAGTGTCTCGATAAGTCTTCTCTTTCTACATAATAGGAAGATAGAGCTAAACACCGTTTCGGTCAGCAGGGGCTTCCATACACCTTTCCCCACCTTGTGATGCTTATACTCTCTCAAAAGAGTCAAACCTAAAGCGAGAGTGTCATACAGAACTCGGGATTCATTCCCACCCTCGAAAAATACGCCCCTGCACGTAAACATTTTCGAGTCTTGTCCAGCGACTGATTGACTACGATTTAAAATGATGGGTTGCCTCTTCAGCCACAAGATGACTCTGCTTGCGATGAAGCTGCATGGAATGTCCTCAAGTTGGGGCTTTGGTTAAGGTATCCCTCCGGCTCTCCTTACCAGATTCCCTCCAAGATTGCTTTGCACTGTCAACTGGGGCTTCGCCAAGCCGGGATTGCTCTCTGCCCCCCTCTGCTGCTTGCTGTCTCAGACACGCGATATACTTTGTCCTCACCTAGCAACAGACCTGCTGCAATATGTACTCCCGGGAGCGTCCCCGACTTGCCTAGCCGCGCCATATCGTTTTTCCACCTCACGGGAGAGAGTCCACTCCATTATAAACACTTTCGTCCTATACACAATCCCTCATAGCATAATGGTGGCTACATACACATCTGCTCACCAAGCCGTGCAAAAAAAAAAAAAAACCCCTCACTTCCTATCCTCCCCAGCTGAGATGGACTTGTGCAACAAAAGATTAATAATGCATAAGCAAGAGGTTAAATAAAATGCTAAGTGCCTAGAGTGTTGTGCCTCCCCCCGCAGAGTACAATAATCAGGTGATCGTAATGTGATCGTGAGGACTACCCCTCGAATCACAATCTTGGACAAGGATTCCAAACCCCGCAGGTGGCAGACCCCGCCTCTATTATCTTCATAAGGCCCGGAACTACGAATTGGCTTGATTCCCTTTTTAAGGGATACGTAGGAATCCTTTCTCCAAAGGTTCAGCCATCGGATCTCACCAGCATCATATGAAAAAGCCCCAGCAGCCCTAGTCTTCAAACAATGATTGTCAAGAGAAAAGAGCCCCAGCTGCCCCAGAATCCAAAGAAGTAATGCTCACCTGTCCCGACGACTTCAAAGCCTTTTCTGCATGATAAACCGAGACAAAGAGTCCGCATCTGTCAATCTCCCCAGCAAACGTCGACAAGTGGTAGCCTCAGTCCCCAAACAAATGCCTGTCAAAGAAAGAAGAGCCCCAGCTGCCACAGAACCCAAGCAATAATAATCACCGGTCCCGACGACTTCAAAGCCTATATTGCAAAGACCATCCTGCGAATGGCCACCCAGCAAGCATCGACAAGTGACAGAGGCCACAACCTATCCCTCAGCAGAACCAATGGTAGCCTGAGACCTTAGACAGCTACCTACCAACAAGCAAGCATTACAACCTAAGACCCCGACAAATGACATCCTTCCCTCGCAGGTACAACAATTAACCGAGCATCACCGAACCTCGAAGACTGATCCTCAAACAGCACCGAGACAAAGAGTCCGTATCTATGTTAGCCTCCCAAAGCAGAGCACCCCAAAAGAGCAAAAGAGAAAGAGAAAGAATAGCCTCCCAAAGCAGAGCACCCCAAAAGAGAGAGAAAGGACAGCCTCCCAAAGCAGAGCACCCCAAAAAAGAAAGAGAAAGAGAAAGAATAGCCTCCCAAAGCAGAGCACACCAAAAGGAGAAAGAACAAAGGCCCGTATTTGTGATAGCCCCTGCGAGCTCGCAAGACCAAGACCCCACAATCCCAAGACAAAAAAAACAAAGTCCCCAGTTTCCCAAGCAAAACCTAGGACGCGAAAGAAAAGCGACAATCAACAAAGACCGTTCAACAGCAAAATCGGCAACAGAACAGAACAAAAGAGATAGCGTGAGACCCCTGGCAGCTATACTTATCAACGACAAAGAACAGAACAGAAGAAGTAGCGTGAGACCCCTGGCAGCTACGTTTATCCCCAACAGAGCAGAAAAGAGATAGCGTGAGACCCCTGCAGCCTATACTCATCCCCAAAGAAAGAAGAAGAGAAGTGGTATGAGACCCCGGCGTCCACGAAGAGAAGCAGCAGTAGTGTGAGACCCTCCGGCAACTACCCTGCATCAGAAGAAGTGGTATGAGACCCTCCGACGTCCACGAAGAGAAGCAGCAGTAGTGTGAGACCCTTCGGCAACTACCCTGCATCAGAAGAAGTGGTATGAGACCCTCCGGCGTCCACGAAGAGAAGCAGCAGTAGTGTGAGACCCTCCGGCAACTACCCTGCATCAGAAGAAGTGGTATGAGACCCTCCGGCATCCACGAAGAGAAGCAGCAGTAGTGTGAGACCCTCCGGCAACTACCTTGCATTAGAGAAGTGGTATGAGACCCCTGGCATCCACAAAAGACCCGTTGCAGCATGAGACCCTCCTAAGCAGCCTACAACTCGTCAACGCGATAGCATGAGACCCTCCTAAGCGGCTACTCGCAAATACCGGTTGCAAGCATGAGACCCTCCTATAGCCTACAACCTGGCATGAAAGGAAGTTACTAGCCAACCGCAGTAGTATCGACCCCGCAAGAAGTCACAGGTAAGCACAACAAAGGTATGAAGACACATTTCTACCCCTTTCTTGCTTGTAGTTAGTAATCCCGAACTACGATTTGGCTTGATTCCCTTCTTTAAGGGATACGTATGAACCCTTTCTCAGAAAGGTCCAGCCATTAGACTCCCCGATTCACCCTTCTAGCTCGTTACCTTATCCCCTGATGCTCATTGGGATTGGGCCTTATTTTATCGACAACCTCACTTTTTCCAAAAGTAACGTTGCCGAGGGGCTCTGTAAGTACGCCAATCCAATTCGCAATCCCTTTTTAGGTGCATTTTAAATGATAAAATTGCACTAAGGGGCGTTTTGGTAAATTCCCGGTCCGTTCCGAGACTTTCGGGAACTTTTTATAAGTTTCCTGCGAAGGAAGTATATTTTAGTATTTTTCCCGGACAAAAGGACCTAAAAGGAATTAATCAGTTTGGACCTTTTGGGTATTAACTCGGAATGTTCCAGAATCTGGTTTTGGCGCCAGAATCGGTTATTGGCGTTCCCAGTCGTGCGACAACTTGAGGCATGGAAATTGGATACGTTGGGTCGTGCGACCAACTAATCCAATTTCCCAATTTACGTATAAATACCCAATGCCTTTCATTTGTCAAGGGGGAGCTCTCTCACATTCTCTCACACAGTTAACACACTTCACGCCTTCTCTCTCTCCTCTCTCTCCCAAGACGTAAACTACCCTCTCTCTCTCCTCTATCTCTCTAGACGCAGATCCATCCTCACTGAGCTTCTTCACGAACAACCCAATCCAACCTCCCTCTCGGGCCAAGACGCAGGAACCAGGTGCTATCTCCTTCAACCAATCCATCACCGGCCAATCTTCTCCCTAACCTAACCTTCACCACCGGCCAAAACCAACACCAACCTCTTCTCCAACCCAAGCTCTCACCTCACCGGCGAACTCACCAACCAAAACCGAGCTCCTTCATTCCCAATCAACCGGCGACCTCCTCACCGTCTTCTCCGGTTACAACGACAACCGCCTCACCAACGCCCCTCTCTCAATCCCCTCACCGGCGTCCCTTTCAACCTTCCCCACCGGTCTTCTCCCTCTACCTCACAGTTCTACATCGTAATCCCCTTCCTCTCCGGCCAAAACCCATCGTAATTCTCTTCCTCTGTTTTCTCCCTCACACCTAAACTAATTGGCAACAACAACCGTTCCTTCACCCATTCTCTTCCTATCTCCAACCTTCGCCATCTACCCCGCTTACAGATCTAAAGCCTCTCACCACCGTCCCTTACAGCAACGCCAATCACCACCACTCTACCTCCAATTAAACCGGCGACCTCCAATCACCCCTCAATTCCCGATCTAAATCTCTCAATTCCTCTTTGCCGTTACCTGCTCTCGACCCCTAAACCGTCAACACGGTTCCCCGTCTGTTCCGGAAAGCTTGCGCCCAAACTCACGCACCTTGGAAGTGGCCTAATCTGGAAGCTGAGTTCGTTCCGTTCCGGAGCCGATTGAAGATCCTAAACCTAACTTGGTTTAAGGAGCGTGGACTACGAGGGTAACGATTCCCTCACTTTTATCTCGGTTACTATTTTATTTGTTTCATTGCAATCTATTTCTCGGACTTGATAATTGGACTCCGCCGTCCTCAATTATCAAGTCCCAACTGCCGATCTCTCTGTTTAACTGTTTAGCTTGGTATTGTTAATATTCATTATGTGAGTTTGTTGGATTTGTTTTTTATTGGCCAAGGGAGTGTGGATCTCCCTATATCCACATCCCCTTGGTCAATCTATTGTGGATTCATTGTTTCTGAGTTTGTTATTGATATTGTGTTGGGATTTGTTTGTTGATCTCTGTTGATCTGTGCTCAAATTGTAAAGAGTCTGCAAACGGCAAGGTTATGTCACGCGACACAACGGACCTTATCAGTCCTGTGTAGCGCGACATAACGTGTCCTATGTAGAGACTATTTTCAGTTGTAATCCGTATTTGTCCTCGATGTAAAGTGGGATGTGGCCTCCCAGAGTCAATGGCCTACAAAGTTGTATTCCCCTTTATTGAGTAATAAAACAAAGCACGTTTATGCATTTTATACATATCTTGTCATACACACTTTGCACACACATTTGGATGAATGGAATGTTGAACAATTGAAAGACTCGTCTACGGACGAGGCGTGTTGGGTGAACTCTCGGTTCTTCCCAACACGTAACTTGACCCCCGAACCCATTTTCTCTTATGAATGTGCATTCATAAGGCAGGATGCAAGATTTTGGGCGCTAATGTTTATAGTGCTTGGAGTGGTGTCACTTTTAGCTCTTCCAGCACGGTCATACTTTTTTTCTGTTGCTGGATGCAAGTTAACTGGACGAATTCAAAAAATATGCTTTGAGAAGGTTATTCGCATGGAGGTCAGTTGGTTTGATGAGCCTGAGCATTCGAGTGGGGTAATTGGTGCAAGGCTCTCTGCAGATGCTGCTAGTGTGCGCGGTTTGGTTGGAGATGCCCTTGCTCAGCTTGTTTAGGATTCTGCCTCCGCTGCTGCTGGTTTGGGCATTGCTTTTGCAGCAAGTTGGCAATTGGCGCTTATAGTCCTTGCATTGCTTCCTCTTGTAGCTGCCAATGGATTTGTTCAGATGAAGTTTCTCAAAGGGTTCAGTGCAGACGCAAAGGTTCGTATCTTATATCGTGAGCTTTATGTAGGCATTTTGTATAAGACATCAAGTTCGTTCCATCAATGAATTCTTCCTAAATATTTTCTTGCATAGTATTTTATAATTATCTAATTGGTTGTAGATGATGTACGAGGAAGCAAGCCAAGTTGCAAACGATGCAGTGGGAAGTATAAGAACTGTCTCTTCCTTCTGTGTAGAAGAGAAAGTGATGGAACTGTATAGAAAGAAATGTGAGGGTCCCATGAAGACTGGGATACGGCAAGGCCTCGTTAGCGGAATTGGTTTTGGTGTATCCTTTGCGTTGCTGTTTTTGGTGTATGCAACCGTCTTTTATGCAGGAGCCCGGCTTGTTGAGGCTGGCAAAATAATGTTTGAGGATGTTTTCAGGGTAAGTAATTTACTAATCTGATATTCAAGCACTCACAAACAACTTGGTTCGCTGATTCTGAATCTACCTTGGCAGGTTTTCTTTGCTCTGACCATGGCAGCTATAGTAGTCTCTCAATCAAGCTCCTTTGCCCCAGATTCAAATCCAAGGATGCTGCTACTTCTGTGTTTGCTATTTTAGACCGCAAGTCCGAAATAGACCCCAGTGATGAGTCTAGAATGACTTTAGTTAACGTCAAGGGGGAAATAGAACTTCGACATATAAGCTTCAAGTATCCTACCAGGCCTGATATTCAAATCTTCAGAGATCTTACCTTGACCATTCATAGTGGAAAGGCAAGTGAAATCCCTTTATCTTTTAGCATTTGTAATCTTCTTTATACTATATATGATGGTTTATATTGAATTTATAAGTACCATATTTCAGACGGTGGCACTGGTTGGAGAAAGTGGAAGTGGAAAGTCAACGGTGATCTCATTATTGCAGAGATTTTACAACCCAGATTCAGGGCATATTACAGTGGATCGAGTTGAGATTCAGAAGTTTCAACTCAAGTGGCCAAGGCAGCAGATGGGACTAGTGAGCCAAGAACCAGTCTTGTTTAATGACACCATCAGAGCAAACATAGCCTATGGAAAGGATGGGAATGTAACTGAGGCAGAGATAATAGCAGCTTTAGAATTGGCAAATGCCCACAAGTTCATTAGCAGTTTACAACAGGGGTATGATACGGTGGTGGGAGAGAGAGGAGTTCAGTTGTCAGGGGGACAAAAGCAGAGAGTGGCAATAGCAAGGGCCATAGTGAAGAGTCCAAAGATATTACTACTAGATGAGGCCACAAGTGCACTGGATGCAGAGTCAGAGAGGGTGGTTCAAGACGTGTTGGACAGGGTGATGGTGGAGAGAACGACAGTGGTGGTGGCTCACCGCCTGTCCACCATAAAGGGGGATGACGTGATAGCGGTGGTGAAAGGAGGAGTGATTGTGGAGAAAGGAAAGCACGAGGCATTTATGAATATCACTGATGGTTCTTATGCCTCTTTGGTGGCACTTCACATGACCGCCGCCTCCTCTTAGGCTTGAATATTTACTCATATTCCTAAGATCAAAGCTCACCACGTTTTTCTGGTGATTAATCAAGAGTTTATGTTGAAAGTGTGCATCAGCAGTTGATTTACCTTGATTAATCACCAGAAAAACCTGGTGAGCTTTGATCCTAGGAATAGGAGTAAATATTCAAGCCTAAGAGGAGGCGGCGGTAATGTGAAGTGCGACCAAAGAGGCATAAGAACCATCAGTGATATTCATAAGTGCCTCGTGCTTTCCTTTCTCCACAATCACTCCTCCTTTCACCACCTCTATCACGTTCGCCCCCTTTATGGTGGACAGGCGGTGAGCTACCACCACTGTCGTTCTCTCCACCATCACCCTGTCCAACGCGTCTTGAACCACCCTCTCTGACTCTGCACAAGTGCACTTGTGGCCTCATCTAGTAGTAATATCTTTGGACTCTTCACTATGGCCCTTGCTATTGCCACTCGCTTTTGTCCCCCGACAACCGAACTCCTCTCTCCCACCACCGTATCATACCCCGTCAGTAAACCGGCTAATGAACTTGTGGGCATTTGCCAATTCTAAAGCCGCTATTATCTCTCGCTCGCCAGATCCCCCCATCCTTTCCGTAGCTATGTTTGCTCGATGGTGTCATTAAACAAGACCGGTTCTTGGCTCACTAGTCCCATCCGTCGCCTTAGCCACTTCGAGTTGAAACTTCGAATCTCAACTCCATCCACCGTAATATGCCCCGAACTGGGCTGTAAAATCTCTGCAATAATGAGATCACCGTTGACTTTCCACTTCCACTTTCTCCAACCAGGCACGTCTCGAAATATGGTACTTATAAATTCAATATAAACCATCATATATAGTATAAAGAAGATTACAAATGCTAAAAGAGAAAGGGATTTCACTTGCCTTTCCACTATGAATGGTCAAGGTAAGATCTCTCAAGATTTGAATATCGTGCCCGGTAGGATACTTGGAAGCTTATATGTCGAAGTTCTATTTTCGACGTTATCTAACGTCATTCCGCACTCATCACCGGGGTCTATTTCGACTTCATGGCCTAGAATAGCAAACACAGTAAAGCAAGATCCTCGATTTGCCGGAATCTGGGGCAAAGGAGCTTGATTGAGAGATCGCTATAGCCGCTATGGTCGAGCAAAGAAACCCGCTAAGGTAGATTCGTAATCGGCCGAACCAAGTTGTTTGTCAGGAGTGCTTCGAATATCGATTAGTAAATTACTTACCCCGAAAACATTCTCAAACGTTATTTTGCCGCCTCAACAAGCCGGCTCTCGCATAAAAGACTGCATACACCAAAACAAAGAACGCAAAGGATACACCAAAACCAATTCCGCTAACGAGGCCTCGCGTATCCCGCCTTCACGTGCGGACCCTCACACTTCTTTTCTATACAGCTTCCATCACTTTCTCTTCGCACAAAAGGAAGAGACAGCTTCTTATACTTCCCACCGCATCATTTGCAACTTGGCTTGCTTCCCTGCACATCATCTCGCAACCAATCGATAATTATAAAATGCTACGTGCAAGAAAATATTTAGGAAGAATTCATTGATGGAACGAACTTGATGTCTTATACAAAATGCCTACATAAAGCTCACGATATAAGATACGAACTCATAGGCCCGCACCGAACCCTTTGAGAAACTTCATCTCGAACAAATCCATCGACTACAAGAGGAAGCAATGCAAGGACTATAAGAGCCAATTGCCAACATGTCGCAAAAGCAATGCCCAAAACCAAAGCAGCAATGAGTGCGTAATCCCGAACAAGCCGAGCAAGGGCATCTCCAACCAAACCGCGCACACTAAGCAAAAGATCTCAGAGAGCCTTGCACCAATTCCCCACTCGAATGCTCAGCTCATCAAACCAACCGACCTCCATGCGAATAACCTTCTCAAAGCACATTTTTCGAATTCGTCCAGCTTAACTTGCATCCAACAACAAAGAAAAAGTATGACCGTGTTGGAAGAGCTAAAAGTGACACCACTCCAAGCACTATAAACATTAGCGCCCAAAATCTCGCATCCTGCCTTAACTCACGTGGGGGCTCGTAAAAAGTTCGGATCATACTAGAAATCAATATTCCAAAAACCGGCATCGCACCGTTAATAATAGCAGCTATAGCCCCGACTATCGGCACCGCACCTCCGGGTTTGTTTAGATAGGCAAGGCGACGGAGTGGGACTTTATTAACCGATGCTTTCTTATGTGGGGTTTCGTACGTTAACTCATTCGTAGGAGCATTGAGTCCCGTAGGCATACCAAATGACGCAGAAGGAGTGTTGACTACTATTTCCCCACTCCGAGATGACCCTCGACTAGAACGCCGATTCAATGTTCTCGACTTGACCTTCGGAATTCACACAGCAACTTCGATTTATCTTGGTCATCGCCACCTTGTCCGAACCATTTTTCATATTTTGCGCCTTATAAGTTGAGAGTATGCTCCTTCAGATCCTCAGCAGTTCCTCATGTGACCACGATAATTGAAAAGAACATGTAATATTGCTTAATACATTGTAAGAAAAGCGTATACATTTCCCGTGAATTTGTAGTTTGCAATCGCACAAGAAAAGTGGCATTGAAGAAAACACGTGTGATGATGACTGAAGTTGTACATTTCTCGACCATCTTTCCCCGATGAATGACATCAATCATATCAGCATTTCTCACTGTGCTTAGACGATGCGCAACAATAACAGTTGTTCGGTTTCCCATAATCCTGTCGAGTGCCTCTGTACAACTCTCTCAGATTCTGCATCAAGCGCACTTGTTGCTTCATCCAAAAGAAGAATCCGGGGATCTTTTAGAATTTCCCTGGCTATAGCAACTCTTTGCTTCTGACCACCAGAAATCTGCGTACCATGTTCTCCAACCATGGTGTCTATTCCCTGAAATGCCAAATCGTTTGAAAGTTCAAATTAGGCAGCATAATAACTTTAAAGTTCACAAGAGTTGGAACAATTTTGTACAGGAAAAATGATTCAAACAGGGTTCTGGAACCTGAGGTAGTTTATCAATAAATTTAGCTGCATTTGCCAGCTCAGCTGCTGCGCGGATCTCTTCTATGGTTGCACCGTCTTTCCCGTATGCGATATTATCCTTAATGCTGGAGGCAAATAGCACCGGTTCTTGGCCGACAAGACCGATCTTCTCCCTAATCCATTTCAGCTGCAATTCTTTCAGATTAATTCCATCGATAAGAACCTCGCCGGCTTGAGGATCATGAAATCTCTCAATAAGGCTGATTATAGTTGATTTCCCACTTCCGCTTTGCCCAACCAAGGCTGCAGTGGTGCCACCGGGGATGACAAGAGAAAATCCATTGAATATTTGCTCATCCGGTCTGGCCGGGTAACTAAAATGGACATCCTTTAATTCTATATCACCGCGAATATCGCCCAATACTTTTCCCCTGGTGTCGTAGGCATCTATGTCTGGCTTCCTCTCAATTGTCTCGAACATCTTGAATGCTGCAGCTTGACCTGCAGAGAAGGCACTCAGGCATGGAGATGCCTGCCCCAGAGACCTGAAATGTGCACAAAATGTTGTTAAATCCAACTATGTGGTACCCGTAGCCGAACATAAAAAAGGAACCCCCTCCCCAAGAAAACTCACATTGAACCGGGCCAGACAAAAATTACGGTGAGCACCTGACCCCCAGAGTAACCTCTTTCCGGTATCATTTTTGAACCAAACCAGATTGCCAAAGCATAACTGCAAAATATGATAAAAAAGAGCGATCCAAAACCCAATCCAGTAGCCAATCCTTCGTTGACACCCGACTTGTAAGCTTGCACGAGGGACTTGTTGTAATAACCCAAAAATTTTCGTGGATTATTTGATAAATTGTTAAATTTTCAATTAGGCTTTTAGAGGGACTAATAATTATATTGAAGGCCTAGGAATTATATTATGTGGGTTAAATTATTTAAATGAGTTGGTCTTTGATATTGAGCTTAGGTTTAGTAGAACCCTTTTATAAATACTCATTTTTAATAATTGTTTTAGTAATTAAATTATTTCTTTAAATTAAATTATTTGAATTACCTTTTAAATAAAATGATTGAAAGTAATGGGCTTGAGTTATTGTTAGGTTAGAAGTTGTGGGCTTATTTTATTGGGCTTGGACTATCTAATTAGCTTAGGATTTGGAAAACCTAATAATATAAATACATATTTTCCTTCTAATAGGGTTACAATATTTTTATTAAATCAAGGAAATAGGGAGAGGTGAGGCGGCACCAAAACCGAGGAGAGAGAGAGGGCCGTGAGAGAGCTGAAGAAGAAATTGGAAGAAGAAAAAAAAAGCTTGGCCAAATCCAAATGAAAATCAAGGTAAAATATTCTTTCGTCCCATAATTATTATTCTTGAATTTTAAAGAGCCTAAAAAATTTTAGAAACTCTTGAGATTAGATTGAGGTTTTTATTATGAATATTGTTGATTAATGAAGAATTAATTTAAGGACATTAAATTGAATTAGATATGAATTTTTGAAAGTTTAAAACTATTTAATTCTAGGTTTAGCCATTCTTAGATTGTAATGATTTAATCTTAAGGTTTATGTAATAAATTAAGGGTTTGATTATTGGGAAATTGTAGGTTATAATGATGTAACCCTAAACCTAATTCATATTATTTTGAATTTAAATCAATCTCAATAAATATGATTAAAAGTATTTTTATTAAAAGAATATATAAATTAAATGATGTATTTAATGTTTGGAAAATAAAAAGAAGAACAAAAATCATGTTTTTGAACCACCATGGATTCGGCCGAATGGCCTAGGTAGGTTTTGGTTTTGTTTTGTTTAAACCGTTAAGTGTTTGACCTATTTTGATAAAGCACAGTTAGTTTTCAAACTGAAAAGGGACCAAACTGCAGAATTTTCAAAGCTGAAAGGATTATCCAGTTAAGTCATTAACTGAACAGTTAACTTCAGGACTGAACTGAAAAGTTCAAAGGTTCTGAGGGACTGTTCTGTGATTTTGAAAATTCGAAGGACTGTTTTACAATTACTGAAAAGTTGAAGGACTGTTTTGTAATTTTTCAAAAGTTGAGGGACTGTTTTGTAATTTTTCAAAAGTTGAGGGACTGTTTTGAAATTTTCCAAAAGTTGAGGGACTATTTTGTAAAATTCTGAAAGTTAAGTGACCTCTTTGTAAATTTTAGAAAGTTAAAGGACTTTATTGAAATTAAGAAAACCTAAAAGAACCTTTTGAAATTTAGGGGAAGTCCAAAGACCTTAAAGGAATTATATCAAAGGAAAAGAAGTAGAATAACACTTTAAGATTAAGAAGGAATACTAAAAGACTTAGGTTCCAAAGTATTAGAGTTCGAAATAGAAAGTTTCTAAGGTTAGGAAACTGCTAAATTAGGAAAGTTTCTAAAAATAGAAAAGTTAATTAACCAGTTACGGTTAGTCTGAGAGTAACTCATAGGTTAACTAAGGAAAGAAAGTATAGGTACATAAGAAGTGATAACGATTACTTGTGCCTAAGTTATGTTATTCCATGATTGTAGATTTCGCATAAAGGCAATTGCTTAAGGAAGGAAAGCAAAGCTAAGGTAAGGGATTATACATCTTTAAGTTAATTGTTTTCCGCTCCGTTTCATTGTTTAGGCTTCCGCATATTTCTTGACGAGGTACGTTCATTTGATACGAAAAAGCTGCCCTCGCGTCAGTATTTGTTTTGACTCCCTCGGTTACCGTTATTTGCTAATCTTTTGTTATTCGGTTGCTATATCGTTCTTTGATTTCGAAAATACGAAAATTTTATTGTCTTTGTGAAAGTTCGTATTTTGTATAAAATGAGTTTGATATGATATAACTTTGTTCCATTAATGATCACTAAGTTAGACAACCTGCTCCGGCGGGGTATATTTGATATTTTGGCCTTCGGGCAAACTTAGTTCACCGCTTCAATGTAGTTGTGGTGCACTATTTAGGACTCTGCGGAGTTAACCTTTGTGCCCTTTGTGGGATTTCGAACCCTTTGTGGGTATTAGTGCTCTTTGTGGGCTTTTGTTCCCTTTATGGGATTTTGGTTTGATAAGGTCAGTGGACCACTTATTTGATCATGATGTGCATGAGTGATTTGATTATCTACTACTGTATGGGACTTGTAGATAATTAGATTACTCGAGTCAACCTTGTTCGGCTTATCACCTTTGAATTTCTTATAATCATGAGTGGTTTAGTTAGTTAAAGCCGGTATGGGACGGTTTAATTAAGTAAACCATTCGAGTCAATTTGAATCGATTTCGTCATCATTTGGAACTCCAAAATATTTGTCAACTCAGTTTGTGAAACCTTTGAGATTTTGAAAGACATGTGATTTGAGAATTTGTTAAATAATGATTTCGAAATTGTACTTCGTTGTGTCTTCGATTGTTATTTGAAATTTGCATCGTTTGATATTCCTTCAGTCAACTCCTCCTTAGTGCCTGAGGGTTTGTATATGAACTTACTGGGCATTGTTCGCTCACCCTTTCATCTTCTTTTCTTCCAGATTTCATATAGGAAGAATGTGAAACGGTTCGGGAGCACTTCATAAGGAGTTCAAGGATCGTCTTTAGCTTATTTCATTTTAGAATCTTCAATCGCTTAATGCGCTTATTTGAGAGTTGTAAGACTATAAAGAATTTTGTTGAGCTAGTGTATTGTACTAGCCGTTGAAGTTGTTACCGTTATCCGCATTTAAGTTATTTCAAATTGTGGTTAGTTTTTGAATTATGGTTTTAGTAGCCGTTGGAGGTTATTTTATTTCCAATTAAGTATTATTATTGTTGTGGAAATTCGGGGTCGTTACAGTTGGTATCAAAGCCTTGACTTTAGATCCTTGGGAGATAGGATGTATGAAGATAAGTTTGATTTGATCCTTTAGATCTTTGGGAGTTTAGAATGTATGAAGATAAGTTTGATTTGAGCTTTTAGATCCTTGAGAGATAGAATGTATGAGGATAAGTTTGATTTGAGCCTTTAGATCCTTGGAAGTTTAGAATGTGTAAGAATAAGTTTGATTTGAGCCTTAGGTTTGTCCTCAGTATTATTCTTGGAGTATTTAGTGTAGATTGATATGATAAGATTAGTTGCTACATCGGATTATGAAAGTTTAGAGGACTAAACTTCTTTTAAGGGGGTAAGAATGTAATAACCCAAAAATTTTCGAGGATTATTTGATAAATTGTTAAATTTTCAATTAGGCTTTTAGAGGGACTAATAATTATATTGAAGGCCTAGGAATTATATTATGTGGGTTAAATTATTTAAATGAGTTGGTCTTTGATATTGAGCTTAGGTTTAGTAGAACCCTTTTATAAATACTCATTTTTAATAATTGTTTTAGTAATTAAATTATTTCTTTAAATTAAATTATTTGAATTACCTTTTAAATAAAATGATTGAAAGTAATGGGCTTGAGTTATTGTTGGGTTAGAAGTTGTGGGCTTACTTTATTGGGCTTGGACTATCTAATTAGCTTAGGATTTGGAAAACCTAATAATATAAATACATATTTTCCTTCTAATAGGGTTACAATATTTTTATTAAATCAAGGAAATAGGGAGAGGTGAGGCGGCACCAAAACCGAGGAGAGAGAGAGGGCCGTGAGAGAGCTGAAGAAGAAATTGGAAGAAGAAAAAAAAAGCTTTGCCAAATCCAAATGAAAATCAAGGTAAAATATTCTTTCGTCCCATAATTATTATTCTTGAATTTTAAAGAACCTAAAAATTTTTAGAAACTCTTGAGATTAGATTGAGGTTTTTATTATGAATATTGTTGATTAATGAAGAATTAATTTAAGGACATTAAATTGAATTAGATATGAATTTTTGAAAGTTTAAAACTATTTAATTCTAGGTTTAGCCATTCTTAGATTGTAATGGTTTAATCTTAAGGTTTATGTAATAAATTAAGGGTTTGATTATTGGGGAATTGTAGGTTATAAGACCATCCACTATGGTGACTCTCCAAGTGAGAGTCACCCCCCAATTAAAAAAAAAAAAAAGAAAAAGCAAAGGAAAGTCACGGAATGGAGTGACTCGGCAATCATCTCCAACCTTCGGTTGACCCGGTTATGCCTTTTCTCTATTTTTTTTTATTTTCTTTTTTTTATCAAATTATTTTGATTTTGTATTTATATAAATATATTTTTAAAATTAATATATTTTATATATTAATTCTATTTTTAAAAGGTTGGGTTGGGTTGGGTTGGGTCGAGGTCACGATGGGAGTATAAATTATATAAGGTTGGGTTGGGTTGGGTTGGGTGAGATAAATTAATATTTTATTTGAGGTTGGGTTTGGTCAGGGTCACTGATGGGGATGGTCTAATGATGTAACCCTAACCCTAATTCATATTATTTTGAAATTAAATCAATCTCAATAAATATGATTAAAAGTATTTTTATTAAAAGAATATATAAATTAAATGATGTATTTAATGTTTGGAAAATAAAAAGAAGAACAAAAATCATGTTTTTGAACCACCATGGATTCTAGAATGGCCTAGGTAGGTTTTGGTTTTGTTTTGTTTAAACCGTTAAGTGTTTGACCTATTTTGATAAAGCACGATTAGTTTTCAAACCGAAAAGGGACCAAACCTGCAATTTTCAAAGCCGAAAGGATTATCCAAGTTAAGTCATTAACCGAACAGTTAACCAGTGACGAACTGAAAAGTTCAAAGGTTCTGAGGGACTGTTCTGTGATTTTGAAAATTCGAAGGACTGTTTTACAATTACTGAAAAGTTGAAGGACTGTTTTGTAATTTTTCAAAAGTTGAGGGACTGTTTTGTAATTTTTCAAAAGTTGAGGGACTGTTTTGAAATTTTCCAAAAGTTGAGGGACTATTTTGTAAAATTCTGAAAGTTAAGTGACCTCTTTGTAAATTTTAGAAAGTTAAAGGACTTTATTGAAATTAAGAAAACCTAAAAGAACCTTTTGAAATTTAGGGGAAGTCCAAAGACCTTAAAGGAATTATATCAAAGGAAAAGAAGTAGAATAACACTTTAAGATTAAGAAGGAATACTAAAAGACTTAGGTTCCAAAGTATTAGAGTTCGAAATAGAAAGTTTCTAAGGTTAGGAAACTGCTAAATTAGGAAAGTTTCTAAAAATAGAAAAGTTAATTAACCAGTTACGGTTAGTCTGAGAGTAACTCATAGGTTAACTAAGGAAAGAAAGTATAGGTACATAAGAAGTGATAACGATTACTTGTGCCTAAGTTATGTTATTCCATGATTGTAGATTTCGCATAAAGGCAATTGCTTAAGGAAGGAAAGCAAAGCTAAGGTAAGGGATTATACATCTTTAAGTTAATTGTTTTCCGCTCCATTTCATTGTTTAGGCTTCCGCATATTTCTTGGCGAGGTACGTTCATTTGATACGAAAAAGCTGCCCTCGCGTCAGTATTTGTTTTGACTCCCTCGGTTACCGTTATTTGCTAATCTTTTGTTATTCGGTTGCTATATCGTTCTTTGATTTCGAAAATACGAAAATTTTATTGTCTTTGTGAAAGTTCGTATTTTGTATAAAATGAGTTTGATATGATATAACTTTGTTCCATTAATGATCACTAAGTTAGACAACTCGCTCCGCGGGTATATTTGATATTTTGGCCTTCGGGCAAACTTAGTTCTCCGCTTCAATGTAGTTGTGGTGCCGTTTAGGACTCTGTCGGAGTCAACCTTTGTGCCCTTTGTGGGATTTCTAACCCTTTGTGGGTATTAGTGCTCTTTGTGGGCTTTTGTTCCCTTTATGGGATTTTGGTTTGATAAGGTCGGTGGACCACTTATGTGATCATGATGTTCATGAGTGATTTGATTATCTACGGTGGTATGGGACAGTTGTAGATAATTAGATTACTCGAGTCAACCTTGTTCGGCTTATCGATCCTTTGAATTTCTTATAATCTGTGAGTGGTTTAGTTAGTTAAAGCTGGTATGGGACAGTTTTAATTAAGTAAACCATTCGAGTCAATTTGAATCGATTTCGTCATCATTTGGAACTCCAAAATATTTGTCAACTCAGTTTGTGAAACCTTTGAGATTTTGAAAGACATGTGATTTGAGAATTTGTTAAATAATGATTTCGAAATTGTACTTCGTTGTGTCTTCGATTGTTATTTGAAATTTGCATCGTTTGATATTCCTTCAGGTCAACTCCTCCTTAATGCTTAGGAGGGGTTGTATATGAACTTACTGGGCATTGTTCGCTCACCCTTTCATCTTCTTTTCTTCCAGATTTCATATAGGAAGAATGTGAAACGGTTCGGGAGCACTTCATAAGGAGTTCAAGGATCGTCTTTAGCTTATTTCATTTTAGAATCTTCAGTCAGTTAATGCAGTTATTTGAGAGTTGTAAGACTATAAAGAATTTTGTTGAGCTAGTGTATTGTACTAGCCGTTGAAGTTGTTACCGTTATCCGCATTTAAGTTATTTCAAATTGTGGTTAGTTTTTGAATTATGGTTTTAGTAGCCGTTGGAGGTTATTTTATTTCCAATTAAGTATTATTATTGTTGTGGAAATTCGGGGTCGTTACAGTTGGTATCAAAGCCTTGACTTTAGATCCTTGGGAGATAGGATGTATGAAGATAAGTTTGATTTGATCCTTTAGATCTTTGGGAGTTTAGAATGTATGAAGATAAGTTTGATTTGAGCTTTTAGATCCTTGAGAGATAGAATGTATGAGGATAAGTTTGATTTGAGCCTTTAGATCCTTGGAAGTTTAGAATGTGTAAGAATAAGTTTGATTTGAGCCTTAGGTTTGTCCTCAGTATTATTCTTGGAGTATTTAGTGTAGATTGATATGATAAGATTAGTTGCTACATCGGATTATGAAAGTTTAGAGGACTAAACTTCTTTTAAGGGGGTAAGAATGTAATAACCCAAAAATTTTCGAGGATTATTTGATAAATTGTTAAATTTTCAATTAGGCTTTTAGAGGGACTAATAATTATATTGAAGGCCTAGGAATTATATTATGTGGGTTAAATTATTTAAATGAGTTGGTCTTTGATATTGAGCTTAGGTTTAGTAGAACCCTTTTATAAATACTCATTTTTAATAATTGTTTTAGTAATTAAATTATTTCTTTAAATTAAATTATTTGAATTACCTTTTAAATAAAATGATTGAAAGTAATGGGCTTGAGTTATTGTTGGGTTAGAAGTTGTGGGCTTATTTTATTGGGCTTGGACTATCTAATTAGCTTAGGATTTGGAAAACCTAATAATATAAATACATATTTTCCTTCTAATAGGGTTACAATATTTTTATTAAATCAAGGAAATAGGGAGAGGTGAGGCGGCACCAAAACCGAGGAGAGAGAGAGGGCCGTGAGAGAGCTGAAGAAGAAATTGGAAGAAGAAAAAAAAAGCTTTGCCAAATCCAAATGAAAATCAAGGTAAAATATTCTTTCGTCCCATAATTATTATTCTTGAATTTTAAAGAACCTAAAAAATTTTAGAAACTCTTGAGATTAGATTGAGGTTTTTATTATGAATATTGTTGATTAATGAAGAATTAATTTAAGGACATTAAATTGAATTAGATATGAATTTTTGAAAGTTTAAAACTATTTAATTCTAGGTTTAGCCATTCTTAGATTGTAATGGTTTAATCTTAAGGTTTATGTAATAAATTAAGGGTTTGATTATTGGGGAATTGTAGGTTATAAGACCATCCACTATGGTGACTCTCCAAGTGAGAGTCACCCCCCAAATTAAAAAAAAAAAAAGAAAAAGCAAAGGAAAGTCACGGAATGGAGTGACTCCGGGCAATCATCCAACCTTCGGTTGACCCCGGTTATGCCTTTTCTCTATTTTTTTTATTTTTTTTTTATCAAATTATTTTGATTTTGTATTTATATAAATATATTTTTAAAATTAATATATTTTATATATTAATTTTATTTTTAAAAGGTTGGGTTGGGTTGGGTTGGTTCGAGGTCACTGATGGGAGTATAAATTATATAAGGTTGGGTTGGGTTGGGTTAGGTGAGATAAATTAATATTTTATTTGAGGTTGGGTTGGGTCAGGGTCACTGATGGGGATGGTCTAATGATGTGACCCTAACCCTAATTCATATTATTTTGAAATTAAATCAATCTCAATAAATATGATTAAAAGTATTTTTATTAAAAGAATATATAAATTAAATGATGTATTTAATGTTTGGAAAATAAAAAGAAGAACAAAAATCATGTTTTTGAACCACCATGGATTCGGCCGAATGGCCTAGGTAGGTTTTGGTTTTGTTTTGTTTAAACCGTTAAGTGTTTGACCTATTTTGATAAAGCACAGTTAGTTTTCAAACTGAAAAGGGACCAAACTGCAGAATTTTCAAAGCTGAAAGGATTATCCAGTTAAGTCATTAATCGAATGCTTAACTTCGGGATCGAACTGAAAAGTTCAAAGGTTCTGAGGGACTGTTCTGTGATTTTGAAAATTCGAAGGACTGTTTTACAATTACTGAAAAGTTGAAGGACTGTTTTGTAATTTTTCAAAAGTTGAGGGACTGTTTTGTAATTTTTCAAAAGTTGAGGGACTGTTTTGAAATTTTCCAAAAGTTGAGGGACTATTTTGTAAAATTCTGAAAGTTAAGTGACCTCTTTGTAAATTTTAGAAAGTTAAAGGACTTTATTGAAATTAAGAAAACCTAAAAGAACCTTTTGAAATTTAGGGGAAGTCCAAAGACCTTAAAGGAATTATATCAAAGGAAAAGAAGTAGAATAACACTTTAAGATTAAGAAGGAATACTAAAAGACTTAGGTTCCAAAGTATTAGAGTTCGAAATAGAAAGTTTCTAAGGTTAGGAAACTGCTAAATTAGGAAAGTTTCTAAAAATAGAAAAGTTAATTAACCAGTTACGGTTAGTCTGAGAGTAACTCATAGGTTAACTAAGGAAAGAAAGTATAGGTACATAAGAAGTGATAACGATTACTTGTGCCTAAGTTATGTTATTCCATGATTGTAGATTTCGCATAAAGGCAATTGCTTAAGGAAGGAAAGCAAAGCTAAGGTAAGGGATTATACATCTTTAAGTTAATTGTTTTCCGCTCCGTTTCATTGTTTAGGCTTCCGCATATTTCTTGGCGAGGTACGTTCATTTGATACGAAAAAGCTGACCTCGCGTCAGTATTTGTTTTGACTCCCTCGGTTACCGTTATTTGCTAATCTTTTGTTATTCGGTTGCTATATCGTTCTTTGATTTCGAAAATACGAAAATTTTATTGTCTTTGTGAAAGTTCGTATTTTGTATAAAATGAGTTTGATATGATATAACTTTGTTCCATTAATGATCACTAAGTTAGACAACCTGCTCCGGCGGGGTATATTTGATATTTTGGCCTTCGGGCAAACTTAGTTCACCGCTTCAATGTAGTTGTGGTGCACTGTTTAGGACTCTGCGGAGTCAACCTTTGTGCCCTTTGTGGGATTTCGAACCCTTTGTGGGTATTAGTGCTCTTTGTGGGCTTTTGTTCCCTTTATGGGATTTTGGTTTGATAAGGTCAGTGGACCACTTATGTGATCATGATGTCTGTGAGTGATTTGATTATCTACGGCTGGTATGGGACAGTTGTAGATAATTAGATTACTCGAGTCAACCTTGTTCAGCTTATCAGTCCTTTGAATTTCTTATAATCTGTGAGTGGTTTAGTTAGTTAAAGCTGGTATGGGACAGTTTTAATTAAGTAAACCATTCGAGTCAATTTGAATCGATTTCGTCATCATTTGGAACTCCAAAATATTTGTCAACTCAGTTTGTGAAACCTTTGAGATTTTGAAAGACATGTGATTTGAGAATTTGTTAAATAATGATTTCGAAATTGTACTTCGTTGTGTCTTCGATTGTTATTTGAAATTTGCATCGTTTGATATTCCTTCAGGTCAACTCCTCCTTAGTAACCGGAGGGGTTGTATATGAACTTACTGGGCATTGTTCGCTCACCCTTTCATCTTCTTTTCTTCCAGATTTCATATAGGAAGAATGTGAAACGGTTCGGGAGCACTTCATAAGGAGTTCAAGGATCGTCTTTAGCTTATTTCATTTTAGAATCTTCAGTCAGTTAATGTAGTTATTTGAGAGTTGTAAGACTATAAAGAATTTTGTTGAGCTAGTGTATTGTACTAGCCGTTGAAGTTGTTACCGTTATCCGCATTTAAGTTATTTCAAATTGTGGTTAGTTTTTGAATTATGGTTTTAGTAGCCGTTGGAGGTTATTTTATTTCCAATTAAGTATTATTATTGTTGTGGAAATTCGGGGTCGTTACAGTGCATACCAAATTTCAGTGTTGAGGTAGAAAGGGTCATGAGCCAACACTACTTGGGTGGATAGGAATAAATATATTACCGTTCTGATTGAACCAATTGTTTGTTCGACGACATTTGCTGCTTTTGCATAAGCATTTTGTCCTTGGGATGCCATCCGTGATATAATAATGGACATGATTGCACCGGATATCACCATTGGAGGAATAGAGGATAACATGACGAGGGTAAGAAGCCAACCTTTAGTGAATGCTATAACAAAGCCTCCCAAAAATGTGGACAAGAGTTGGGTGAATTTCCCTACTGCCGCAGTGCAGCAGCCCATCAGCAGTGTGTATTTAACATACAATTGTATATAGGGTACCGTAGCTTAGGGATATGACGTACTAATGCATACCTTTTCGCCCATGGCATCTTGTATGAAAACGGTATCACCAGACATCCTGCCAACAACTTCTCCAGTATTGGTTTCCTTGTCGAAGAAAGCCACATCTTGTCTCAAGATTGTTTTTAGGTATAGGTTTCTTATGCGAGCAGCCTGCCTTTCTCCCGTGACCATCCAACAGGCCACCTCTGCCAGAGTTTCAATATTGGAAATTAATTATATATATTTGCTGGAAAGAGCTAACTAATCAAATAAGAAAGTATATTAATTATGAAGTGTTTAATAAGAACACTCATCATGAATATTGTGCTAATACTTACGAAATGAGAGACTGTTGGGAGACGGATTGGCGATGGTTGTTTGACGGAGAGAAGAAGACGGTTGAGGAGATCTGGAGATGTTGTTTGAGAGAGAGAGAAACGTTTGTTTATTTTGATAAACTCAAAATAAAGAGAGAGAAATGAGGAGAGAAATAGGGAGAAAAATTATTGGTTTTGTTTAGAATAGTTGTAGACCGTTGGATTGAATGTGTGAATGGTTAGATTTGGTTTAGCTCATGATCCGCGTGATTATTTGTGAACCAATAAAACAATGCCACGTGACATTGTTTTATTGGGTCTCAAATAACCACATGGATCATAATATTAATAATAACTAGTAATAATACATAATATCAAAAAAGTAAATGTTTTTATATTATACTCCCTCCGTCCCGGCCGACTTAGGACTTTTTGCCATTTTGGGCGTCCCACCCGACTTAGGACGGCCCAAAATGGAAACCTTAAATCACTATTCTCTCCACTCATTCTCTCTCCTACATTATTTTAATACTCACAACACCATTATAATTTACTATTCTCTCCACTCATTCTCTCTCCTATTTTTAAATTACACTCACAACATTTACCTTTTTCTTAATCCCCGTGCCATTTCAAAAAATCATAAGTCGGCCGGGACGGAGGGAGTATACTTTTATTGTTAATTATTCAATTAAATAATTGAATATATTAATAATTATTATTATATAATTAATAATAATAAATGATATAAAAATAATTAATAATAATAATAATTTAAACTATAAAATAATATTATGCTTAATATCAATAATAATAATATTTATTATCAATAATATCTATTAATGAATTATTAATTATATAATTGATTAATTAATTAATATTAATAATAGTTCTAATAATAATAATAATTACTTATTTTTATTGACTAGGAAAAAATATTTTAGACTTTTTTTTATTACTGAAATTTACAAAAAGTAATTTTTAAATAATTTTTTTGAAAAAAAACTTTCTTACTAAAAAAAGTCTAAAACATTTATCTCTATTCAAAAAAAAAATAAAAAAAATACTCATTAATTTAAAATTTTAAAGTAAATGTTTTTATATTATATACTTTTATTGTTAATTATTCAATTAAATAATTGAATATATTAATAATTATTATTATATAATTAATAATAATAATAATGTTATTAATTAATAATAATACTCATTAATTTAATAATTTAAACTTCTAAGAAATATTAATATACCTGAGTAATAATTGATAGAAAAATATAGTTAATTTCTAACTTATTTTATATAATTTTTTTAAAAAAAACTTCCTTATCAAAAAATGTCTAAAATATTTAGTTAATTTCTAACTTATTTTATATAATTTAATAATTTACCCTATACCCTATAGGGAATAGCCTATATAGGATATACCCTATACCCTATGCCCTATACCTTATACCCTATAAGATATACCCTATATCTTATACCCTATATCCTAACCCTATAGGGTATACCCTATTCTCTATACCCTATACCCTAAACCCTATGCCTTATGCTCTATACCATATACCCTATACTCTATACCATATATACTATACCCTATACTCTATACCCTATATAATATACCATATACCCTATACCCTATAGGGTATACCCTATAGGGTATAAGGTATAGGGCATAGGGCATATGGTATAGCGTATACCCTATAGGGTACAGGGTATAGGGTATACCATATACCCTATACCCTATACCTTATACCCTATTCCCTATACCCTATACCCTATACCTTATACCCTATACCTTGTACCCTATAGGGCATACCATATACCCTATAGGGTATACCTTATACCATATGCCCTATGCCCTATACCTTATACCCTATACCCTATAAGGTATACCCTATACCTTATACCCTATACCCTATAGGGTATAGTGTATAGGGTATATGGTATAGGGTATAGGGTATAGGATATAGGTTATAGGGCATAGGGTATAGGGTATAGGTATATGGTATAGTGTATAGTATATAGGGTATATGGTATAGAATATAGGATATAGGTTATAGGGTATAGTATATAGGGTATAGGGTATACCCTATACCCTATACCTTATACCCTATACCCTATATTTTATACCCTATACCCTATACCATGTACCCTATAGGGTATACCCTATACCCTATACCCTATAGGGTATACCCTATACCCTATAGGGTATACCCTATACCCTATAGGGTATACCTTATACCATATGCCCTATACCTTATACCCTATACCCTATATCCTATAGGGTATACCATATACCCTATAGGGTATACCCTATACCCTATATCCTATAGGGTATACCCTATACCCTATAGGGTATACCCTATACCTTATACCATATATCCTATAGGGTATACCCTATAGGATATAGGATATACTCTATAGCTTATACCCTATATCCTATAGTGTATACCCTATACCTTATACCCTATATCCTATAGGGTATACCATATAGGGTATATCCTATACCTTATACCCTATATCCTATAGGGTATACCCTATACCTTATACCCTATATCCTATAGGGTATACCCTATAGGATATAGGATATAGGTTTAGGGTTTAGGGTTTAGGGTTTTAGCGTTGCATTAGTAATTTAGCCGTTACATTAGAAAAATCTAATGTAACACAAAAAAATCTAATATAACACTGAGATCAAAGCCGTTGCATTAATCAAAATGTGCCGTTACATTAGCTCTGTCATTGCATTAGACTCGTTACATTAGCTCTGGTGTTGCATTAGATGCGTTACATTAGCTCTGTCGTTGCATTAGATGCGTTACATTAGCTGTGTCGTTGCATTAGCCGTTACATTAGCTCTATCGTTGCATTAGACTCGTTACATTAGCTCTGGCGTTGCATTATATGCGTTACATTAGCTCTGGCGTTGCATTAGATGCGTTACATTAGGTCAGAAATGTAGTAGTGGGCAATACCTTAACCTCAAGACTCAACAAAGATCCAAATCCAATAGCCCTAACATCTCTCTTCTGGTCTGGAGTTAAACAGAGCTCAACGAGTCTTTTGGGAGTACACGAATGCTCAAATTTATCACCCCCTTTAGGCCTCTTACTAGTGATATCAAAATCATCATCATCCACAACTCTTTTACGCTTTGATAGAACTGAAAATAAATATCAAAAGACATTACATCAGTGCCATCAGTATGATTTCAAAGTGCCAGTGTTATGATTTCAAAGTGCCAGTGTTATGATTTCAAAGTACCAGTGTTATGGTTTCAAAGTGCCAGTTTTATGGTTTCAAAGTGCCAGTCTTACGGTTTGAAAGTGCCAGTGTTACGGTTTCAAAGAGCCAGTGTTATCTATAGTGCCAACATTTGCTTATGTTTGCAATTAAATGTGAATGTGCAACTGTTTCGATAGTGCAAGTGCAAGTAAATGTGACAGTGCAACGGTTTCAAAGTGCCATATTTAGGGTTTCAATAGAGCCAACATTTGCTTATGTTTGCTTATATTTAGGGTTTCAATAGAGCCAACTTTTGCTTATGTTTGCTTGTGTTTTCTAAAGTACCAGTGCAACTGATTTGAAATTGAAGAACAATGTGACTGAAAACAAGTAAAATTATACCTTCGTTACGCTGCTTGCTCCTGATGTCTTTCGATTGGCCGGTCATAATGTCGGGTAACAAGTAAAACACACGAATGAAACCAGCTCGTAGATGATCACTACTACATTTCTGACCTAATGTAATGCATCTAATGCAACGCCAGAGCTAATGTAACGCATCTAATGCAACGCCAGAGCTAATATAACAAGTCTAATGCAACGACAGAGCTAATGTGACGGCTAATGCAACGATAGAGCTAATGTAACGCATCTAATGCAATGACAGAGCTAATGTAACGCTTCTAATGCAACGCCAGAGCTAATGTAACGAGTCTAATGCAACGACAGAGCTAATGTAACAGCACATTTTGATTAATGCAACGACTTTGATCTCAGCGTTACATTAGATTTTTTGGCGTTACATTAGATTTTTCTAATGTAACGGCTAAATTACTAATGCAACGCCAAAACCCTAAACCCTAAACCCTAAACCCTAAACCTATATCCTATATCCTATAACCTATACCCTATACCTTATACCCTATACCCTATACACTATACCCTATACCCTATACCGTATACCATATATACTATATCCTATGCCCTATACCCTATACCCTATACACTATACCCTATATCCTATATCCTATATCCTATACCCTATACCCTATACACTATACCCTATACCCTATGTCCTATACACTATACCCTATAACCTATATCCTATACCCTATACCCTATACCCTATACACTATAACCTATGCCCTATAGGGTATAGGGTATAAGGTATAGGGTATACCCTATAGGGTATACCCTATAGAATATAAGGTATAGGGTATAGGGTATAAGGTATAGGGCATAGGGCATATGGTATAGGGTATACCCTATAGGGTATAGGGTATACCCTATAGGGTATAGGGTATACCCTAATAGGTACAGGGTATAGGGTATAGGGTATGAGGTATAGGGTATAGGGTATAAGGTATAGGGTATAGGATATAGGGTATAGGGTATAGGGTATACCCTATACCCTATACATTATACCCTATAACATATATCCTATACCCTATACCATATACCCTATACACTATACCCTATACCCTATACCATATACCCTATGCCCTATAACCTATATCCTATACCCTATACCCTACACCATGTACCCTATACACTATACCCTATACCCTATAAGGTATAGAGTATAAGGTATAGGGTATACCCTATAGGGTATAGGGTATACCCTATATGATATAGGGTATAGGGTATAAGGTATAGGGCATAGGGCATAAGGTATAGGGTATATGGTATACCCTATAGGATATAGGGTATAGGGTATAAGGTATAAGGTATAGGGTATAAGGTATAAGGTATAGGGTATAGGGTATAAGGTATAGGGTATAGGGTATAGGGTTTAGGGTATACCCTATACCCTGTACCCTATAGAGTATACCCTATTCCCTATACCCTGTACCTTATACCCTATACCATATAGGGTATACCCTATACCCTCACCCTATACCCTATAGGGTATAGGGTATAAGGTATATTATATAAGGTATATTATATAGGGTATAGGGTATAGAGTACAAGGCATAGGGTTTAGGGTATAGGGTATAGACCATAGGGTATACCCTATAGGGTTAGGGCATAGGGTATAGGGTATAAGGTATAGGATATATCATATAGGGTATAGGTCATAGGGTATAGGGTATACCCTATAGGGTATATGGTATATTATTAAATTATATAAAATAAGTTAGAAATTAACTTAATATTTTAGACATTTTTTGGTAAGGAAGTTTTTTTTAAAAAATTATATAAAATAAGTTAGAAATTAACTAAATATTTCTATCAATTATTACTTAGGTATATTAATATTTCTTAGAAGTTTAAATTATTAAATTAATGAGTATTATTATTAATTAATAACATTATTATTATTAATAATTATATAATAATAATTATTAATATATTCAATTATTTAATTGAATAATTAACAATAAAAGTATATAATATAAAAACATTTACTTTAAATTTTTAAATTAATGAGTATTTTTTTTAATTTTTTTTAATAGAGATAAATGTTTTAGACTTTTTTTAGTAAGAAAGTTTTTTTTTCAAAAAAATTATTTAAAAATTAATTTTTGTAAATTTCAGTAATAAAAAAAGTCTAAAATATTTTTTCCTAGTAAAAAAAAATTACTAATTATTATTAGTACTATTATTAATATTAATTAATTAATCAATTATATAATTAATAATTCATTAATACATATTATTGATAATAAATATTATTATTATTGATATTAGGCATAATATTATTTTATAGTTTAAATTTTTATTATTATGAATTATTTTTATATCAGTTATTATTATTATTAATTATATAATAATAATTATTAATATATTCAATTATTTAATTGAATAATTAACAATAAAAGTATATAATATAAAAAAATTTACTTTTTTGATATTATGTATTATTACTAGTTATTATTAATATTATGATCCATGTGGTTATTAATTTGAGACCCATTGTTTTATTGGTTCTCAAATAATCACGCGGATCATGTGCTAAACCAAATCCAACTATTCACACATTCAATCCAACGGTCCACAACTATTCTAAACAAAACCAATAATTTTTCTCCCTATTTCTCTCTCTTTATTTTGAGTTTATCAAAATAAACAAATGTTTCTCTCTCTCTTATTTCTCTCATTCTTCTCTCTCTCTCAAACAGCATCTCCAGATCTCCTCAACCGTCTTCTTCTCTCCATCAAACAACCATCGCCAACCCGTCTCCCAACCTTTTTCCATCTTCCCCTTCATCGTCGTCGTCGCCATATTCCATGGATTCCGACGAACTAAAGCATCTACCCACTACCCTTCATCGTCTCCAGCGACGGTGATGGCAAGGTGGATCCGCCGAGTCACCGGCCGTCCTCAACCCCTGGATCCGCCGGTTCCCATCCAACGTCTTCTTCTCTCTCTCCCCAACGCCGTCTTCTTCTCTCTCTCCCCCAACGCCGTCTTCTTCTCTCCCCTTCATCATCTCCGGCGAGGCTAAACCATCTAGATCTACATGGATTCCGACAAACCCAAACTTTTTCCATGGATTCCGACGAGCCCAAACATATTCCATGGGTTTCCTTTCGATTTGTTATTGTATTTTGTGTTTTATTTCAATTTGTACAAACTTTTGTTTGATTTGTGGATGGTTGTGGACGGTGGTGGATGGTGGTGGATGGTGGTGGAGCAAAGTGTAACTTTTGAAAAATGTAAGGATTGATTTGAATATAAAAAAAGTTAAGTGACTGATTTGAGAATAAAAAACATTAAGGGACTGATTTGAGAAAAAAAAGGTTAAGGGATTGATTTGAGAATAAATATATATATATTTTTAAATATATATATATATATATATATATATATATATATATATATATATATATATATATATATATATATATATATATATATATATATATATATCTATATCTATAATACAATAAAGGTTGGTCTAACTGCCTCTTAGCCTACCCATAAGTGGTGGCTGAGATTGAATCTAGGAAATTTGATCCAACGGCCTAAAATCATTTACCTAACCCACGTTTACACTTACCGTCCGTTATTAGATCCACCCTCACGTTCTCTTCCCCCCAAATGCAACGCTCAACGCCTCTTCCCTTCCTCCTCTAACCCGATTACTTCTGAAGATTTTCTTGAGCTCTCGCCCGTGAAAATATGTATCGATAGCCCGAAACTGGGCTCCGTGGCAGGGCCAAACGGTCGCACTGCTGAAATTGAGGATGTTATGGCAGAAGAGCGGACAATCGAGCTCTTATAGGTAAATCCGGCGCAGTCAGGCTGATTCCGTTACTCTGCTCCAAAGTGCTCCATGGACCCAAGAACATTGTGACGGCTTTACTCAATCTTTCCCTCCTGGATGATAACAAGCCGTTAATCACTAACGACTCCGCAGCAATCAAGTCGTTAATCTGCGTCTTAAAAACCGCACCGAGACATCAAAAACAGCACGATGCTTCAGCTTCTGACTCGGCTCTACTGGATGGGTATTCGTGGAAGGGAGGGCTACGGGTGAGGCGGAAGGAATCGTGGCGCTTGTGGAGGTGATCGAGGATGGGTCCGTGAAAGGGAAGGAGTTTGCAAGTGGTGACATTGACGGGGTTGTGTGTGGAAAGTGTGAGGAATAGAGGGTTGTTGGTATGGCGGAGGGATTCCACGGCTGTGCAGCCTTTCACAGTCCGGAACCGCCAGAGCCAAGCACAAGGTGAGATCTTTATGTTATTTTTATTTTCTTTCTTGAATTTGCTTAATTTGCTTGATCATTTCAGTGGTAATTTCGTCATTATTTTTTGGGTTATGAGAGGAATCTATGAATTTGATTGTGAATTTGGGGGTTAATGGTTAATCTCTTGAGTTACTTGGTTATGTTGTAATCTATGCCGATCTTCCCCTCACGCCCTCTTCCTCCTCCTCGGTCTCTCACCGCACCGATTCCTCCACCGCCCCTTTTGTCCTCAATCTCTTGTGGCGCCTTTAGTCTCCCGAACAAAATCCAGAACACCGATATCTCCTCTGCTGTTTCTTGATTTTTTCAAGAAGAAAAGGAGGATTGTGCACATAAACTGTTTGATAGAATGTCTAAAAGAAGAGATCATAGTCTCATAAGTTTTTCCTTTTACAAGGTTACTTTGTGATTGGAGGGGGGGAGGGGGGGTCCGGCTTCAATTTCTTTATCTTTTTGGAAAATCTCTTTTGTTCTTTTCCAAGTTGAAAATTAATCTATTGCCATGTTAAATTTATTATTTTTTTAATAGGGTCATCACTGGATTTGAAGGTGGGTAGGATTTGTGGTTCGGATGAAGATGATGAGGGTGAGGATGAGGATGAGGAATGTTGTTGCTAAAGCCTTCACTTTATCGATTATAATGCGCTGACTACCCAATGTAATGTGATAAGGATTCAGTTCAGGGCGTATTATAGTAGCTTAAATGGCATCATCAAATTGATATGGTCACTATTGTTAAGAGCTTACTTTTGAAATTTAATTTCTTTGATAAAATGGGCAGATATTTGGTTCCATTTTTGGAGTTCACCGCGGATTTGTTGTGGGAAAGGAAGGGCCCATGCTACATTGGCTCTTGCATAGCCAACTTACTTGGACAGGGAGGTTCTCGCAAGTACCCACTTGACCCGGAAATGGCTAAGATATTTCAAAAATGATAGGACCTGGAAGATTTGATCACCCGGAGCCGCCAGTTGCCGCTGCCTTCCGTGCCCCAGTTGGTAGAGTGCTCTTTGCTCTTGAGGAGGCAGCTTCATGGTCTCTCTCTCTCTCTCTCGCTCTCTCTCTTTCTCTCCCCCAACACCTCCCTCTCTCCAGCATATGTATATTGCTTTAACTGGCATTAATAGATTAGTTCTCTTGGCTGATATGTAGTGAAATAACAACTGGGGGTTTTATTCACTCTGATCACTCCTAGATTAAAGAATCTTTATAAATGTTGTTATAAATGGCTCTTATAATTTCTACATATGAACTTATGGTTTTTGGTTATATTTGATTTATTTATTTTAATAATTTTTTTGTTGTTAGCTTTTTATTCATGGTCAATATCACAATTGTCCCACTTTGAGTTTTCCATCATCCAAACCTACATATGGATGATTGTTTCAACTCATAATCTGATAAAATTATCAATGATCATTAGAGAGACAAAAATAAAATATTTGCTCTCAAAACCTTATGAAAGTTTTTTGTCATTCATCGGGGCTAAGTTTTATACGATTACATAATTTTCGTTTTCTATAGTTATTAAAATGTACTTCCTCCGTCTCAAAATGAATGACTAAAAAAATAATTCAAATTTGCTCTTGGTCAGTGTCTTGAATGATTGTTTGTAATGTTGGTTGCTACATTTTCATATCTCTGTAAAGTTTACGAACATATTACCTAGATGTTGTTTTTTTTATTACGGTATATTACTGGGTCAACTCAGCATTTAAAGAAAGAATCCCTTCCTTCAGTTTATGTCCATCTTAGATTCAATTCAAAAGTGAAATTGGTGGAAAGGGTATGTACTTGGGGTTGGTTCCTGATGCAGTTATTTTGGTTTGGGTGAGAACAACCTTACTAACTTCCTAATCACTCGGAGAAGAAAATGAGGGCAATCGTGAAGCTCTTTTGAGTCAACTATCTGCATTACATATGATTTAAATAAAGTTGTAGTCAAGATTGTTATGCAATACTCAATTTGCTTCAGAATGTAGTTCGATATGATGGCGGTTGAAACTACTTGAGTGCATTGTTAGAGGGTCTTTTGTAGCGGCCGCATTCATAGAAGCTAAATTATTATTTTTGTTTCCAGACTGATGGATTTAGTTGATGACGGAAAGGCGAATAAAGCTAATGTTTTGACATCAATTTTGTCGTTTTTTTTTAATTGATTAATTCTTTCTATGTTCTTTAATTTTATGTAAATTTAAACTTTTTCCTTTCAGTGATGAATATAAGATGATTTGCTACTTAAATTTATACGTGGCAACATAGAAGTGGAGAGAGAGAGAGAGAGGAATAGATACAAACAAGTATGTAGCAAGTCAATGTGATTAAGATTTTGAAGTGCTTAACTAAGTAAGAAAATAGCTAAAAAGAAGAAAATGTTGAATTATATCTTGCAATGCAAAGGATCATCAACATTGTTGTTCTTGCAATCAAATCAAAATTCTACGAATTTAGTAGAGTAATATCATGAGTATGAAAAGTGAGGTAGGAGAGAGAAATTAGGATTGAGAAAAGTAAGTGGATAGATGATGTGAGTACGTCGATATTTTGTAGGACCAATCATTTTCATACTGTCATCATTCATACTGACCCGTGCCAATGGCACGGGCTTTTGAGTACTAGTATATATATATTGAAAAAAGAAAATTAATAAAATTGTGAAATTATGTAATAAATTTTAGGGACTCATTTACTTTTTGGCGTTACATTAGGTATTCAACTACTTTTTAAATTGGCGTTGCATTAGGTACTCATCTACTTTTTGTCGTTGCATTAGGTGTTCATATAGTTTTAAAATTGGCGTTGCATCAGGTATTTACCTGATGCAACGCCAAAGCTCTGGCGTTACATTAGCTTACTATGTCCTGATGCAACGCCAAAGCTCTGGCGTTACATTAGCTTACTATGTCGTTGCATTAGACCTAATGCAACGCAAGAGAATGCAACGGCCATTTGGCGTTAGATTAGGCCTAATGTAACGGTTTTTGGGCCCTAATACAACGAAAATTGGCGTTACATTAGGTCAGAAATGTAGTAGTGACCGCTTAGGCTTGTTCAGTTTCTTGTTGATAGATTTGAACCAATAACAAGGATACAACAAATCAATTCATCAGAGAAATATGTTATTACAACATCAGATGTTTATGATATATTTTGTCTACCTAGGAATGTTGCAAAGTCTAAGATAAATCGATCATCCAGCACAAATATGGAATTGAGAAATCAATATTTTGAGGAATTTGGGCGTACTAAAGATGGTCTTCCTGCCTATAAACTTTTGGAACACATTTCTGAGTTACATCAAGGTGGGGATGAATTTAAACGCTTGTTTGTGCTATTTGTTGTTGGAATTTTTCTTGCCCCAGTAGTTACAAAAACAATTGATGTGTCACTGCTAAGTATTGTAGAAGACGTTTCACAGATAAGCAAGTTTGATTGGTGTCAATATGTTTTGGACAAATTATGTGAGGGTGTATCGAGGTTTAAGAATCAAAAAAAGAATTCAAAAAACTGTAGTGGATGTGTTATGGTGTTGGTGATTGCTTACCTTCAAAGATTTCCATTTCAAGGGGTGAAAGAATTAACTGTTCTCCCTTTGATTAATCATTGGAATGCTGAAAAATTCAAAGTGAGGATTGATTTCGAAGCGAAAGTTGGCTGGGGGAAATTAATTTTTTATGGACAGCATGTTTATCCTATAAGTAGGGTTGAAGACGATTTTGTGGAGGAAGTACCCAGTGATTTTGTGGAGGAAGAATATATTCCGTTAAAGATTGAAAGTGCCGCAAAGGAAAGAAATGTAGAGTCAAGCAATGTAAGTATTGTCACTATTTATTACTTACACTGGTACTTTGAATTTCTTATGCTGGCACTATTGATAACTTACATTGGCACAATGAATAACATGTACTGGCACTTAAAATACACACACTGGCACAAATTTTTGGCTGCTTTGGCACTATTGATTACTTGGACTGGCACAATTGCAATCTGAAACTGGCACAATTGAACTCATTCTTACTATTTTTCATTGATGTAGGCTGCTAAGGAGTCATGGGATATATTGAGGAAGGACATTGATAATGCTGTCCATGCTCACATTGAAAGACTTAAATGTATCAAGAAAGATAAGGGAAAAAATGCAACAGATGAGACGGGGGAAGAGAAAGAGAATGAGAGGAATGGGGAGGGGGAGGAAGTAGAAGATGATATTTTTAACGAGGAATATTTTTCTGAGATTGACAATATAGTTTCAGACATTTTGAAGACAACAAAAGCTGACATGGGAAAGAAAAGAAAAGGTTCAATTCCATCATTTGACATTTTATCTCAGGTATCTAGTGAGGAAAGAAGAGAACATACAGATCATAAAGAACAAGAATTTAATGAGATTTTTCGGGAGACAGATGATGATGATGATGAACAGATTGTTAGAGACATTGATAACATTATTGCGAATATAAATGAGAGCAACTTTATGAGTTTTTATGAGATGTTGAATGTAGGGTGCACAGTGGACTGTGGGGAAGCTAACGAGGAATTTGTATACTGTTCTCTGTTTATGATCAACAACGCTGATGTGTTGCGACCGATGTTGAAGCTGAGAAAGGAGGCTATTGACATGTGCATGTCTACACACTTTTCAAGAAATCTGAAGGAGTAAGCTATAAATTTATCAATACCCAAACAATGGCACCTTTTATGAATGTATACAATTGTACGTAAAAGCATTTACTAATTTATTTTTCTTTTACAGCAGTTGTGATCCTATTTACACAATGTTTCATAGCTTAACGCTTGAAGATATTTTGAGCATGGATGAAGACAAGGAAATAACTTCAAATACTATTGATTGTTGGGCTATACTTCTTAATAAGATGGAGCGAAAGTCTGGTAGAATGAAGAAGTTTATGTTTGGGCTTAGTCATTGTGTAAGTTCTTTATCTATGATGCTAGTACATTCAAAAATTATATTATCTATGATTGTTTGTTAATTAAATTATATTTGTGTGCATTTTTATATTTGATGTTATGAATGTGTTATACAGGTTGCTTGGATTCAACGTACAACGAAGAGTTCTCCCGATGTTATATCAAAAGCTGGACAAGAAATCATTGATAGTTTAAAACATTGGATTGATATTAATTTTGATGATGCTGAGGGAGCTGATTTGAGTGAAGTTAAATTGGTATGCATTGTCATTTTATACATACATGTACTGGCACTTATTAATCAATACACTTGTATAAAAGATCACTTGCACTGGCAGTAGGAAACAATTGATGCTGGCACTGTGAAAATATAATACTGGCACTTTCAAACAATTGATGCTGGTACTTTCAAACTCTGATGCTGACACTTATTTTCTTGCAGTTCTTCTTGCCCTGCCATATAGAGGTGACAACAATAGTGGCCATTACACACTTTTTGTTGTCAATACTTAGAGTAAATCAATTCAGTATCTTGACAACTTGGCAATGAATGATTGGAAGAGACAGAACGTGCCCAAACTTGCTTATAGCATGGTAATATTATATATTGAATTGTTTTTTTTTTGTTATTTTCTTTACCAAAACTTTCATATTATTTATTGAATTGTTATTTATTTTGTTGCAGCAATCACCCTTCAAACACTTCTTAAATCACATAAATCATCCAAGTGCTGCAAATACATCGGAGTTTCAGTTTGAGCATATGCAAGTTGAATGGATTTTGAAAGAAAATTCTAGTAATAATGACTGTGGAGTATACATAATGGCTGAAATGAGACAATTTAATGGCGCAATTTACTCATGCCCTGAGTTGTGTGATAATTCATCAAGAGTGCGTATGAGGGCCGAGATTCTAGCAAGCTTACTTCTCTGTGATATTAATACTGAACGACATCATTTACTGAAGCAGTTAGGGTTGTTTACAAGCGATAAAAGAGAAGCCTTGAAGAAGAATGAAGAAGAAGAAGAAAAGAAAAGGAAAGAAGAAGAAAAGAAAAGGAAAGTAGAAAAAAAAGAAAGAGGTAGAAAAGAAGAAAAATTTAGATGATGATATGAGGGTTGGGAAGAAGTATAGAACTAGGAAAGCAACAATGAATTAGTGTTTGTATTTGAATTGTTTGTATTTGAATTATTGTTTTTTTATAAGTGAATTAGTGTTATTTTTAACATTTTTATTGATGCAATGTTGGTACTATTGAAAAACAATAATGGCACTTTTGAAACACTGATGCTGCCACTTTTATAAACTGATGATGGCACATTTAAACAATTATGCTGGCACTTTGTTACATTGATACTGGCATTTCTATACACTGATGCTGGCACTTTAAAATAATGAATTACAAAACCAGTGTACACAACCAGGCCTGGCACATTCATTAAAAAACACTGGCACTTCAAAACCTGTGTACTGGCAATATATTTAATAAACAGAACCAGGCCTTCACTGGTTCATCAAATAATAAACACTGGCACATTTAAACAATGATACTGGCATTTTGTTACATTGATGCTGGTATTTTTATATACTGAAGCTGGCAATGTTAAAATTAAACTACAAAACCAGTGTACACAACCAGGCCTGGCACATTCAATAACAAAGACTGGCAATACAAAACCTGTGTACTGGCAATATATTTAATAAACAGAAATAGGCATCACTGGTACTTCAAATATTAAACACTGGCACATTCAATAATAAACATTGGCATATTTAATATCAAAAACTGGCACTACTTAAAAAATTATAATACAATCAGTTGTAACAGTGTGAAAACAATAAAGTTTGGTTACAAAAATATCAAATCAAGTGTTCATTCGTGGTCTTCGAACCATACTCATTAGTAATTGGTTTTCTCCGTTAAAACGTTGTTTTAGGTTTTCTTTTTCTACCCTTTATATCTGCACGTACATGATCCGTCACTGTAGGTGCACTGAATGTTGTGCTTGTTGAAGCACTATTATTTTCACTTGTTGTTGGTCCAACACCTTGTACGTTTCGGGTGAGTATTTCTTGTACTAGCAATGTATCTCTATTAAACCCATCTTCTAGAATTCTTCTTGCATCACTGTTTTCATGGCATGTCATCATTAAATTATAGTACTTTCTCGTCATTTGTTGTTTCCAAGGAATTGAATTGTGTTGCTCAGTTGGAGTAGTAGATATACCTTAGTAAGTTTTATTCCATACATTTAATTTGGCTGTCTT
Source organism: Adenophora triphylla var. japonica (assembly GCA_022495995.1). NCBI lineage: Eukaryota > Viridiplantae > Streptophyta > Magnoliopsida > Asterales > Campanulaceae > Adenophora > Adenophora triphylla. The sequence goes on from JAFEMH010002030.1 coordinate 371,392, forward strand.
TGTCCACCTTTCTTGAATGTACTCTTCCGATATCCGATCAATATTTGTCAAGTTGAGAACCTTAATGCAATGAAAGCACAACCAACCGACCTCACTAAAATGATTGCATGTACAGTTGACAGTTATCTTTTCATTATTTCGCGAGAAAAGTACCCTTTCAAACTTTTCTAGATGGTTCTCATGAGCAACATCAAACAACTTGTTGTTTTCATCTAAGAAAAAGCCAATATTAAACTTTGCAGCAAAAGCTGCCTTGACCTCATTCTCAAAAAAATCTGAATATTTCCTTCATGTAAACCTCCCTTGCATGTCTTATTAAAGCTCCATGTATTTCTGTGCGAGGCTTTGAGTTTATTGAATCAAATTCCTTTCGTTGCTCCATACTTCTCCAACTTTTTACCGTCTCATTGAATATATCAAAGAATTGTGTTAGGGATGTGCTTCTATTTGATTTGAAACATATGGCATGATTTGTGCTCTCACTTCTCTGTGAAGATAATATGCCAGCTGAGAAGAAATCTTTACTTAATGTTGTACACCATTTCTCTCTTAAGCTATATAAACGATTGAACCATCTGTTCTCAAGAAGGTTATATTTTTCTAGCATTGAATGCCAACAATTTTCAAACTCAGATTCATCACTACATCCTCTCAAGCAATTGTTGAATTCCTTTTTAAATTCTTCATCTGTCTTTAGTTGTCCAAAGTGAGATATAGCATTTTGTTGAATGTGCCACAACCATAACCTATGTCTTGTTCTTCCCTCAAAAACCTGTCAATAATTTATAATATAGTCAAACACTATAAAATCTAACACTGGTACATTATAACACATGAATTGGCACTTACTAACACAAGTACTGGCACTGTGTAAAACATGAACTGGCACTTAATTAGACAAGTAGTGGCACTGTCTAAAATATGTACTGGCACTGTCTAAAATATGTACTGGCACATACTAACACATGCAATGGCACATATAAAAAGCTGTTACAAATCACCTACTATTAAATTAACAGTAATATAGTAAAAAAACAATAAATGAAACATTGGAAATAAAATAAAAGTTACCTCTTCAATCGCTTTCGACATTGCAAAGTCTTGATCGGTGAAAATTGTTTTTGGTTCTTTTCCACCCATTGATTTTACAAATTCTTTGAGAAGCCAAGCAAATGTTTCTGTCTTTTCATTTGTTAAGAAAGCACAACCAAACATCACAGTGTTCCAATGGTTGTTCACCCCAACTATTGGTGCACAAATCAAATTGTATTTATTTGTGTTATAAGTTGTATCAAACACAACAACATCCCCATACAAATCATAATCCTCCCTCATCATTCCATCTCTCCAAAACAAAGTACTGAGTCTACTTTCTTTCCCAAACTGCATTTTGAAGTAGAATCCTTCATCCTGAATTTGGCTCAGTCTATCAACTACAGTTTGTGCATCGCCCATTTCTATTATTTTCATTCTCAATCTCTGTACAAAGTTAAGATGATCTCTTCTTGTATGCCCAACATATTCTTCCCCACCAGCTGTTTTTGCCAAAACATTAAATCCATCAGTTGGCTTGATGCCAACTTCTTCAAATTGCTCTATTATTTTTCCTGTAGTTTCTGATATCGACCTCTCGCTACGCTTGAAGTGGTTCCATTATGGCCTTGTCATCTCATGGTTGTGTTCAGTTTCGTGCCGTACAACCACATACAAGTCTTTCTTAATTAACAATTTTACTCTCATAAGAGCTTGACAACCTGTCCTTTTAGAAGGGGCTTTCTTTTTCCTCAATTTCCTCTTTGGGTTTTCAATTCTTTCCAATGGAGATGGAATCTCTACTTCACCGACTTCTATTGGAGCTGGAACATCAATTTCATTTCCTCTTTGTGTGTATCCTTGGCATGAATACATAAAATATTTATCTATTGGCCTTGATGTTTTCTTAGAGACACGCGAGGTTGTAATTTTAACACTGAATCCCAATGCATTGGAATGATCCTTGTACAATTGATACAGTTCTTCCCATGTCTTTGCTTTTATACCCAGCAGTGATGAAGTAATATCAATATGGCTTGCTGCAAATAAAAATAAAAAATTAGATTGGAAATAACATTGAAAAAACAGATGCTGGCATATTACATTGGAAATACTGGTACTTCAAATAAGTAATACTGGCATTCCAAATAAAACTCACTGGCACTTCAAAAAACACTCACAGGACAATATTATAAAAAACACTGGTACATTCAAAAATTAAAACTGGCACTTCAAACCACACTAACTGGCACTTCAATAACAACAAAGTGGCTGAAGCTACAAATAAGTAACACTGGCACTCGAAATAACACAAACTGGTACTTAAAATAAGTAATATTGGCACTCCTATCAACACAAACTGGCAATTCAAAGAACATTCACTGGATATTATATTTATTGAGGAAGTATATTCATTGGAATATACCTCCTTCAACAGTAATAAATAATGATAAGTTTGCTTGTCTTTAATGGTCAAAAAAGCATTCAAACTTACTATTGAATTCAAAGAGTAATAAATGTGTACAGTTGGTAAGTGCATTAAATTCATTGACCAACTTTTTTGACTGGTTTCAAGTACTCAGCCTATATAAATCTGTCCAAAGGCAAGCATAAACATCAAGTTCAAGAAAAATTCTACCTTTAATAATTTTTCTAGTGATGAACAAAGGCAAGGGAAATTCTAGTGAGCCAACTTTGGGGGATTCAAATGATGACAAAAGTTGGAAAATATACATGGTGTGCTACCAAAAATTCCTCTATGGTCAACTTGTTGTTTTGCAGCCTTCTTCTGGAAATGGAACTCCCTCATTTTGTTGTCCATTGGAGCCATGTAAGGGACACAATTGTAGGGATAAGGATTATGTGGGGATAATCAATCATGCTCATGAGTTTGGCAACGCTCACAACATTGATGAAGCTGCTAGGATTCACCACAAGGCTTTGGAAATGTATTTGGAATGTATTTTGAATGAATATGATCCAAAAAACAAATTGAATGACAACGTTGGCGATGATGGTGCAGGTGGTAGTAGTAGTGTTTAATGGTAGTAAATTCTGTTTTTAATATTGTTGTGTTTGATGTATTGTAATATTGGTGATGTATTGTTATCTGAATGTGCTTCAAATAAGTAATACTGGCACATTCAAAAATTAAAACTGGCACTTCAAATAAATAACAAAGACTGGCAATATATTTAATAAAGAGGAAATGAAATAACAAGTACTGGAAAGATACACACAAAGAGGAAATGAAATTGATGTTCCTAAACAACACAAACTGGCACTTCAAACAACATTCACTGGAATACTAATGCTGGTCTGTCATATACTTGTGCAAAGCCAGGTGGGAATACATATCTCTCTCTCCATAAGCTTTAGATGCCCCACGATCCTTGGCATGCACCAGAATAGAATCCCAAGTCCATGATGACTTCCTGCTGTTCTTGAGGTAGCAGAATAGGCAGTGGAGTTCACCTGACCTGTTCCTCAAACTATAAGATCCCTCCTTAATATCTTCTAAGATATCTAAAATTTTTTAGCAGCTCTTTCTTCTTCATAATCTACAACCTTTTGCTCAGACTTGACTGACCTACTCGTACTCATACCGAGAAATTGATTGCTTTTTAGATGAAATTTAGAAATAAAAAAGAAGTGAAGATCTAACTTATTTATAATGATAAAATGGAGTTAACTATTGAATCCGTGTGGTATCAGTTGAAATTTGGCACTATTGCTTATGGACAAAATGGAGCAGTACTAGTTGGGATAACTATTGAATCCGTGTCTGTTTTTGTTTTTTTATTACTCAACTTGGAACACCTAACTTGGAACACCTATCCTAGTGCATGCATTTGAATTTGGCACTATTGCTTGTGGACAAAGTGGAGCAGTACTAGTTGGGATAACTATTGAATCCGTGTCTGTTTTTGTTTTTTTATCACTATTTCACCATTAAAAACAAACTGGCTCTCCAAATAACACCAACTGGCACTTAAATTTAGTAATACTGGCACTCTAAATAACACAAACTGGCACTTCAATGAACAAAGTATCACTGACACTCTAAACAACACTCACTGGACAATATTAAAAAAACACTGGCACATTAAAAAATTAAAACTGGCACTTCAAACCACACTAACTGGCACTTCAATAACAAGACAGTGGCTGAAGCTACAAATAAGTAAGACTGGCACTTAAAATTAGTAATACTGGCACTCTAAATAACACAAACTGGCACTTCAATGAACAAAGTATCACTGACAATCTAAACAACACTCAGTGGACAATATTAAAAAAATACTGGCACATTAAAAAATTAAAACTGGCACTTCAAACCACACTAACTGGCACTTCAATAATAAGACAGTGGCTAAAGCTACAAATAACACAAACTGGCACTCGAAATAACACAATCTGGCACTCCAAATAAGTGATACTGGCACTCTTAACAACACAAACTGGCACTTCAATGAACAAAGTTTCAAATTAAAAAATTAAAACTGGCACTTCAAACCACACTAACTGGCACTTCAATAACACAATCTGGCACTCCAAATAAGTGATACTGGCACTCCTAACAACACAAACTGGCACTTCAATGAACAAAGTATCACTGACACTCTAAACAACACTCTCTGGACAATATTAAAAAAACACTGGCACATTAAAAAAATTAAAACTGGTACTTCAAACCACACTAACTGGCACTTCAATAACAAGACAGTGGCTGAAGCTACAAATAACACAAACTGGCACTCCAAATAACACAAACTAGCACTACAAATAACACAATCTGGCAATTAAAAAAAATAAAACTGGTACTTCAAACTGGCACTTCAAACCACACTAACTGGCACTTCAATAACACAAACTGGCACTCCAAATAAGTGATACTGGCACTCCTAACAACACAAACTGGCACTTCAATGAACAAAGTATCACTGACACTCTAAACAACACTCACTGGACAATATTAAAAAAACACTGGCACATTAAAAAATTAAAACTGGCACTTCAAACCACACTAACTGGCACTTCAATAACAAGACAGTGGCTGAAGCTACAAATAACATAAACTGGCACTCCAAATAACACAAACTGGCACTACAAATAACACAATCTGGCAATTAAAAAAATTAAGACTGGTACTTCAAACTACTAGCATTATATATAAAAAAACTGGCATTATGAAATTGGCTTACCTGTATCGTGATTATCATCAACTTCGTGCAGAATTCGATCAATTACAGTAGCATTATCTCCAGTTTCATCTTCGTGCTGAATTCGATCAATTACAGTAGAATTATCTCCAGTTTCATCTTCGTGCTGAATTCGATCAATTACAGTAGCATTATTTCCAGTTTCATCTTCAAAATCACGTAAGCCCATCTTAACCTAATCAAAAATCGCAAGTATTGAATAAAACAATTAGGAACGATTGTAAATATATGAATTCATAGTCTATAATTGACAGTGAATCATATATTACCTAAATTGTCTGAAACGGAATGATTTTCGATTGAATTTTGATTTAACTCGACGAATTTCTCTGTTGCGACGTCATAACTCTGTGTTTTACTGTGTGACTGTGTGTTCGTTTGGATTTGAGTTGACAAAAGATGGTTCAATTTTATTACTGAACCGGTCTCCGGTTCAATACGCGTATAACAAGTTTAAACCGGGTCCAAAAACACGTTTTTTCATAATGGTATGAAAAAACTAGTTTTTCATAAGAGCAACTCATGATTAAATACTTTAAACCATTAAAATCCAATATCAAATAAAAACAAGTTTCATTATAATTATACGATAAATTACAAGTTTTGAAAACTCAAAGTCGTACAAGAATTCTAAGAACAATTGATGATTCTTGAAGAATTGTGTATAAATATATTGCTAGGTATTTTCCTATGAATTCTAAGTATATTTTGATCCTTCCGAATGTTTTTTGATCCGTTTCTGGATGTCTTAAAACTGAATACCAGGGGCCTTTATATAGGCATTTTAGGCTAGGGTCGGATCTCTTCAAAAATCCACCCTTTATCTTTGATAAGCAGGTGCTCGGCCGATCAAGGCCTTCCAGCAAAAATCTTCATTTTGATCCCCTCTGCTCGGCCGAGACATATGAGGTGCTCGGTCGAGCATCAGCTATCTTGGACTGATTTCTGTAATTTTCAATCTTGACCCCTCTATTTCCATAGGCTTTTCTTTAAGTCCCTTATACTTCAAAATATGTACCTAAACCCTGTAAAAATCATAAAAATACCAATCAAGCGTAAAATACGAAATATAAAATAAAAGAATCTAAAATTAGATTAAATGGTACTAAAATTTAAGTAAATGATATAATTATAACGCTATAAATGACTATAAAATAGTCATTTATCAATGATAAATTACAAGTCTTGAAAACTCAAAGTCAAAGAAAATAGGGAATTTGCCCCATAAGTACCTTTTGGAACAAATCACTTCCCACTAAGTTCCTCATTGTATTAAAATGCCCCATAAGTTCTCATGTTGTATTATGTATAATACAACATTTAGTTATGCAGTAGTTTAAAATCATAATACTGCATCCGCACCACCGCCTCCGCCACAGCCCAGCTCCGCCGCCGCCGTCTGCTATTGCCGCATGCCAGATTCCGATCAATTTTCGCCGGAATTTGGTCAATTTTCACCGGAATCCGGCAATTTTGACCGGAATCCGGCCGCCGATCGTCGGAGGTCGGAATCTGGTCGCCGGTCCATGGGCTTCGGACTCCGGTCACTGGCGGCCGCCGGAATGCAGTATTATGGCCTTAATTGATGTTGTATTTTCGAAACATAATACAACATCATAATACAACATGGGGAAGAAACTTACCGGGCAACGATTTGTTAAAAAGGAACTTAGCTGTCAATAACCCAAGAAAATACCTATTGTCCATGTACAGTAAATATCAACATTAGCTCTTGCTCTCTACTTGTTAACAACCTCCTACTAGTTTTAAATACATTGTTTGTTTGAGTTAGCATCAATAGTAAAATCATTCCATTCCGTCTCAAAATAAATGTTACTTTTATTTTTATACCTGACATAATTATTAACTAACTAGAATTCGATGAAGATGTTTGATGAAGTGCAATTAAAGATGCATATACACCATTTTTGATATTCATCAGTGCCTTGTGCTTTCCTTTCTCAACTATGTGTCCATTCTTTACCACCGCTATTACATCCGCTCCCTTTATCGTAGATAGCCTATGAGCCACCACAAGTGTGGTCTTGTTCACCATCACACCCTCCAATGCATCTTGCACCATTCTTTCCGACTCCGCATCCAATGCACTCGTTGCCTCATCTAGAAGCATTATCTTTGGGCATTTCACTATTGCACATGCAATCGCCACCCTCTGCTTCTGTCCTCCTGACAATTGTACTCCTCTCTCCCCTACTACTGTATCATATCCCTACATTTACCATCTTATATCATAAACTGCTTAATCATTCAGACATTGTTATTTGCTAGTATATGCACATGCAGTTCTAACCTGTTGCAAACTACTGATAAACTTGTGAGCATTTGCACTTTCTGCTGCTGCCATCACTTCCATCTCACTTGCATTCCCTTCCTTTCCATAAGCTATATTGGCCCTGATTGTGTCATTGAACAAAACCGCTTCTTGGCTCACAACACCCATCTGCTGTCTCAGCCACTTGAGTTGCAGTTTCCCAATCTCAATTCCGTCAACCAATATAACACCAGAATCTGGATTGTAGAATCTTTGCAAAAGCGATGTGACTGTTGATTTCCCGCTTCCACTTTCCCCAACCAGAGCAACTGCCTGAGATACATGTTAATAATCCACATTTCTAACACATCAAACTGATGCAATATTCTGTCACAAAAAAAAACAAAAATAAATAAATACAACTCCAAGACCTTACCGTGCCACTATGAATGGTCAAGCTAAGGCCACGTAAGATCCGAACTTGTGGTCTAGTTGGATAAGTAAAGCTTATACGACGTAGCTCAATTTCTCCTTTCACATTTTCCAATTTCATCCCTGACTCGTCACTGGGATCTATCTCTGATTTTTTGTCTAGAAGGGAGAATATAGATGCAGTAGCAGTTTTGGCTTTGGTAGAATCTGAGGCCAATGAGCTTGATTATGAAATTGCTACAGCTGTCATGGTAAGAGCAAAGAACACCTGCAAGTGTTGACAACCTTTCAGAATTGTTCAAAGATAGCTGTTTGTTCTTAGGAATTCGACCTCTCTCCTAAACTGTCTTAAGCATGTAGATAGTTTAAGAAAGTTGACATTTTTACTCGCACGCTCGTATATGTACTATGCTCCTTTGCTAAATGTATTTGGTAATTCTGTGGCAAAAAAGTGAAACGTTATACTCACACGGAAAACAGATGAAAATGTTGTTTTGCCATCCTCAACAAGTTGAGCACCTGCATAAAAGCTGGTTGCGTGGACGCAGAATAGCAAGCCAAAAGCGAGTCCCAAACCTACCCCACTTATCACCCCTTGCCTTATCCCCGTCTTCATCGGGCCTTCACATTTCTTATTGTAAAGCTCCATTATTTTTTCCTCTGCGCAAAAAGATGCAATCGTTCGTATGCTCCCAACTGCATCACAAGCCACTTCACTGGCTTCCTCGTAAATTTTCTGCAAACATTTTAACTTGTGAGAAATGACAAAACAGTTGGACTTTATGCACCATGATCATGTGTTTGGAAACAAACCTTTGCATCTGCACCAAACCCCTTCATAAACCTCATCTGAACATATCCATTAACTCCTACCAGAGGTATCAGAGCAAGAACAATAAGTGCCAACTGCCAGCAAGCTGCAAATGCTATGGCTAAGGCAGCAACAGCCGATGAAACATCTTGAACAAGCTGACCAAGTGCATCTCCAACTAAAGCACGCACCATAGTTGCATCTGCTGAGAGTCTTGCGCCGATTGCTCCACTTGAATGTTGAGGCCTATTGAACCAACCAACCTCCATGTGAACTACCTTCTCAAAGCACATTGATCTAATCCGTATTATCAACTTACCCCCGGCAACAACAAAAAAATATGATCGGGCTGGGTATGCCGAAAGTGAAGCGAGCCCTAGGACTACGTACATGAGAGACCAAAATCTCGAGTCCTTCTTTAGTTCATTTGGTGGCTCGTAAAATAATTTGAGCATACTTGAAATGAGTATACCAAAAATCGGAAAAATAGTACCATTGATGATAGCAGCTATAGCTCCCGCTATCAGCACAAGGATTTCAGGCTTGTTAAGATAGGCAAGCCGACCAAGTGGCACATTCTAGAGCTTTTCAGATGTTTGCTCTGGAGTTGTTGCATATATATCAAACGAGACAGAGAACGAGTGGCGACTGCTACTTCCTAGTGATGATACCTGACTGGCGGAGATTCTCTGGCTAGGACGTCTACCAAAGTCTTTTGTTTCTGATATGCATTGGTCATCAGGACCTTGTTGTTCTGGTTCTTTGTGTTGGAATATTTGATTCATGTGGTATGAAGTCCATAGCTCTATGACATTGTTGTGTTGTTGGTTTTGGACTGAATTGGGCAAGGGAAAAACACGTGCGAGTTTACGCCATGGAGAGCGGCCGCGCTTAGGCCTAGGCGGCGCGCTCAAGGGCCGAGAAGTCTCCAAATGTTCTTTGGAGGTTAGCGCGGTCGCGCAAGCCTCGAGGGCGGCCGCGCTGACGTCGTTTCTGGTGTTTTTCCTGGGCCGAATTGGATCAGTTTTAGGTCTTTTTAAAGCCTAAAAACCCTAGTATACCATATGTATAAATACTCTCTTCCTCCCAGCCGAAAATTACATGAGAGATTGAAGAGAAAATCAATTCTCTTGCTTCCTTTCATTATTTTGATTACTCCCGTTCATAAAGATTTGTTCATGAGATTCAAGGCGACTGAGATAGGATCGCCGGTGATTATCTACCTGTGTGCTGCTTTGTGGTACGTAATCCATGATCGTTTTATCCTCGGAGAAATTTGCCTGTACCTGAGTTGCACCAATTGGGGGCAATATCTTCTCTTAGGACAGTCTTTCGAAGGCCACTCGATCAAATCACGATAAGTTTTCTAATCGTTTGTTTATTTGTTTCTGTTCTGTTTTCCTGATCCTGTTCCATTGCTTTCGGTTTTGCTATTGGCTTAATTGGTACGTTCTTGACTTGATCAATAAATCCCCTACTGTTGATTAAATTGTTTATTTAATATGTGGTGCAATAATTTAATTTCCAACAGTCTAAGAGAAAATAGTTTTATTTGATCATGTCTGGTAGTTCCTCTAGCTCTCCCTTTAAGTCCCTAGTTGACACCTCCGATCTTAGGAGAAGTTCGGTGGCAAGAACTTCAAGCGTTGGTGCGAACGCATGAAGATGCATGTCAATTAAGGGCATGTCTGATCTTGACATCCAAATGTCCCGCTACGAATGGTGATGATCCAGTTAGTGTGGGCTGTTTGTTAAAGCTGTGGAAGGAGCAGATGATGTTGTTCGAGGATGCATTACGTCGGCTTTGTCGAATGCACTCTTTGATGTTTATTGCTCTGCTCCTCTCCTTCAGGCTTCACTAGTGGGAATCACTTTCCACAAAGTACATCACCGATGACTCCGGTGTGGAAAAGTACCAAGTGTGTAAGTTCCTGAATTATCACATGAGTGAGGAAAGTCGAGTTACCGATCAAGTGCACGAACTCCAAATCATTTTGCAATCACTCAAGGATGCTGACATGGGACTTCTGAAAAGTTATTGTCATGGCTATTATTGAGAAGTTTCCTCAATCTTGGGGAATTCGTTATGACCCTCAAGCATCGTCTTGGAAGCTTGACACTCGATGAGTTGATGAATGCAATTGCGATTCGGGAGGTGCATAATGGTAACCAACCTAGCGTACTGTGGAGGCTGCCGCTAATATGGTAACTGGTAAAAGCAAGTTTAAGGAAAGGGTGTGAAAACTCACTCTAAGGATAAAGAAAACCATGATAAACTTAAAGTTAAGAAAAATAACTTTAGAAAGCCAAAAGCAAAACAGAGCTAGCTGGAATTGTGGAGAAGGTGGACACTTTTCTAGGGAATTTTGCCAGTCAAGAAAGGAAAAGGACCACAAGCCTCTGCTGATGACCATCCTAGCTGTCAACATGGTGTTGGGTCCGAAGGATTATGATGATCCGACTCTACGCACCTGGAGTTGACGATCGACCTGCAATGTTACAAAGTATGTAACTTCTTATCTGAAATCTTTATTGTCTATGAACCCAACGGTGGCTAGTTGACACAGGGCAAATGTGCACGTTTGTCTTTGATAAATTGCTATTTGTGTCTTACCGGCTGAGCGTGGTAGATCGGTGACGATGGGGAACTCTAGTGCTTTGCAAAGGTGCTTGGAGTGGACGCGTGGACCGAAGTTTCCTAATGGGCGCATTCTTACCTTGCATCGAGTGTATCACGTTCCACGATATTCGTCGCAACATTATTAGTGGTTCTAGTCTAGTTAGGGAAGGATTTGAGATTTCATTTAAGTGTAATAAGGTCATAATTTTGGATTCTGGTAGTTTTGTGGGGAAAGGTTATTCCTCGGATGGTTTATTTAAAATTAGAGTTGAAACTGATGTTTGTTCGCACAATAATTTTAGTTCTATTGATTATCCTGTTTCTTATTCCATTGAATCTTCAAATGTTTGGCATGGTCGTTTATGACATATTAACTATGATTCTGTGAAAAGAATGATGAATTTAGATATTATTCCTAAACATGCTATTGAAAAGAATTCTAAATGTCATGTATGTGTTGAAGCTAAATCTACAAAAGGTCCGTTTAAGCCGGTTGTGAGAAATTCTGAAATTCTAGATTTAGTTCATGCTGATATTTGTGAATTTAATGGCGTGTTGACCAAAGACCAAAACAAATACTTTCTCACCTTTATTGATGATGCTAGTAAATACTGTTATGTCTATTTGCTTAGTTCTAAGGATGAAGCATTAGATAAATTCATTATATTTAAAAATGAAGCAGAAACACAAACCGGCAAGAAACTTAAACGGTTAAGGTCTGATAGAGGAGGTGAATATGAGTCTAATCCCTTCATGTATTATTGCCAAGAAAACGGAATAGTACATGAAGAGACTCCTCCCTACACCCCTCAATCAAATGGTGTTGCTGAACGTAAGAATAGAACCCTTACTGATATGATTAACAATTTGCTTATAAGTTCTGGACTGCCCAAATATATGTGGGGAGAGGCTTTGAATACGGCTTGCCATATTCTGAATAGAGTCCCTCCTAAACATAGAAAGGAAAGTCCGTTTGAACTTTGGAGAGGTCGACAGGCTAGCTTGAAACACTTAAAAGTGTGGGGGTGCCTTGCAAAGGTACTTGTACCCGCACATAAAAGGAAAAAGCTTGGACCTAAAACTGTTGATGCTATCTTTATAGGTTATTCTGAAACAAGTTATGCATTGAGATTTCTTATTATAAAATCTGAAATTTCTGGCATAGATGTGAACTCTATAGTTGAGTTACGTGATGCAACATTTTTTGAGGATGTGTTTCCTATGAAGGACGGACTTCCTAAGGAATCTAACCCAACCACTAATTCCATTCCTGCTCAAGTAGAGGAGCTGACAAATGTGGGGGTTGATTCCAGTGCAACTCATTCTGACGATGAGATTGAACCAAGAAGGAGCAAAAGGGCAAGGACCACCAAGGATTTTGGAAGTGATTTCATCACTTACAATGTCGAGGGTGATCCTCTAACCTTCAAAGCTGCTATGGCTACTTCTGATGCCAAGCAGTGGAAGGATGCTGTTAAGAGTGAGATGGATTCTATTGTCTCTAATGGGACATGGGAATTGGTCGATCTCCCTCCTGGTTGTAGCACGATAGGATGTAAGTGGGTCTTCAAAAGGAAACTGAAACCGGATGGAACCGTTGACAAGTTTAAGGCTAGGTTAGTGGCTAAGGGATTCAAGCAAATGGAAGGAATAGACTATTTCGATACCTATTCGCCAGTTGCTAGAATGACTACAATCCGAATGCTTATCGCATTGGCCTCTGTATATGATCTTCCTATCCATCAGATGGATGTTAAGACCGCTTTCTTGCATGGCGATCTAGAGGAAGAAATTTATATGGATCAACCTGAAGGTTTTGAGGCCCCTGGCAATGAGAGAAAGGTTTGTAAACTTGTTAAGTCCTTGTATGGACTCAAACAAGCCCCTAAGCAGTGGCATGAGAAATTTGATAAAATTGTCTCATCGTTTGGCTTTGTTACTAATGAGTTTGATAAGTGTGTTTATAGCAAGAGTATTGGTGATAGTAGTATTGTCTTATGTCTGTATGTCGATGATATTCTGTTGTTTGGAACGGATATGAGGATAATTGATACTACTAAGGAATTCTTGAAAAGTAAGTTTGAGATGAAAGATATGGGAGTAGCTAGTGTGATTCTTGGCCTTAAGTTGACTCGTTCAACTAGTGGCATAACCATATCGCAATCTCATTATACCGAAAGTGTAATTGAGAAATTTGGTTATAAGAATTGCAAAGTGGCTAAGACTCCATATGACCCTTCATCTGCTCTTACTAAGAATGAAAGTGGAGTACCGATGGCTCAGTTGAGATATTCTCAAATTATTGGAAGTTTGATGTATCTTGCCAATTGTACTAGACCGGATATATCCTACTCGGTTACTAGGTTGGCTAGATATACTCAATGTCCAAGCAAAGCACATTGGGAAGCTCTTGATAGAGTTCTCAAGTACTTGAAGGGAACGATTTCCCTTGGGCTGCATTACGGTAGATACCCTTCTGTTCTTGAAGGATATAGTGATGCAAGCTGGATTGCCTATAACTCCGGGAGTTATGGCTGTACGGGGTATGTTTTCACCTTAGGCGGAGCTGCAGTCGCTTGGAGGTCGACCAAACAAACTCTGTTGTCTAGGTCTACATTTGAGGCCGAATTAGTTGCCCTTGACACTACTGGATTGGAAGCTGAATGGCTTCGAGGACTTATGTCTGAGTTGCCCATGGTCAGTAAGCCCATGCCTGTTATCTCTGTACATTGTGACAACACTGCCACAATTGAGAAACTGAAAAGTGTCAAGTACAACTGTAAAACTAGGAGACACATCCAAATTAGATTAAAATCTATAAGGGATCTAGTGTCTCGGAAGGTGATAGCTGTTGATTATGTTGGTACCAAGGATAACACAGCTGATCCTTTAACCAAAGGGCTAGAATTTGCTCTAGTTCAAAAATCTAGGTTGGGGATGGGTCTGAACCCCGTCTGATTCAAACGCGTGTGGCAACCCAATCTACACAGTGGAGATCCCACAAAGGAGATTCAATGTAATAACAAGCTGGGGTGAATCGAAGCACCTAATAATAGATTGACATGTTACATGTGAGTCTATCCCCTGAATAGCCTAGAGGTGCTCGTTGCTAATAAAGTAAAAGTTTGGAACTTTGAATGGGATCAAGTCTTTTAGACAAGATGCTAGCAGTACATCTTCTGAGATGCCCAGCTAAGTGAGTGTTGTTGTTGGCCGCAACTAGAGGAATTTGGGTTATTCCTTGAAAGCACTCATGATAGAGGATCGGGACGTATGGCTTATAAGCGTCAATTGTTCGATAGAGGGCCTATCATAGCTTTTGTCGTGTTTGTTACCTCCAAAGGCCTCTACATCCAAAGGCATCGCATTCAAGACACCCGTTCATGCTGGTCTGTGGAGGTTTGCGTTGGATAACATAGGTAGTGGTTCAAGCCGGAAGGTACCATTATTGAAAGCATGGCAATGGACAATCTGTACACGTCATATTTCTATGAACTTGTGGGGGATTGTTGGAATATTTGATTCATGTGGTATGAAGTCCATAGCTCTATGACATTGTTGTGTTGTTGGTTTTGGGACTGAATTGGGCAAGGGAAAAACACGTACGAGTTTTTGCCATGGAGAGCGGCCGCGCTCAGGCCTAGGGCTGCCGCGCTCGAGGGCCGAGAAGTCTCCAAATGTTGCTGGAGGCCTTATTGTGATCATTTGCGCAAGCCTCGAGGGCAGGCCTGCTGCGATCGCTTCTACGGTGTCTTTTTAAGGGCTGGGTGGATCAGTTGGTTAGGTCTCTTTTAAAGCACTAAAAACCCTAAGCACCACACTGTATAAAGTACTCTCTTCCTTTAAAACCCGTAGAAAATTACATGAGAGATTGAAGAGAAAATCAATTCTCTTGCTTCCGCTTTCATTATTTCGATTGGATCCCGTTCATAGAGATTTCGTTCGCGAGATTCACTGGCTGAGATAGGACAGCCAATAGGTGATTACCTACATGTGTGCTTTGCCTTTGTGGTACGCAACAGTCCGTGATCGTTTTCATCCTGGAGAAATTTGCCTATCTTGATTTTTTGCATTGGGGGCAACATATTTTTCTCTTAAGGCCTGTCTTCCTGAAGGCTGACTAGATCAAATCACGATAGTTTTCTAATGGTTTGTTTATTTGTTTACCATTATTGTTTTCTATGATCCTGTTCCATTGCTTTCGGTTTTGCTATTGGCTTAATTGGATACGTTCTTGAAACTTGATCAATAAATCCCCTACCTATTGATTAAATTGTTTATTTAATACGTGGTGCAACTAATTTAATTTCCAACACTTTGTGTAACGACCCAAAATTTCATACATATAAATAATACTTAATTGTAATAATAGAAGTAGCCTCCAATGGCTACTAACATTACAATTCAAAAGTGTAACCACTATTTGAAATAAACTTAAATGCCTGAAACTGGTTAATAATCTCTGACTAGCACAAACCACTAGCTCGAAATACTTAATATTCTAGATTAATTATTTGAACTCCAAAAGGGTTAATGACCATGAAACACTTTGTGTATTGATCCTCTCTCAATCATTTATTACCTGGGAGGGGAAAGAATGCTATGAAAGGGTGTGAACGAAGCTCAGTAAGTCGTCGTCAAGGGGTCTCTTCGGTTTCTCAAGAAGAGACTGGCCAGGCAAACGGACGGAGTTTAATGATATCTCAAAGATGATGAAGGATAACATGTACAATAAAGCCAGTTTTGCAATACTTGAGAATATCAAAGGAGATTACTTTTTGAGAACAACAAGTAGTGGCACTTTTACAATAAGCGATTAAACTTTACACACGCTTATCCGCCCAAATTCCAAGTCATTGTGCACCTTTAATCTAGGGTAGCTCCAAAATTTCTGCTCGGTGATCATTGAATAAGAAAGTCTCCGCCTTTAATTTAAGGCG